>CM035848.1:35212728-35697160 GCA_020510985.1 Pholidichthys leucotaenia
CCGCAGATTAAACAACGCCACAGCGCATGACCGCTACCCCATCCCTCATATACAGGATTTTTCACTGCATTTAGCGGGCGCGCGCATTTTTTCAAAGATAGACTTAGTCCGTGGTTATCACCAAGTCCCAGTCCGAGCTGAAGACATTCCTAAAACAGCGGTTATAACCCCTTTCGGCCTTTTTGAATTCCTGCGAATGCCTTTCGGCCTCAAAGGTGCTGCTCAGACTTTTCAACGTATGATGGACGCAGTCTTACGCGACCTCCCCTTTGTTTTCGTCTACCTTGACGACATGCTGGTAGCCAGCTCATCGGAGGAAGAGCACGAGTAGCATCTCACTACCGTTTTTCAGAGGCTAGAAGAGCACGGATTAATAATCAATCCAGCCAAATGCAAATTCGGCGTATCGCAAATTGATTTTTTGGGACACAGAGTCTCCCCGAAAGAGGCAGCTCCGCTTCCAGACAAAATTCATGCGATAGAAGGTTTTCCACGGCCCCAAACGGTCAAATCGCTACAGGAATTTTTGGGGATGGTTAATTTTTACAACCGTTTCCTCCCTCATGCAGCTCAGCTCATGCAGCCCCTGTATGACGCGCTCAAAAAAAAGAAAGCTTCCAACGCGGTCGAATGGACCCCGGAACGCGAACGCGCTTTTGCGGAAGCTAAAAACGCCCTAGCTAACGCCACAATGTTAGTCCATCCAGATCCCTCAGCCCGCATTGCTCTAACCACAGATGCTTCAGACTTGGCCATAGGGGCAGTTGTAGAACAACTTGTCAAGGGGGTCTGGCAACCTTTAGCATTTTTTAGCAAATCGCTAAACCCGACGGAACGCAAATACAGCACTTTTGACAGGGAGCTGCTGGCGCTCCATTTATCCATCCGCCACTTCCAGTTTTGGTTAGAAGGGTGGAGTTTCACGGCTTTTGTGGACCATAGACCGCTCACTTTTGCTATGGCTAACATTTCAGAACCTTGGTCGGGCAGACAACAAAGACAGCTAGCTGCGATTTCAGAGTTCACCACAGACATTCGACATGTAGCGGGCAAACTTAACGTAGTAGCGGACTGTCTCTCTCGCGCTGTGGCACCGCCAGAGCACGAGGAGACAGATTACACTGCTTCAGCAGCTGAGCTTTTCTCTAACGCAAACACATATGCAGCACCTATCCATGAAGGGATAGATTATGCAGCCATGGCGGAAGAGCAAGGTAGTGATGCGGACGTGCGCGCGCTCCTGTCTGGACCAACAGGGTTAAGGCTGGAGGAAAAAGGGTTGCACGATGGCGTGCCCCCCCAATATGCGATGTTTCAACCGGCCGACCTCGCCCGTTAGTACCAGCTGCTTGGCGCCGCCGCATTTTCGACGCAATTCACTCCCTCGGTCAAAATGGTTGCCGAAAAGTTTGTGTGGCCAGGCCTACGCAAAAACGTAAAAGAATGGGCAAAAACTTGCATTCCTTGTCAGCGCGCCAAAGTACACAAACACACAAAAGCCCCTCTGGAGCCTTTTCCAATCCCTGCTAGAAGGTTCGACCACATTCATGTCGACCTCGTGGGGCCGCTGCCTTCCTCCCAGGGTTTCACACACCTACTAACAATGATAGACCGCACCACGCGCTGGCCAGAGGCAGTCCCTCTAGCGGCAACTACAGCGGAGGAAGTCGCTCGCGTTTTTCTAACAAATTGGGTGGCACGTTTCGGCGTCCCATCAGACATCACGTCAGATAGGGGGCCTCAATTTGTCTCAGAGCTCTGGTCAGCCATGTCCAACAGTTTAGGGGCAACAATTCACCGTACCACCGCTTATCACCCTCAGGCTAATGGGTTATGCGAGCGTTTTCACAGGTCCTTAAAGGCCGCCCTCAGGGCCTCATTAACGGACACAAATTGGGTAAATAAACTTCCCTGGGTTTTATTGGGGTTGCGTGCGACACCTAAAGAGGATTTAGACGCTTCCCCTGCAGAATTAGTCTTTGCTCAGCCTATCAGACTACCAGGTGAATTTTTACCAGAAAACCCGGAACCAGGGCACCTCCCAGTCCCAAGGTTTTTAGGCAGTAACAGTCCGGACTTTCTCCACGGTCCAGCTCATCACTCCTTTCCACGAGTTTTTGTTCCTCAAACTTTAAAAAACGCTGAGTTTGTTTTTGTTAAGCATGAAGCTCTAAAACCAACGTTACGCCCAGTATACGATGGCCCGTACAGAGTGCTGGAAAATGGTGACAAACACTTTGTGCTTGATTATGGGGATAGAAATGAAACGGTCAGCATTGACAGACTCAAACCTGCCTTCTTGTTGAGAGACGAACCTGCACAGCTGGCTCGAGCACCTCGGCGAGGTAGACCCCCCAAGAAAAAGTCTCAGCCCCCAGGCAGGGAACAGATAATCTCTCTCCTTCCCACACTGCAGATTCCTCACAACAAGGTCCCAGCAGGACGCCTAAACCAACCTACAGCAGCTTTTTTTTTTTTTTTTTTTTTTGTTACTTATTTGTACCCGTAGGTAGACTTGGTTTGCAGTCTGGTGACAAGCCACTGGCTGCTGGTCGCTGCGTACGCAAGCGCCCTAAACCTACATGTTTTTGGTATGCGGGAGGAAACCGGAGAAATCCCGGAGTAAACCCGCGCAACACGGGGAGAACATGCAAACTCCACACAGCTCACTGTTGGTCGGGGGCTGGGATCGAACCCACGATCTCATGATCCCCGCGATCCCCCGGCCAAGGGTAAAACTGTGCTGCCGCAGTGCTAAACCACTGCGCCACCGTGCAGCCATAGCTTTGGGAGAAGATTGAAACCCAGACTACACAGGGACTGATTACACCACTATGCAAATGTTCGCTAATTGTGCCGCAACAGTTTAGGACTGATTTATGATTATACTATGCTGTTATGTTTTCACTGAACTCTCTTAGGAGCATGGCTGCTTGAAAGTTTCTTCTGTGGCAACAGCTGTAACACGTAGTATGTCTTAGTAATTACCCTAGACTGTGAATCTTTCTGTGTTCTTTCATAGTTGTTTGGGGGGCCTGTGGTATATATCACTCATATATTCCATACCTACATTTGTTAGAGCATGTGGAAATGTTTGGGACAACATATACAAAGGAACTTCACACCTCTGAAAGAACAAAGGAATCTCACCGCCGTGTGAAGACCCATGACGTCACAGGACGCCATGGCAACAGACTCAACACCTTCACCCCTGAGGGAGGAGAGGTTTTCCCATCACCTCCCAAGGCGAAGGGAGGAGTTAACAGGACTAATAGGGGATTTAGATAACGGGGGATTTCAGCTTGTGTTTTGCATGTCTTTGATGTGTGCCTGTATTTAACCAGCGAGCTGGGCAGAATTCTTTCTCTTTTTCCTTCTGCCAAGCTCTGCACCAGATGAGACAAGATAGAAGTTTGTTCATTAAAGACTCTGCTTTGGTGATACAAAACCGCCTCGTTATTTCCAGCTCTTCTACATATTGAGAGTTTTTGCTGGATAGTGTGCACGGAGAGCCTGGCAACCCTGCAAGAGGAGAGAGGGGGAGAAGAGTAGGTTGATGACAGTAATGGATTTTGGCAATTGCAAATAATGTTTCTTTTTCCTTACAGGCTTGACCATATATCCAGCGGTGGCCGGCTTCTCTAGTGACTCGCTGGTGTGAAGGAGTCCGGCAAAGGTGAGTGGGGAGACCTGAGTGAGGTATGTTGCCTTGGGGAGAAGCGTGGGAGAGGATTATGTGCACGTTGGTAAGTTGACTTACTTTGGGGGTGGGGTGGAGAGTGAAGGTAGGGATCCGGATCCACGATTCTGCTGAGAAAAGAATCCATTCCACCAAAGAAGTCCTGAGGATAATATAGTGAGAGGGTTAGGTTGAGGGATTGTGGCTTACAAAAGCATGATGAGAGGAAGGTGTTCAGGCTGCAGGCTGCACACTGGGTGTCTGATCCCGAGGTGGCAAGCAGCAAGTCTGACAAGCTCCAGTAGTCTGCAGAGTGTATCTCCTATTTAAGGAGTGGAGCTGATTACAGGCAGGTGAGGAGCCCAGCTGTGGGGAATAAGCAGGCAAAGGAGAGGGAGAACAGTGTGCAGCCTGAACCACTACAGTACCCCCCACACACACCCAAGGGGCACCTCCTGGTGCCCAAGGCTTGTTGGGGAGCTTCTTATTAAAATCTCTGATTAGTTGTTTTCAATAATGAGAGTACCTGAGATCCAGGAATGTTCCTGTGGCCTATAACCTTTCCAGTCCACCAAAAACCGGGTACCACGCCCCTGGCGGTGGGCATCGAGAATCCGGTTGACCATGTAGGTGGGATCTCCATTGATAATCTTTGGCGGAGGAGGTGGCTTGGAGGCAGGGCAGAGTGGGGTGGAGAATGCTGGCTTAATCTCTGAAACATGAAATGAGAGGTATATATGGAGGGAATGGGGAAGACTGAGGTGGTCAGATGAAGGGTTAATGATGCGGCAGATGGGGAAAAGGCTTGATGAACTGAGGAGACAATTTCTTAGTCAGTTTTCAAGTGAATGTTCCTGGTCGATAGCCAAACCTTTTCCCTGATGATGTAGGTAGGAACTGCACTCCTTCGTCAGTTCACCCACTGGGAATTCTGCTCAGCTTTCCACAGTTGTGCTGCCTTGGTCTCCCTTCAGATGTGGCGGCACCTCTGGATGTGATGGGGGACAGAGGGTACTGTGATCTCCTTCTCCGAGGTGGGAAACAGAGGAGGCTGATAACCCAGTGAGGCCTCAAACGGTGATTACCCTGTGTCAGCAGAGGTGGCGGAATTATGGGTGTATTCCACCCAGGGTGGGTGAGTACTCCACAATGCAGGGTTGGAAGAAGTGATGCATCGAAGTGCAGCCTCCAGCTCCTGGGTAGCCCACTCACACTGCCTACTGCTCTATGGGTGGTAGCCAGACGTCAGGCTAATGTTGGCCCAAGTGGCCTTGCAGATGGTGCGCCAAACCTGGGAAGAAAACTGGGAACCACAATCAGACACAACATCAGAGGGTATACTGTGCAGCCTCACTACATAATTCGTCAGGAGCTCTGCTGTCTCCTTAGTGGATAGAAGTTTAGGAAGGGGGATGAAGTGTGCTGCTTTGGAGAACCTGTCCACTATGGTTAAGATAACGGTGTGGCCATTGGACGAGGGCAACCCAGTAATAGTCTAGCGCAATGTGAGACCATGGATGGGTAGGGACAGGATGTTGTTGCAGTAACCCAGCAGGAGGGATACTAGGGGACTTCCCAGTGGAGCACTGTTGGCACACCTTAATATAGTTGCGAATGTCCATATTCATAGTGGGCCACCAGAACCAGTGTTTAATATGGGACAGGGTCCTGGCTACCCCCGGGTGACAGGGAAATTTAGCCGTATGGAGCCAGTTGATGACATTCACCCGGACTGCCGTGGACACAAGCAGCCGACCCGGGGCCCCCTCACCTAGATCCGGATAGGTCCTGTAGGCATCTTGTACCCTTTGTTCAATATCCCATGTCAACGCCCCTACCACGCACTCAGCCAGGGTGATAGTTTCCACCTTGGGAGGTGAGGTATTCGGGGCGAATTGCCTGGAGAGGGCATTGGGCTTGGTGTTTTTTGACCCGGGGCGGTACGTGATGGAGAAATTAAACCTCCCGAAGAATAGTGCCCACCTTGCCTGTCAGGAGTTTAAATGTTAAACTTAAATAATGGGATAGTGCCTTAGCTTTGTTAAACATGGCAGCAAGGTCATGATATTCAGCCGGTACATTCGACAAATCAGGTGTTTCAACAATACGGGAACATGCAGCTGATTGCAGGCAAACGGAGAGAAAGAACTACTCCAGGATGTAATTACCCCTCTTTGCCAGTTGATGGTAGGATTGTGTAGGTGAAGCCGGGGTAGCCTAACACGATAGATTGGAGGAGGGGTTAACAAGGAAGCCGATGCGCTCCCTATGATTACCAGAAACTAATACAGGAAGTGGGAGTGTAATTTTGGAAACAGTAAAAAATGGTTTGCCAGATAATACCTCTAACCTGAGGGAGTCCTGAAGAACTGGGCATGGAATATCCAGCCGGGCTGCCAGACTCTCTGAGATTAAATTCTGTTCTGCTCCAGAATCCACTAGAGCGAAATCTGTGTGGTGAGATGTGGCTAGCAGGATGCGGATGGGAAGTTAAAGTTTGGTTTGAGGGCGTTTGGAGACTACGCCCGCCTGTCCCCCTACAATGACTGGCGGACGGTGTCTTTTGGTTTTAACCGGGCATTCATCTCCCCCACGGCCATCTCCTGTGCTGTACATGCCGGGCCCCTCAGCTGAATGTCACTGATGATCTACTAGAGGAAGCCGAGAATGACTTGGTTGCATGGGTTTACATGTTTGGACAAACAGAGCGAGGAAACGGTTAGTCGGGAGAAGGTGATGGTGATGAAGCAGAATGGCGTGCATGATTTCTGCATTGCCACTCCAAAGCGCATTCATGCAGGCGATTGTCCAGCTTAATAACCAAAGAAATTAATGCGTCTAGAGATGCCAGTTCTTCATGACTAGCTCATCCTGCAGACTGGAGTTGAAGCCGCTGATGAAAAATGAGCAAAGCGCTGTTTCATCCCAACCTGCTTCAGTTGCGAGCACCCGGAAATCTATGGAGAACTCAGCAGCAGCTTTGGCCCCCTGACACAAGTGACAGAGGCGGGAGGAGGTGCTGCCCTCACGGTCATGCTGATCAAAGAGCTTAACAAATTACCCCGAAAAAAGAGCAAACGTATAGGATGAATACTCAGTGCCTGTGACAATAGCGCATGCCCAGATGAGATGCTGAAAAACCAGGCTGCATTGCAGGAGAAACCTCCCTCCCCTAAGCTCCCGTTATAATGAGCCAGTGTGGGAATAGTTAGGGAGCAACCGGGACGGGAGGTGACTAGGGCTGGAGCCGAGGGAAGGTTTTGTGGTTGGTTAAGATGGTCTAAACGATCTGTTAACGTTTGAAGTTGAGTTAACGTCACTTGCATTTGCAGCGTGAAATGATCTACCCACTGCTCGAGACCATCTAAATGAGCGACCATGGTTCCCCAAGCTGCAACTGCTGGGTCTTGCGGAGGAACTTGTACTGACATGGTAGGTAATAACAGACCCAAAAGCAGGCAACTAGGGAGATCAAGGTAACAGTGCAATTATAATGTTAATTGAGAGTTTTTGCTGGATAGTGTGCACAGAGAGTCTGGCAACCATGCAAAAGGAGAGAGAGGGAGAAGAGTAGGTTAATGCAGTAATGGATTTTGGCAGTTGCAAATAATGTTTCTTTTTCCTTCCCGGCTTGACCAGATATCCAGTGGTGGCAGGCTTCTCTGGTAACGATGAGTGGGGATCACTGAGTGAAGTACATTGCCTTGGGGAGAAGTTTGGGGGAGGATTAGGTGCACGCTGGTAAGTCGACTTACTTGGGGGGGTGAAGAGTGAAAGTCGGGATCCGGATCCATGGTTCCACCAAGGAGAGAATCCACTCCGCCAAGGAAGTCCTGAGGATTATATAGTGAGAGGGTTTGGTTGAGGGATTGTGGCTTACAAAAGTGTGATGAGAGGAAGGCATTCAGGCTGCAGGCTGCACACTGGGTGTCTGATCCTGAGATGGCAGGTAGCAAGTCTGATGAGCTCCAGCAGTCTGCAGAGTGTATCTCCTATTCAAGGAGTGGGACTGATTACAGGCAGGTGAGGAGCCCAGCTGTGGGGAATAAGCAGTTAAGGGAGAGGGAGAACAGTGGGCAGTCTGGACCACTACAATACGCATTAATAATTCACAGTAAGATAAGTAATTATGACATAAAATATATTTAAAATGAGAAATTAAGAGAATTAAAATAGGAAACTAATCAAAAGCAAGGTTAAAATAGTAGGTCTTGAGCCTGCTTTTTAAAAACATGAACAGTTGTCTGTCTCTCTGTGTTGGCCCTGTGACGGACTGGTGATCTGTCCAGGGTGTACCCTGCCTCTCGCCCAAAGATGCTGGGATAGGCTCCAGCCCCCCCCACCCCCCCCACCCCCGCAACCCGAAAAGGATTAAGCGGAAGAAGATGGATGGATTCTTGGCAGTCCTAATGTTCTCCAGCAGGCTGTTCCATAGACATGGGCTGTAGTAACTAAAAACCGCCACACCGTGGGTGCGTGTTCTGACAGTCAGGATAATTAAAAGGCCAGTGCCGGGAGACCTCAGGGACCATGGGGGCTCATATACCAAAGGCAATTTTTATAAATAAGAAGGCTCAAGACCATGCAGACATTTATAAACCAGTAAAAGAACCTTAAAATCGATCCTGAAGGACACAGGGAGCCAATGCAGTGACTTTAAAACCGGCATGATGTGAGCCTGCTATCTGGTCCTCATCAGAACACGTGCAGCTGAATTCGGTAATAACTGCAAATTTGAAATTGTCTTTTTGGGAAGAGCGGAGAGCAGAGTATTACAGTAATCAATATGACTGGTGATAAAAGCATGCATCAGTATCTCTGTGTTTGCTTGAGAGAGAAGTGGGTGGACTCTGGCTATGTTCTCCATCCATCCATCTTCCGCTTAATCCTTTTTGGGTCGAGGGGGGGGGCACTGGAGCCTATCACAGCATCTTTGGGCGAGAGGTAGGGTACACCCTGGACAGATCGTCAGTCCATCACAAGGCCAACACAGAGAGACAGACAACCATTCACTCTCACAGTCGTACCTAAGGACAATTTAGAATCCCCAGTTTGATGTCAGTTAACCTAACTTGCATGTTTTTGGCATGTGGGAGGAAACCAGAGAAATCCTGGAGTAAACCCATGCACGGGTAGAACATGCAGACTCCACACAGATCACTGTTGGTCAGCGGCTGGGATTGACCCCAGGATCCCCCGGCCAAGGGTGAGTTGCTGTGCTGCTGCAGTGCTAACCCCTCTGCCACCGTGCTGCCCTTGGCTATGTTCTTTAGATGGTAAAATCCAGTTCGTGTTATATTAAATTAAATATTAAATTAAATTAAATTAAATATTAATAATGTTAATGAAATTAACGTTCAAATGTTTCCATAAATCAGCACCCGAGCCACTTGCTGGTTTCGTCCAAAGACAGGACAGCAGCAGAGCCACCAGGAGTTCTGTTAACAATAACTGTAAAATATTCCACCGCAGAACCACATTTGGACAAACAGCTTTCTCTATAAAGGACAGTCACATCTGGAACACAATGCCAAATGTAATTAAAATAATAACGGACTTTAAAACATTCACTAAAAAGGTTAAAAACTGGCTGAAAAATAAACAAGAATGTACTCATGTATGAATTGATTGTCTGCAAGGTGAGAGTGAATGAAGGGAAGGAATGAATGTGTTTGTTTATAGTGAGTGACGAAGGGAGGGAGGCCTGAAATAGGCAAATGTGAATCAGGTTGTTATATTTGTGTATTTATAATATTTATAATATTTATAATTGTGTATTTATAATCTTTTTGCATTGATGTATGTGGTTATTGTGTTTTTTTTTCCCTTTTCTTTTCTTTACTTGATTCTCTTTTCTAAAGCCCATCCAGGGACAAGAGTTGCAAATTAGCTAATAGCTATACACTCTATGTGCAACACATCAGATTGATTGTCATTGATTAATTGTCTATGTTTATTGCACTGTCCCTGTCAAATAAACTAATCTATCTATCTATTTTTAATGCGTCTCAAATGATGCCCAAATTCTTAATATATTGGGATGGGGTAAAGGACAGACTATGTAATCTTGGTAAAAAATTTTCTCTCTCTGAGCTTCAGGACCAATGACTAAAACTTTAGTTTTGTCCTGGTTGAGCTGAAGAAAATTTGCTGCCATTTGATGTCTAAAATACAGTTTTCTTCATGTTGTGGGGGACCCATGCTGTAGTTTTCCTCTCAGACTGAAAGGCATGGAGATGCAGTAGTTTTCCTCTGACGGAAGAGCATGGAGATCAAAGGGCTGGGGGACAAGGGGAATTGTCATGGGGGAGTGAATTGTGAATGCAGGACCTCAGGTAGCAGGGACGTGTGAGTGAGAGTCCCTACTACATGAGGTTAATGTTTCTGATTCTGGGAGATGTGAGAGAGGGCAATAAAGTTCATCTGCTCGGAAAGCTCTGTCTGGTTATTTCCTTCTCCACAATGTGTTCAATACTTATTCACTGTGTCATTCCACTTTATTAAATATAACTTGTTTTGTGAACACAGTTGCCTTGATTTCTTTGTTTGTATGGATTACTTGGGTTATTACTGATATCTGGTGAACATCTAAGGTCAATGGCTCCATCAGAAATATGTTTAATGAGAAAAATGTTGACGTGTTCAATACTTATTTTTCCCCCTTGTGTGTGGTCACAAGTTGGTAGATGACCCGGCTGGGAAAAACAGGAGTCTAGCAGGGATGGATAGGATGTGCAGAAGGCATGGACGGATGCCGAGTTACAGCTAAGCTAAAGGCTAGCAGACTCCACTATCAGTTTGTACCAGGCAGGTCAATCAGGGCTCGGCCCCTTTGACCAGCTAGCGTTAGCAGGCCAATATACTGGATATCACAGCTAAAACATAGCACAGTAAGGCCAAGTGGTAGATATATAATCAACTGAAGATTAATGAACCAATTAGTATAGTAATGTGACTACAGTTTACAAAAGATGGTCGCCCTGATTTACATCGGTAAGCTAGCCAGTGTCATATAAAAAAATAAGAAAAAATACAAATAAGGAAAAAAAATGTTTTTAAGAAAAAGAAATTTTTAAGAAAAAATGACAATTTTTTAAGAAAAATGACATAAATTCAAGAAAAAAATCACTTAAAAAAAAGATAAATTTATCCACCTTATTCCTGAGGGTGCCGCTGTAGGAACGATTATGGGCGGAGCTTCCGGTTTCAGCTGAAGTAGTGTTAAATCAGTCAGTCAGAGTGGAGTAGTGGGGCATTTAAAATAGCGTTTTTAAAAATTTTCAAATTCATTTTAATGCATAGTCCACATACAGTATGTGTTTTGCACTCAAGTGGCAGCTAATTTCAGCTCTTGTAGTTTTTGTATTTTTGAATGTTTTTGCGTAGTTCTGGTTCTTGCTGCTGTTGGTGGTGTGAGGTTCCTCACAGATCAGCTCAGCTAAATCTGTGGCTTCAACAGCAATGAGTAGATCAGGCACTGAAAACTAGAGGATCGCTGGTGTGATCGGTGGTACAGACACAGCAGCACCAGCTAGGTTTTCACTTGTATGAATGTCACAGATCTGACATTTTACCCTGAATTTAAAACACCCAAGCACGGTGTTGTGGTTCTTTGTGGCTCTGACTAGACTCTACATCTGCTCTGAGGTCAATTTGATTATGTCCAACATGTTTTAACAAAATGCAGGTGACTTTATTGTGGTGGAAACATTGATATATCTCAGAGCTTTTATTTGTTTACAGCGTTAGCATGTTAGCAGCAGAGCTAACAAACGGCACTACTGTCCACAGAGCTACAGGCTCGTTTTAAGCTCATCTTCCATCCCTCCATAGTCATGGGAAGTGGTATGATTATATTACTGTACTTGAGGTGCAAAAGGCCGTGCTCCCGCATTTTTGATGCCAAAGTCATTGTTATTTAACAAGGAAAAGTGACAATAAAGGTTCTAAACTAGTACCGGAAGTTGCTACCATAATTCATGCAGGGCATCACGGAGCCCAGGAATAAGGTGGATAAGAAAAGAGGACATTTTTAAAAAAAAATAAAAGACACATTTTTAAAGAAAAAAAGACAAAAAATTTTTTTTTGAGAAAAAAATTACAGATTTTTTTAAAGAAAAAAAATGACAGATTTTTAAAGGGGAAAAAAATAACTTTTAAAGAAAAAACACCAGACTTTTTTTTAAGAAAAAATACATTTTTTAAAAAAGTTAAAGATTATTAAGAAACTAGACAAAATAGAAAATGGACAATTTTTAAAGAAAAAAGGGACAGATTTTTAAGAAAAAATGACATTTTTTTTAAGAAAAATGTGATTTTTATGAAAAAAATGAGTTTTTCAAGAAAAAGAGTTTTTAAAGCAAAAATGACATTTTTGAAGAAAAATTGAGATGTTTAAGAAAAAATTACTTTTAAGAAAAATAAGATTTTTATGAAAAAAATGACGATTTTTTAAAAGAAAAAAATTAACAATTTTTTAAAGCAAAAATGATTATTTTTAAGAAAAAAAATAGATTTTTAAGAAAAAAGACTTTTACGAAAAAATTACATTTTTTATGAAACAATTACAGATTTTTTTAAGAAAAGATCGCAAATTTTTAAGTTTTTTCAGAAAAAATAATTTTTTAAGACAAAATGCCTTTTTTTTAAAGAATGATACATTTTAAAGAAAAAAATGACAATTTTTTTTTAAAAGAAAAAAGTCAAAAGATTTTTTACAATAACAAAATAGGCCAGAATGACTCGAGATACTTTGTTAACTGTGAATTAATGAAGGAGCTGGACCACAGATGTCTTGTCAGATGACTAGAATTTACAGAGAAGAGCTGTAGAAACCACGGTCAGGCTGCTAGCTAAGCTAGCTGCAAGGCTCAGCGGGAGACTTGCTGTTCTGCTCCTCATGGAGGGAGTACAAGACTGTTCAGGAGGCAGCTCTGATATGTGATGGTGTGATGACCTCACTTAAGAGAACAGCCAGTCTGAATGAGGCGTTTCAGACAGCTCTGCAGCGCTACATTCTGTGGGAGAAGAGAACTCCTGTGGACCAGGACTTGGACCAGATGATGTCACAGAAACCAAAAAAGCAGAATATGAGCTCTTCAATTGATTTTAGTTTGTTTATCTGCAGGTTTCATATTTTGGGGTTGGAAACTTGAACAGAGAACGACACCCAGACTCTGTCAACCTGCCGGCATACGTAAGGGAGAACCATGGCTTCGGCGGCG
This sequence comes from Pholidichthys leucotaenia, assembly GCA_020510985.1. Classification (NCBI taxonomy): domain Eukaryota; kingdom Metazoa; phylum Chordata; class Actinopteri; order Cichliformes; family Pholidichthyidae; genus Pholidichthys; species Pholidichthys leucotaenia. Next base: position 35,225,632 of record CM035848.1, read on the forward strand.
ACTCCAACATCGATCGTATCATCATCGGCTACCAGCTCAGCACCCGGTTGGTGGAGATGGTCTACATCACCGAGCACAATGGCGCTTTCCTTGGGAGGTTCAGGCCCGAAGGGACATATCAGATCAGCTCCGAGCTGATTCTGGCCCTGCAGGACCCGGGGCTGGACCTGACCGCCTTCCTCACTATGATGGGTTACTATGGAAACATGTACAGCGCTCCAGCTTTGCAGACAACTTACGGAGAGAGTCGTCTGCTGGAATACAGCCCCATCAGATACGAGTACAGCTATAACAGCTATAACAGCAGTCCACGCTACTACAGCACAGCGGCATACAACAACTACGAGGACTGGGATGGCAGATGGGACATCATTTATCAGGGTAAACACGATCACACACGGGGGTTACAGCGCCATCTCTGGGTTCACTTACTCTACTGCAACTGGTACATTGGTTATCATCAGGGTAAACATGATCACACACGGGGGTTACAGCGCCATCTCTGGGTTCACTTACTCTACTGCAGATGGAACATCGTTTATCAGGGTAAACATTATTACAAAATTATATTTTTAAAACGCCAACTTTTTAAGGGAAAAATGACAATTTTTAAGAAAAAAAGACAACTTTATAAGAAAAAATGATCATTTTCTGAAAAAAAATGAAAAAAAAGTTTTAAAAAATCATGAAAAAAAATTCACAATTATACAAGAAAAAAAATCACAAGCTGAGGAGAAAAAAAGTCACAAATGAAAGAGAAAAAGGAAATTTATTGGAAGAAGGGACATTTTTCTCAAAAAAGCAGCATTTTTTTTTTTTTAACCAGAGGCCTCAAATATACAAGAAAAAAGGAAAATTTGTAAGAAAAAGGGGAAACTATAAGATAAAATTCACAAATTTATGTTAAAAGCTGTAAATTTAAAAAACCACAAATTTACAAAAGCTAAATTTGTAGGAACAATTGAAAAATTTTATAAGAAAAAAGCCACAAATAAAAAGTAGCAAATATGAGGGAAAAGGTCACAAATTTACAAGAGCAAAAGTTATGGATTTATTAGAAAAGCTACAAATTTCTATAAAAAAAAACCTTGAAAATTTACAAGAAAACAAATTTATCAGAAAAAGTTGGTGTTTTTTACAGTGGAAAAACAGTCACAAAATTAATGGGAGAAAAAGGTAAGAATTTGTGAGAACATTTTTTTAAAAAGGAAAATTTCTCAGGAAAAAAAACAGTGTTTACAAGAAAAGGAACATTTTAAAGAAAACAGTCACAAATTTCACGAGAACTCACAATTTTACAAAAAATAGCAACATTTATCGAAAAAAAACAATGGAAAAAAATTTCCAAAGGAAAAAAAAATCCTCCAAAGTTCACGAACTAAAAGCTGGTTTCTCCTATAGACAAGTGAAGGCAGCACTATGACACTCAGCTTCATCAAGTTCAGTTTAAACGTCACAACAGAGGAGAACACGTGCAATAAAATGAGGAACACGTGCAATAAAATGAGGCAATGACAGAAGTGAGGTGTGTGAGTGACGTGATGCATCGACTGTTTCTGTGTCCAGGTGCTGGCAGAGGAGGAGGAGGAGGAGGAGGAGGAGGATTCAGCCTCCTGAAACTCCTCCTGGGGGTGGGAGCTCTCTACCTAGCAGCCAAATGCATCAGCTGGTTTGTGAGGAGCTGGTGGGAGGACGACGGGAGCCACTACATCGGTACCACAAAACCACGCTGGAGCCCCTTATATCCAAGATGGACGCCGAGGCCTCGCCATACGCACGTCATGCTGGATTACGTGTTCTGACTAGTTTTTTTCTGCTGTTTTCCATATTGTAAAAAAATGAACTGTTTATTTAAACGAATATTTTAAAGGGGGTGTTTGTTGAAATGTTTGCTGTGGGTCTGATGCATGAATCCCAGAAAAGCAACCCTGAAACCAAGATGGAAAGCTCGCTTGCTAGCGCTAGCTCTTGCAGAACGCTAACGTGGACAGAACTGATCAAATCTTTGTCTTCATCCGTGGAAAAAACATTGTGTGGAAATTCTGACTTCAGGAACATTTTTTTCCTGTGAGGTTGCAACTTTTTTCTTAAAAATTTGCAACTTTTTCCTGTAAATTTTCAGTGTTTTTCTCATAAATTTTTTGTCTTAAATTTGCAACATTTTTCTAATAAATTTCCAGTTTATTTTCCTGTAAATTTGTGACTTTTTAATAATAAATGTTCAACTTTTTCCTGTAAATTTGCAACTTTTTCTCAGAAAATTTTCAACTTTTTTCTCATAAATTTCCAATTTTTTTCCTGTAAAATTCCAACTTTTTTTCTCAAACATGTTGCCCAACCAGTTTACATGTGTTTTGTGGACTTGGAGAAGGCATTTGACCGCGTCCCTCGTGAATTTTTGTGGGGGGTGCTTCGGGAGTATGGGGTATCGGGCTTGTTGTTACGAGCTATTTGGTCTCTGTACGACTGTTGTGAGAGTTTGGTTCGTATTGCCAACACTCGGTCGGATTCATTCCCAGTGAGAGTTGGACGCTGCCAGGGCTGCCCTCTGTCACCGATCCTGTTCATAATTTTTATGGACAGGATTTCTAGGCGCAGCCAGGGAATGGAGGGTGTCATGCTTGGTGACCACAGGATCTCATCTCTGTTGTTTGCAGATGATGTTGTCCTACTGGCTTCATCCAGCAATGACCTACAGCTCTTGCTGGGACGGTTTGCCGCTGAGTGTGAAGCAGCTGGGATGAGAATCAGCACCTCCAAGTCCGAGTCCATGGTCCTCAGCTGGAAAAAGGTGGATTGTCCTCTCTGGGTTGGGGACAGGCTCCTGCCCCAAGTGGAGGAGTTTAAGTATCTTGGGGTCTTGTTCACGAGTGAGGGGAAAATGGAGCGAGAGATCGACAGACGGATTGGAGCAGCATCTGCAGTGATGCGGACGTTGTACCGGTCTGTTGTGGTGAAGAGGAAGCTTAGTTCTAAGGCAAAGCTGTCAATTTACCAGTCAATCTACGTTCCTACTCTCACCTATGGTCACGAGCTTTGGGTAATGACCGAAAGAACGAGATCGCGGATACAAGCGGCTGAAATGAGCTTTCTCCGTAGGATTGCTGGACTCACCCTCAGAGATAGGGTGAGGAGCTCAGTCATCCGGGAGAGGCTCAGAGTAGAACCGCTGCTCCTCCACATTGAAAGGAGCCAGTTGAGGTGGTTTGGGCATCTGACTAGGATGCCTCCTGGACGCCTCCCATTTGAGGTGTTTCAGGCATGTCCCACTGGCAGGAGACCCCAGGGCAGACCCAGGACTCGGTGGAGAGACTATGTCTCCCAGCTGGTCTGGGAACACCTTGGTATCCCCTCTGAAGAGCTGGAGCAGGTGGCTGGGGAGAGGGAAGTCTGGGCTTCTCTGCTTGAACTGCTGCCTCCGCGACCCGGACCTCCAGAAAAGCTTTAGAAGATGGATGGATGGATGGATGTTGCATATTTTTTCCTTTAAATTTGCTGCTTTTTTTCTCAAAAAAATTCCAACTTTTTTCCTGTAAATTTCCAACTTTCTTTGTCTCAAAAATTGCGATTTTTTCCTGTAAATTTGCAACTTTTTTCTCAAAAATTTGTTTTTTTTCCTGTAAATTTTTTACTTAAATGTCAAATATTTGCAACTTTTTCCCTGCAAATTTGCAACTTTGTTCTCATAAATTTCAAACTTTTTTCCTGTAAATTTTCAACTTTTTTTCTCATAAATGCACAATTTTTTTTGCTGTAAATTTGCAACTTTTTTCTCAAAAAGTTTGAAATTTTTTTCCAGTACATTTTCGATTTTTCTTCTCAAAACAGTTGCAACTTTTTCCCTGTAAATTTTCAACTTTTTCTCAATTTTTTGTTATAAATTTACAACTTTTTTCTCAAGTGTCCAATTTTTTCCTGTAAATTTTTTTAAACTTTTTTTTTCTCAAAAAAAAGTGACTTTTTTTGCTGCAAATTTGCAGTTTTTTTCTTAATAAAAAAATTATATATAAAAAAAAATCACTGACTGCGTAGAGCCGGCCATGTCCACCAGTGCACTCCATCGTTGGAGGTCCTGTGCCAGCCCTCCTGCATCCTCCCCGGTGATGTCTTTGCCAGGGCAAGTTGAAAAATAAATCACATTTGGTCACATTTGACCACTATGAACTTTTCAGTCCTCCCATCCCCCTCGTATGTATATTTACTGTTTTTCCATCCAATTTTTATCTTATTATCTTATTTAGTGTTGCTCTGAGTGCTGCAGTCCTGTAATTTCTCCATTGTGGGACTAATAAAGGTTTATCTTACCTCTTATAGAGGTCATTTGCACACTGGCGAGACATTGGTTAGACATCAATGCCGATATCTGGCCAATGTCTCACCAATGTGCAGATAACCTCTATAAGATGCATTCCTGACGTTGGCACGATGTATGTGTGCTATTGGCGGTGTGACTCGAAAGACAGGGTAGTCTAGAATGGAGAAAATCGTCTTGAAGTTCTGGTAGGGCATGCTTTTACATAAGAACCACAGCTCACTGGAATGGTAACGCCCCTCCATCCCTCCATCTTTGTTCCTGTCAACTTATGAAACTACACACCAGTAGCACAGCTGGCCTAGTTAGCTTAGGACAGTGATTTTCAACCTATGTGCCGCGGCACACTAGTGTGCCGTGAGAGATTGTTAGGTGTGCCGTGGGAAATTATCCAATTTAACTTAATTACTCGAGTGAGTGGCTATGTTTACATGGACACATGTAACCGGATTAAAAGCCTGATCAGAATAAAAATGCTTCATGTAAACATGGCAATCTGAATATTAGCGCTGTTTCTGTGCTTCATACACGCCATCGCTGTCTCTGATGAGGCTTTATTTGGACTTTTGTACTCTCACATTCAGAGAATTTTAAATTAGCTTAAGCCTTGTCTAGCTTCCAGAGCTAGAACGCTAACATTAGCTTTAGCCACAGATCGTATTCATATTCATAAAATCATGAAGTCTTTTTAAGTCTTTTGTCAGAACAAAAAAAAAAATAGAACAAAGTCAGAAGAAAAATAAAACTCAGTTTTTTCTGAAAGAATTTTGACTTTTTTCTTATAAATTTGATCGTTGTTTCTGCAAATTTGCTAGTTTTTTTTATCAATTTGAATTTTCTTTTATAAATTTGCTTTTTTCTCAAACATTTCTAACTTTTTTTGCAAATTTGCAACTTTTTCTCATAAATTTTTTACTTTCTAGTAAATTTGCTATTTTCTTTTTAAATGTGTGAATTATTTCTTTGGCAAATTTGCAACCTTTTTCTCAAAAATGTACAACTTGGACTTCCGGTTATGGCTGCCACGTAGGACGGACGTGTCTCGCTCTGCTCTGCTCCTGGAGAAAAAAAATCGGCAAATAACTCTCTCATTTGGGACAGAACGTATCTCAGCATTTGGGCGAGGATATGTCGGCGAAGCCTAAGGCTGGAAAACCAGGAAAAGGAAAAAGCGAGCCGCCGAAACAGTCCAAATTAACGGACTTTCAGGTCTGTGACGCAGCAAACAAAACTCCATATATGGCGGAGGAGGCTGGCAACGGTGCGATGTCTGCGCGGGGAGGCGCAGATGCGCTGATGGCTGCCATGAGTTCAATGAGAGCGGACTTTTCCTCTAGATTTGATGGGATTATGACAGCGTTGGAAGGAATAAGAAAGGAATTGGGTGACTGTGTAGAACGAACGGCGCAGATGGAGCTCCGTCTCGCTAGTGCTGAAGATGACGTCACCCGTCTTCAATTAAAGGTGCGCACTTTGGAAAAAAAAAAAAAAATCTCTGGAAGATAATATTTTGGATTTGGAATCTCGGTCGAGACAGAATAATTTGAGGCTGGTGGGTCTTCCAGAGGAATCAGAAGGTCGGGACGTATGTTCCTTTCTGGAAAAGTGGATTCCGGAGGTGCTGGGCAGCGAGGAGTTGCAATCAGCAGTGGTTCTGGAAAAAGCACATCGTATTGGCCCACGGAGAGATAAGGGACCGCCGAGGACCTTAATTATGAAGTTTCTTAGCAACAGAGACAGGATGAAGATCTTCAACGCTGCACGTGCTAAAGGAGAGATTAAACACCAGGACCAGCAGGTGCGGTTCTACCCAGATTTGGCCACAGGAATCCAGCAATTGAGGAAGCAGTTTGATCCCGTACGTAAGGAGCTGCGCAACCTTGGGATTCGTCATGGTGTAATCTATCCTGCGAGACTGCTGACCACGTATGAGGGCAGAACCCACATCTTCAAGACCCCAGAGGAGGCGCAGGAGTTCATCAAGAAGATCAAAGAAGAAGAAGAGACTGGTGGGAGCTAAGCATGAACAAAATATAAGGTAGAATAATTAAGCATTTGCACAGGCATCTGACTGACTTGAAGTAAATAGTAAGTTTACAAAATATAGATTGTATTATATATTAAAAAAACAAAACAAAAACAAAACAAACAAAAAAAAAACTATGATGTACAAAGTTGTTAAAAATTTTGGAGTTAAGTTGGAAAACTACAGAGGAGAGTTAATGTTACGTCATTAAAAGCAGTAGAGTTAGGGTGATTGGGAGGATGAAGAAGGAGTGGCTTAGGCTGTTCCCCGTGGGTGTGGAACGGTCGATGGCTATATCGGGAGACAGAATTTTTCTTTTGATTTTGGGGGGTTTGCCACAAGTGTGGGAAGGGGAAATTTGTTTGTGTGTAGTTTGTAGGATGAATGTTCAACCACTCATGTTTTTGCTTCTCTGTATGAGCATGTTTACACTGCAAGGTAATCCCAAACTCTCTATTGATCATGGACCAAAGTGTTAATCTTAATTTAATTTCATGGAATTGCAGAGGTCTACAAAATTTAAAAAAACTTAAACAAGTTATGAATAAAATAAAGGACATGGGTTCAAGAATTGTGTTTTTACAAGAAACTCATCTGATAGAGGAGGATGTTAAAAGAATTAGGAGTAGATGGCAGGGAAGTGTATTCACCTCTTCATTTTCATCCCGAGCCAGGGGAGTTATGACTCTCATACATAAATCAGTTCCTTTTCAAGTGAAAAATGTAATTGGAGACAAATTTGGAAGATATGTAATCATTCAAGGTTCTTTGCTATTAGAAAATATAAATCTTGTGAACTTATATGGTCCCAATATAGATGATCAGAAGTTCTTTGCTAATTTATTTCTCATCTTATCATCACTTACAGGGCAACATATAATAGCAGGGGATTTTAATTGTACATTGAATCCAGGTGTGGATAGATCAACAGGACTGGATTGTACGCACATTGGATGTAGGATGACTATTAATCATTTTATGAAAGAATTGAGATTGTTAGATATATGGAGAGAAAAATGTACAACTTTTTCAAAAAGCTTTGAGTTTTTTGTAATCTGCAACCTTTTTCTCATAAATTTTTGACTTTTTTCTTGTCAAATTGCAACTTTTTTCCCACAAATTTGGCTTTTCTCAAAAATTTCATTTTTCCCTGCAAATTTCCAACTTTTTTTCTCCAAAAAAATTAAACTTTTTTCCTGTTAACTTGCACCTTTTTTCCTCAAAAAACTGCCTTTTTCTCCCTGTTAATTTTCAACTTTTTTCATAAATTTGCAACATTAAATTTTCTACTTCTTTCTATGTGACTTATTTCTTTTGCAAACTTACTTTTTTCTCATACATATAAAACTTTCATGAAAATTTTAGATTTTTTTTTGTAAATTTGTAAAAAAAAATTCCTCATAGATTTGCAACTTTTCTTAAAAATCTGACTTTTTTCAAATTTGCAACCTTTTTCCATAAATCTGCAACTTTTTTCTCATAATTTTTTTTGACTTTTTTCCCTATAAATTTCCAACTTTTTCCTCATAAATATGCAACTTTTTTCTCATACATTTCCATTTTTTCCTCTGTAAATTTCCAACTTTTTTCCTAAAAAATTTAAACTTTTTTCCTGTTAATTTTCAACTTTTTTCTCAAAAAATTTGAAACTTTTTTCCTGTAAATTTTCAACTTTTTTCATAAATTTGCAACATTAAATTTTACTTTCTTCTCAAATGTGTAACTTGTTTCTTTTGCAGACTTACAACTTTTTTCTTGTAGATTTGCAACTTTTCATAAAAATCTGAGTTTTTTTTGCAAATTTGCAAATTTTTCATAAATCTGCAACTTATTCCTCATAATTTTTTTTACTTTCTCATAAATTTGCTACTTTCTTTTCAAAAATTTGTCAGTTTTTCCCATAAATTTCAGTTTGTTTGTTTTTTAAATTTGCAACTTTTTTTTCTCATAAATTGACAACTTTTTTTTTTTAAAAATGTGACTTGTCTCTTGAAAATTTGCAACTTTTTTGTCAAAACATTTGCAACCACATTCAGCTGGATGTTTGTAAAATTTGCATTCTGTCATTAATTTGTAATTTTCAACTTTTTCAAATTTCAATATGGCAACTTTTATTACATTTTGCACCTTTTTTCTTGCAAATTTGTACCTAATTTACATTTATACATTTGTACCTCATGCTAAATTGGTGAATAACCCCCCATCCCCCTTGTTAAGAAATAATCACTGTCTAGAAACACTTTCTATTTCCAACTTTAATAAGAAATTGTGTATTTTTTTCCTCCTTAATTGTGTTGATTAAGAAGTCACGTGAAAATCTGTGTTAAAGTGAAAGAATTGTGGAGTTAATGTGATTCTGAAGTCTGAGAGAGAACAGAGAACAGAAACCTCCATGTGACTCTGGTTATATTTTCGGTAACTGCAGTGATTTTATCATTCAGACAGCACTGATAATAACTCGGTAATCAGGATTACATGTGATGGATCAGATTTATGTGAACCTGGAGGAGCTGAAGGCGTCACAGGGAGACCTGAGGAAAACTGGTATTAATATTTAATATTTACATATATAGGAATTTTCTGCTGCTTTTTTAAAAGATGTTTTATGTGTTTTTCAATATTTGTACAATTTTTATGTTTGTTTTTAATTTTGTAGTATTTTTGTACTGTGTACCTTTACTTGTTTTATTTTTGAATATTTTCTTATTTTTAAAGCATTTTTGCACTTTTTTATGGTCCGTTAGAACAATTCCTTCCTCTGTATTCTCCTAGAATGTTAATATAATTGAGCGTTTTGAAGCGATGGGTTCCAATGGACAGTTTCCTATATAGAAAAAAAATTATTTAAAAAATTTAGTCTTCATTTGACTTGTGATTAATTTAATTTGACCATAAAGCCAGAACATTTAAACCTCCCATCCACCCATCCATCCATCCATCTTCTTCCACTTAATCCTTTTTGGGTCGCAGGGGTGCTGGAGCCTATCCCAGCATCTTTGGGCGAGAGGCAGGGTCCACCCTGGACAGCTCGCCAGTCCATTGCAGGCCAACACAGAGAGACAGACAACCATTCACTCTCACAGTCATACCTAAGGACAATTTTTAGACTCCCCAGTTGATGCCAATTAACCTAAACTGCATGTCATTGCCTGTGGGAGGAAACCAGAGTACTTGAAGTAAATTTAAACCTTTGTTTAATTTACAGATCTTTTTTTTTTTTTTTTTTTACATAAAAAAGGTGGTGGAGTTGCTGTATATATTGACAAAAATTATAAATGTAGAAAAATTCAGAACATGTCACTCATTGTTGATAATATAATGGAATGTGTCACTGTGGGAGCAGAAATTGAAACATATAAAAAATGTAACGATAAGTTGTGTATGCAGAACTCCTGGGACATGTATTTGTCACCATGGGATGAGACGCCGTATCATCTGGCGCTCAGACCATATTCCTCCTCTACCCGGTCCTCTCCTTGACAGCGTCTCAGCGGGCTCCCAGCTGTCAGTGTCACGGGACGGCTGGAGCCCAATTATCCCTCATCAGCTGAGGCGCTGCTAATGGGTTTAAAAAGGAGCAGCTCCGATCATTCGGGGCTGCGACTTCGCTCACCATAGGCTGGAACCCCTTTGCCTGGCGCTAGCCTCCTGCCCTTCGTGCTGCAGTATATGTGAGTGTTCCTCTGTATGATTATTTGTACTTGTTGGCGCCACGAGGCCGTGTTCCTTTTCCCCTGTTCCCTGCTCTAATAAAACATCGCAACTCACTGGCTCGCCCCCGGCTCTTATTGTGTGGCTCGCGAGGGCCACATGTAACAGTAAGTCGCAGCCAGGCGAGTTGCCGGCGGCCGTGAGTTGCCGTTGGACTTGTGCCTTCCCTGTCTGGGTGTCAGCCCTTTAGACATGCCATCTCCCCAGAGTCACGTTCGGCTCCAGGGCAGAGAGCTGACGGCCATCTTGGAGGAAGTCGACGGGACGCTCTTCTCCACTACCCTGGACGACGGCCCCAATGAAAGAGGCTGGCACCTAGAGTTTGCTGAGAATCTCCTGGACAGTCTCCCTCGCCATACCACCCATCCTGGGGTCTGTGCCAGGAGGAACGCCATTGCTGCCCAGCAAGAGGAGCTCCGTGGGTTGGAGGGAAATCCCGGCAGGAAGCCGAAGAGGAGGAGACATCACCCTTCGCTTCGGGATCCCGTTCTTGCCTCCACTCCAGCCCGGGAGTTCGCGCCACCCAGTGGGCTTTCCCCGTCCTGCATGACGTCACTCAGGATTCCCCCGGAGGATCTGCAGCTGACGGCAATTAAGGTCTGGGACCGAGTGGCTGCTGCTCGTTCCGCTGTGCACCCATCCGCCGTTATGAGGCATGTGGCGGCCGCCGTTAGACTGGTGGAGAGGAGTCCGGGGCTACGCGACTTCCCAGAGTTCGACGCCCTCCTCGCCTCTTTCTCTGCCCAGGAGCGGTGATTTCCGGATCTTTCCTTCGCTTTGCCCCCTGTGAGTAGCCGTCGCCACACAGCCTCCTCTTCTCAGCATAAACCCCGTCCAGATCCAGTTCCGGGTCGCCGCAAGGTCTCATCCTCCCATGCAGCTGTCTTCCCTGCGCCTCTCCTGAGAGGAGATCTCCCAGCCTCTTCTCCCGAGCCACTTCCCTCCGCTGTCACGCCAGCGCTTCAGGTCCGGCTCATCTCGGCTGTCGCCCCCTCCTCCTCGATGCGCCCCCCGACTGCTGTGTGCATCCTGAATCCAGACCTGGCGAAATCCATCCTGGAATCCACGCGAGCAGCTCCCCGACGTCCTTCCAGGGGGTCCTCCGTCACCGCCCAGCGGGGAGAGGGAGGAGCAGAGTCCATGACAGCAGGCACCATCCAGCCTCCAGGAGACAGGCAAGTCTCGGTTTTTTCACATTCATCTGATGATTTGCTCTGTCAAACTCCTGGAGGTGGAGTTCGGGGTTCGCAGCTCCCCGAACTCCCACCACCTACTGTAGCTGTAAACGTTAATCCTGCATCCTCTGTGTCTCCCTCCGTTGAGCGGTCCCCGGTGCCAGGCCAACATCGTGGGATGAGGAGGGGGCCTGCGGTTCTGGACAGCCCGGTTCCGGTCCCGCAGCTACGCCGTGGACGGACGCGGATGGCGGATTGCTACGTGGAGCTTGCGCCGACGACCAAGCTTCCCCGGGTCTCCACAGAGGAGCGGTCCGGTGCAGCGGGACGAGGTTCTCCTGCCACCACGCCGTGTGGGCTGTCGGCGTGGACACCGGGGCCGGAGGATTCACAAGCTGCCCGGTCCATCATGCCAGCTGCGGAGCCCGACGCAGCTGAGTGGGAGCCTGATGACAACCTCCTAACGTTGGATCCCGGATCTTCGCAGTCCTGGATGGCGTCAGAACCCGAGATCAGGCAAGTGCTCTGTCTCATCTTTCTTTCCCTCACTTTAGAGCACTTTAGCCTGTCTCTTGGGGAGGTGAGCTGGGTGCAGCCGTCCGCTGCGTCCGAGCTTATCTCGCCGGGTTCTGGCGCTGCCGGTGATCCTGATCCCGGTTCTCTTTTCTCTCCTGAGCCTTCCCCCAGGGTCGCCGGCGAGGAGGTGCCATCATTCGTGGTGCTAGAGGGTCCAGGTTCGACGTCGGAGGTCGGTTCTGGTGCGGCGCCGGCCCAGTCGGGGTCCGACGTTGGTTCGCCTGAGACCCAATCGGGGTCCAACGTGGGTTTTGCTCCAGCGGTGTCCGGGTCCGGTGAGGGAGCTGCGGATCTCCTGTCATCTGACCTTCGACCACCTCATCGTCAGCTCTCCCCCAAGCCTCTTTCACTGGGGCCCGTTTGGACTTCTCCCTTTCCCCTACGGGCCTGGTGGTTGAGCGATGTGGGTCGGCCGCCAGAGGGCCTGCCGTGCCCGTTCGGCCCGCTTGTGCGGCTGCCCGACCCGTTAGACTGTTTGTTCGGCGATCTGGTTCAGCCGCCCGAGGAACTGCGTTTTCTGGCCTGGGGTTCGGGTAGGCCACCAGAACTCTTCCCTTCACCCGTGTTAGCGGTATGGACGCTGGGTGCGGGGAGACCCCCCGAACTGAATGTCTGCTGCTGTACTTGTGTTTGGGTGGGTACAGCTAAATTGTTATTTCTGTCCCGCATTTAGCATGGTTTTCTTTTTTAGGTTTCCCCTCCTGTTTGAGGGATGGCTGTAATGTTCTACTTTTCGCCCTTGGGGTTTTTTTCCTCTCATTTTGGGGTCCCCAGGGTTGTTTTATTTTGTATTTGTCTGTACAGGGTTTGTGGAGTATTGTGGGGGTTTTTTCTCTTCCCTGTGTGTTGGGTTGTAATTCCTGCAGTTATCCTCTGCCTGTATGGGTTCCTCCCTCGTGGTATTCTATGGAGTATTGTGTTTGGGTTTTTTTTTTCCCTGATACTCTATATTGGCTTATTGTTTTTTGTTTTTTTTTTCTCTCCCCCTTTCTCTGAGTTTCTTTCATGTTATATTGTATGGAGTATTGTGTTTGGGGTTTTTTTTCTCTGCCCTGGTACTCTGTATTTGTTCATTGTCGATTTGTCCTTTTTTTTTTCTCTCTCTGATCCTCTCCCTCCGGTCCTGCCTCCCTTCTGCCCACCCTAGGTGTGGGGGGGGTTCTCGGATGTTTCGGGCCTTTCGGAGCCCGACCGTGAGGGGGACGCTCTGTCACCATGGGATGAGACGCCGTATCATCCGGCGCTCAGACCATATTCCTCCTCTACCCGGTCCTCTCCTTGACAGCATCTCAGCGGGCTCCCAGCTGTCAGTGTTACGGGACGGCTGGAGCCCAATTATCCCTCATCAGCTGAGGCGCTGCTAATGGGTTTAAAAAGGAGCAGCTCCGATCATTCGGGGCTGCGACTTCGCTCACCATGGGCTGGAACCCCTTTGCCTGGCGCTAGCCTCCTGCCCTTCGTGCTGCAGTATATGTGAGTGTTCCTCTGTATGATTGTTTGTACTTGTTGGCCCCACGAGGCCGTGTTCCTTTTCCCCTGTTCCCTGCTCTAATAAAACATCGCAACTCACTGGCTCGCCCCCGGCTCTTATTGTATGGCTCGCGAGGGCCACACGTAACAGTATTGATGCATTTATAGAAATGATAGTAGATATGTATGAGAAAATAATTGATAAAAAATGTCATTTGTTTGCAGGGACTTCAGTATAGATCAGTTCAACCCTTTGGATTTAAAGACCATTAAATTCAATGCACAGTATATGCTTATACCCAATAATCACACGACCAACTCAAATAACAACACAAAATATTACATTAATAGACAATATTTTTATAAATGTAATAGAAAAGAAAATAAGTAATGGACTGGTTATTAATGACACAACTGACCATTTGCCAGTATTTGTAACTATTCAAAGCAAAATTGAAGGAAAAATAGACCGGCCAACTCACGAAATAGCTAGATATAAAACTGACCAACCAATCAATCAACTTACTTAAGAAAGAACTTAAAAGCTGCAGTTGAAGCAAGGTCTATGTGGAAAATGTAGATGAATCATATGATACATTTTTGTCAGTAATAACTGAATCTTATGAAAAACACTGCCCCCTAGTAAAGAAAAAAGTGAATAAGAAAAACACAGGGAAGTCTTGGATTATAAAGGGAAGAATTAATGCCTGTAAGAAGAAAAACTTATCATACAAAGATTTTCTAATGAAAAGAACAAATGAAGCAGAATTCAGATATGTGACATACTGTATAAGAAGAAGAAGCCAACTTTATTGTCATTCAATCCATAAAGCCAATAAATTATGTTTCTCCTGTCTATAATGTTAATCACATCTAGAATCAGAAGGGCTGCTGCCATGCAAGGCACCACCACAAACAACTTTTCCATCCCCTATTCTATTATGCTGAGCACCAAGCTAGAAGGTGGGAAGTACTATTTTTATATGGTCTCCGGTATGACCTGGCCAGGGCTTGAACCCACAACCTCCTGGCTGTTGGACGGATGCGCTACCACTAGGCCACCACTCCTAGTGCCATAAGAATAAATTAACAAAAATGATAGGAAACAGTAAAAGATATAATTATAACTTACTAGATGATAAAAAGAATAACATAAAGAATACATAGAAAATAATAAATGCACTTTGCTAAATCACTATCATTCTTCATCACTCTATAAAAGCAAGAAATCTCTGTGTGTCTGTCACGTTTATAGGACATCATAGGACGGCCTATGATTCTCTGCCTGAACATCATAGGACGTCCTATGAACTCAGGCATCATAGGATGACTTGCGATGCCTATATGACAGCACATAGACAAATGTGTGTTTATGATGTCATATACGTCAAGCCTGCATTCATGTCTTTATGATGTCATATACAGTGACAGACATCAGGCAACATGTCTTTATGATGTCGTATACATCAAGGCTGCCTTCATGTCTTTATGATGTCATATACAGTGAGTCCATGCCAGAAAGCCTCTTTCTGCTCAGATCTATTTTCATGATCCTGTCCATGAACTGGGATTACGATGCACCTACACAGTCATTGTCGCCCCTGACAGACTGCTATGATGATGATGATGATGATGATGATCCCTCAACCAGTGGTCTCAATGAAGAAGAAGAAGAAGACCCACTAGATGGAGAGCAATAGAATGACGACAACTGCTGCATGTCAGAAAAGATGCCATGAAGATGAAACACCTGAGGTTCCAGCAGTACATCACACCTGTCTGAGACAGGAGGACACCCTTCACCAGCATAGGGTACAACAGACTTTAAAGCACGTTTCTAGGACATCATAGGACGGCCTATGATCGCTGCCTCATCATCATAGTGCGTCCTATGAACTCAGGCATCATAGGACGACTCGCCGTGTAACCTTGACAAATGCTAGTCTACACTACAAATGTGTAAAATTCCAAGCAAAGCGCTGATTTTCTCTGGGTGCTCCAGTTTCTTGGTTTCTACAGGCATACACAGGCCTTCCTGAACAGGGTCGAAAGCCACTTTTTCAGGATCGTGCCCATGAACTGGAATTACGACGCACCTATCCCTCAACCAGTGGTCTGAACAAAGAAGAAGAAGACCCACCAGATGGAGAGCAATAGAATGAGGAGAACTGCTGCATGTCAGAAAAGATGCCGTGAACATGAAACACCTCAGGTTCCAGCAGTATGCCACAGGCATGACTGTGAGCAACACAGCCATCTGAGACAGGAGGAGACCCTTCAGCAATGGGCATGCAGAAATACTTGCTTATATTTGGTTTCTACGGGCATGGACGGGTATGCACGGGTATGTACTAGTACTTTAAAAATACAAACAATAAAATACAGATGTTTTTCAAATTGCCAATGAATTCAGTAAATTTTTTGTCAGTGTTGGTCCTGGTCTGTCAAGGGAGATTGCTAGCCCCATAAATAAAAATGACATAAAGAGTAAAAATATAGATGTAAAGGAGAGTATATTCTTCAAACAAACAGATGAGAAGGAAATCATTGAGATTGTTCATGGCTTTAAAGATAAGAAGTCAACAGACTGCAATAGTATTAACATGACATTAGTGAAAAGCATAATTGAATGTGTGGTAAAGCCTTTCACCTATACATGAAATCAATCTTTGAAAACTGGTATTTAAAATGAAAACTACAAAGGTCATACCTGTTTTTAAGGACAGTGACAAACATCTTTTCTAACTACTGTTGGAATGCTTTTCTCCCCTTATTCGTTGTCTATGTGTGTGTAAGCATTCCTCCCGAATTCGTTGATAAAGGCACTTGGAGAGAGCAAGTCTTCGAAGATCTGTATTTATTTAAGCAGGTTGAATATAGAATTACAGAGCTCTGGGTCAAAATTCTGTCCCTAACCAGCAACAAGTGTTGTCAGGGCGTGAAGTCTGACTGACTGTCCTATCCCTGACCCAGTATATTTATGTGAGTCCAAGCATGCATTATCAGTCGAAGGCAGCTGCAGCAGTCCGTGGGAGTAACACAGTCCGCTCCTCGCACAGGGTGTAACAACTGAAGGTCGTTCCTCATCCTAGGTCAGAGTGGCTGAGTTTCGGTCACTCCTTAGCACAGCCGGTTCTGTTTCCTCCCATACGTCACAAGATGTTGTTATTCTCTGGGCTGGGGCAGAGTTTCACTCCCTTTTTGCAGGTAATGAGCCACACAGTTGGCAATTCCATTGTGGTATATTGGTTATATTACCTAAGCATAAGCAGAGCATACATATTTTGAGTCACACAGACAACTGTTATATATGATTATATTGATCACTTTACCCATCACTACAGACCAATTTCTCTACTTCCACAATTTTCA
The DNA here is from genome assembly GCA_020510985.1 of Pholidichthys leucotaenia. Lineage (NCBI taxonomy): Eukaryota > Metazoa > Chordata > Actinopteri > Cichliformes > Pholidichthyidae > Pholidichthys > Pholidichthys leucotaenia. The sequence continues at coordinate 35,242,274 of CM035848.1, forward strand.
AAATTATTAGAAAAAATACTCTATATAAGACGGGACAGTTTTATTACTAAATACAACATTCTATACAAACAGTAATGTGGCTTTAGGATCAACAAAACCACTTCACTGGCCCTCACAGAATTTGTCGAAGAAATATCTTAAAAAATATGCAATTAGAGTGTTTTTAGATTTTAAAAAGCATTTGATACAGTTGAACATAAGTTGTTAATAAGAAAAAAATAAAATATGGAATCAGAGGGGCTGCACTCAGTTGGTTATCCAGTTACTTAAACAAGTAACTTAAACTTAAACAATGGGTATGTACAAATAAAAAGTCAACATCACAAAAGGTAATATGTGGGGTTCCACAAGGCTGTTTTGGGTCCATTGTTATTTATTTTGAATATCAATAATGTATGTGAAGTGTCCAGTATGTTAAAAATTATTTTATTTGCAGATGACACTAATTTACTTTGCAGCAGGGACAACTTGGAAAAAACTTTTGGATACAGTTAGAAATGAACTTAACAAATTAAAGACTTGGTTTGATTCAAATAAATTAACCTTGAACTTAAACAAAACTTAATACATTATCTTTGGTAATAAATCAACTAGCTCAATCAAGAACCACACAGTAAATGATGTAGAAATTGAAAGGGTGTTTAAGACAAAATTTCTTGGAGTACTAATGGATGATAAAATAAGATGGAAGGCACATATCAATCAATCAATCAAAACTTTTTTATATAGCACTTTTCATACAAAAAGATGCAACACAAAGTGCTTCACACATTGAAATAAAACACAATTTACCCCCCCCCCCCCCCACACACACAGACACTCAGTGTAAAACCTATGGCTTCAGGCTTATGGCTGGGCACCAAGGAGCCAAGTGTAGAAGCACCATCAATCGGGAGCTATCACCAGCAGGGAAAGCGCCAAGTTCATGGCTACAGGAACACCAACTCTAAGACTGCCCAAGTCCAACCCGAGGAGTTGACTCCGCAGGTGCGGCGCTACAGTGCACAACCCCCTCAGCCAGGAAGACAAGGACAATCACAGGCCAGTGCCCCACAGCCAGAAAATAGACACAATCCCCATGGAAGGGCCCCCCATGAGGACACGCCGGAGCTCGGACAGGGTGATAAAAAGTCACTGATAAATAATAAGATACAGTAGCTTGCTGATAAAAAAGACTTGACAGTTAAGATGACTATAAAAATAAAACAACACCTAAATGCAGTCAAACAAACATATATTAATAAATATTAATAATTCACAGTAAGATAAGTAATTGTGACAAAAAATAGATTTAAAATCAGAAATTAAGAGAATCAAAATAGGAAACTATTCAAAAGCAAGGTTAAAATAGTAGGTCTTGAGCCTGCTTTTAAAAACATAAACATTCTTGGCAGCCCTGTTGTTCTCCGGCAGGCTATTGCACAGATGTGGGCCGAAGTAACTAAAAGCTGCCTCACCGTGAGTGCATGTTCTGACAATAGGAATAGTTAAAAGGCCAGTGCCAGAGGACCTCAGGGATCGCGGTGGCTCATATGCCAAAAGCAATTTTGATAAATAAGAAGGTCCAAGACCATGCAGACTTTTATAAACCAATAAAATAATCTTAAAATCAATCCTGAAAGACATGGGGAGCTAATGCGATGTGATTTTAAAACTGGCATAATGTGAGCCTGTCATCTGGTCCTCGTCAGAACATGTGCAGCTGAATTCTGTAGTACCTGCAGATTTGAAATTGTCTTTTTGGGAAGACATTATAGTAGTCATTACAGTAATCAATGCGGCTGGTGATAAAAACATTAATCAGTTTCTCCGTGTTTGCTCGAGAGAGAAGTGGGCAGACTCTGGCTATGTTCTTTAGATGGTAAAATCCTGTTCATGTTAAATTTTTAATGTGTGGAGTAAAACCGAGCTCAAAGTCTAAAATGACGCCCAAATTCTTAACCTGTTGCGATAGGGTAAAGGACACACACACACACACACACACACACACACACACACACACACACACACACACACACACACACACACACAATTGTATAATACACACTACTGTTCAAAAGTTGGGGTCACTTACAAATTTCCTTATTTTTGAAAGAAAAGCACTTTTTTTCAATGAAGATAACTTTAATCTTATCAGAAATACACTCTATACATTGCTAATGTGGTAAATGACTATTCTAGCTGCAAATGTCTGGTTTTTGGTGCAATATCTACATAGGTGTATAGAGGCCCATTTCCAGCAACTATCACTCCAGTGTTCTAATGGTACAATGTGTTTGCTCATTTTGTCAGAAGGCTAATGGATGATTAGAAAACCCTTGTGCAATCATGTTAGGTCTGCAATGCTGTAATTGCTGCAAATGGAGGATTCTTTGACGAAAGCAAAGTTTGAAGGAAAAAAATATTATTTCAAATACAAATCATTACCTTGTCAATGTCTTGACTATATTTTCTATTCATTTTACAACTCATGGTGGTAAATAAGTGTGACTTTTCATGGAAAACACAAAATAATTGTCTGGGTGACCCCAAACTTTTGAACGGTAGTGTATATTATACATTAAAATTATATATATATACCTCCCGAAGCGGCCTCAGTTTGTGAGAACCCGGGACTGTGTGTCCAACACGATCATCAGTAGCACGGGGGCCCCTCAGGGAACGGTGTTGGCTCCCTTCCTGTTCACTCTTTATACTGCGGACTTCTCACACAACACAACACACTGCCATCTACAGAAGTTCTCTGATGACTCTGCGATCGTTGGCCTCATCTCCAATGGAGATGAAGCTGAGTACAGAGGGCTTATCCAGGACTTCATGGACTGGTGCCATCGGAACTGCCTCCAGATCAACGCGAGGAAAACTAAGGAGCTGGTGGTGGACTGCCGCAGGCAAGGACAACCCCTCACAGCACCAGTAAATATACAGGGAACAGACATTGAGATGGTGACATCCTATAAGTACCTGGGTGTTCATCTGAACAATAAACTAGGCTGGTCACACAATACTGATGCACTCTACAAGAAGGGACAGCGCAGGCTGTTCCTACTGAGGAGACTCAGGTCTTTTGGTGTACAAGGGGCGCTGCTGAAGACATTCTATGACACGGTGGTGGCATCAGCCATCACTTTTGGAGTGGTCTGCTGGGGCAGTGGCATTACTGCAGCCGATAGGAAGAGACTGAACAAACTGATCAAGAAAGCTAGTTCCGTCCTGGGGCAGCGCCTTGACCCGGTGGAGGAGATAGGAGAGAGAAGGACGGCGGCTAAACTGTCATCTCTGCTGGAGTCCGAGTTCCACCCTATGCAGGACATACTGAATGCACTGAGGAGCTCATTTAGCAGCAGACTACATCATCCCAGATGCACAACCGAGAGGTTTCGCAGGTCCTTCCTACCAACGGCTGTCAGACTGTACAACCTAAGCAGGGCTGCTCGCAGAGATAGCAAAAGACGTAACAACCTAATAGTTTTTTGAATGCAAAAGATGCAATAGACTTACACAATGGTCCCCTCCGGCATACAACTAGGACAATACCGGTAGCTACGGAGGGTGAGAATATGTATGGGCACATAATCATACCATGTAGGATAACTAAGTAGACGGTTGTGCTGTTTCATCCCATCTAGCAACAATGCTCTGCACTGTGTGTGTTTGTGCATTTACGTATTTATTCCGTCTAGCTACAGTGCTCCGCACTGGGTGTGTTTATGTTTATGTTTATATTTATATATCTATATATTCATTCCATCTAGCTACAGTGCTCCGCACTGTGTTTATATATCTACATATTATTCCATCTAGCTACATTGCTCCGCAGTGTGTTTATATATTTACATATTTATTCCATCTAGCTGCAATGCTCCGCACTGTGTTTATATACTCATATATTTATCCCATCCATCTACAATGCTCTACACTGTGTGTCTGTGTGTATATATATATATTTATAGTAATATGTACATATGTATATTAGCTGCTCTTGCTTGCTTCCTTTTTTTTTTTTTTTTTTTTTCCCTTGCCTTCTGATTGTTGCTCTGAGTGTTGCTATCCCTGTGCTGTTGCAATCCTGGAATTTCCCCGTTGTGGGACTAATAAAGGCTTATCTTATCTTATCTTATCTTATATATATATATATATATATATATATATATATATATATATATATATATATATATATATATATATATATATATGTGTGTGTGTGTGTGTGTGTGTGTGTGTGTGTGTGTGTGTGTAAAATATCAAAATCAATTGCAATTTTATATAAAACAAAATATTTTTAAACCAGTCATCCCAATACACCTTGTACTGATCCTTCATTCTCCCATACATGACTTACTGTGTGGAGGTGTGGGGGAACACATACAATACAACTGTAAACCCAGTCTTCATTCTTCAGAAGAAAAACCAGAAGAATGATTACAAATTCTGCTTACAGAGAACCAACAAATCCAACCTTCATCATACTGAAAATGCTAAAATTCCAGGACCGGGTAGACTAAAAAACTGTTCAGTTCATGTATAGAATCAAAAATCAACAGCTGCCAAACAATATCCAAAGGTTTTTCCAGCTGAGGGAAATTGTACATAACCTCAGAGGAATATGTACAGCGGATAAAATAAGTATTGAACACATCAACATTTTCTCATTAAACATATTTCAGATGGAGCCACTGACTTAAGATTTTTGCCAGATATCAGTAACAACCCAAGTAATCCATACATACAAAGAAATTGAGGCAACTGTGATCACAAAACAAGTTATATTTAATAAAGTGGAATGACACAGGGAATAAGTATTAAACACAATAAGAAAAAGAGGTGCAAAAAGGCATAGAAAGCCAAGAAACCAGCTGAATTTCTTCAGAATTTAGGAAGCCACCCCATCCCCTATCAGTGCAAATTAATTTCAGCTGGTTAAGTCCTTACTGATACACTTTAAAAAGGTGCGTGGATATCAGGTTGTCACACCACAAAAAACTCATGATGGGTAGAAGTAAAGAGCTCTCTCTAGACCTCCTCCTCCATAACCTTATTGTTGCAAAACATAATGATGGCATTGGTTACAGGCACATTTCTAAACTGCTGACTGTAAGAACATCATTTTACCATAAACCGGCCGTGACCAGGAGCCCTTTGCAAGATTTCTGACAGAGGAATCAAAAGAATTATCAGAAGAGTTATCCAAGAGCCAAAGACCACTCGTGGAGAGCTCCAAAAAGACCAGGGGCCTCATGTATAAATGGTGCACACGCACAAAAACACGGTGTACGCTGATTTTCACGCACACAGTGGGATGTAAAAAACAAATGTGGCATGAGAATCTTCAGGCCAAGCCACAAAGTTTCCATCTGCTGTGAGAAGTTGTGAATGTCCGCAAATTTCTGTTTCACTCTATCAGGTGGGTCTGTTAACCCCTTGCATTCTATCAATTTCCCTAAAAATGCCTAAAAATAACATACCCAAAGTAAATCAAAAGCTGTTCTTCAACCCTTTGCAGCATCTTCATGGGGTTGGTCTCACTTAAAAGAAAACACTTTGAATTTTTTGACAAAACAGTCATAATCTCTCTAAGTGCTCCTGCCACTAAGTAACAGTCATCTAAACATACTTAACTTGAAGAAAATAAAGTCTGCCTGGGTGTTTTTTTTAGATACAAATGCTTGCAAATAACACACAGCTGTCAGATACTGGCTGGAAAATGCAACAGAAATGTAGAACCAAGTGTTATCCAGCTGAGGTCAAAATTTTGTAACAATACCACAAAAAATTAATATATTACACAGCTTTTTTCTCAGGTTGTTCCCAGGCGTTTTTGAACTGTGCCAAATTGTGCCAAATGGCACAGTTTGGAAAAACGTCTGTAACTTTTGAATGCTGAAACATAGAAGCTTCATCTTGGGCTCTAATGAAAGGTGACACTCGGGGCTGTGTGTGTGTGTGTGTGGGGGGGGGGTTTATTCATTCATGAATGAATGAATGAACAAACAAGCCCCCCACACACAAAGAAGCATGCCACGTAAAAAATGTGTGGCCTTTTTTTTACAAGAAAAAATAACCTACAGTGCAATAAAAATTATAGTAAAATATCTGCAATGTAGAGGAAAACAACTCCCCCCCCCCGCTACAGAGGAGCGCGGCGCACAAAAAAAATGGTCCTTCAGTGGTCCGTCATGTGGCGATGATGCACAGTTGTAATTACCGATCTGTCAAGTCATTTTTATTACTATTTTCAGTGATAAAGAATAATTTAGCTTATAACACTTACCTGTCCACAACAGCAGTGTCGTTGGCGAACATCGGTTCCTCATTGTCAGATGAACATGAAGCTGGTCCGCTTGTTACGACTCGTGGTTCTGGTCACGCGACTCGGTCAAACCATGATTCCATTATTGTGGTTTTGCGCTTCCATGATTGCGGTTTTGGCGAACAATTTTTCAAAACAAATAAGAACAGTAGTAATAAAAAAAAAAGACTGGCGAACGCTACTGTTACACACAGCGGCTTACACAAAACAGATTTTACGCACGGGACGCACGCTTTCAATCGTCGAACTTCTCTGCTTCAATTGGCTCGTTGTATTCGCAGTCGTTGGTAGACGGGTCCTTCTTGCTAGGTTTTCAGTCATTGGTTCTTCAAGGTTTCAGAAACCCAATTCAAGGCTCTTATTAGTCGAATGAGAGGTCAGTCAAATCTAAACCAATCAAAACACTCCTTTGGCTTTCTGTTCGCGGCTGTGTCTGTAGTAGAAGAACGGAATTGCAGCTTTTTTTTTCAGTGCGCACTGAGACGTACAGTGCGTACTAGGACGCACGAGGACACACTAGGACGCAGAGACGTGACCGCCCACGGTATCCTGGAGTGCAAGAGGTTAAACTACAAAACAGCTGAAACTCACAGAATGTGTTAAAATAATGTTTCTACGTCAGTTAAAATGATTAGTCTACGAATTAGTGGTTGAAAAACATGATTATTATTATTACATGATTTATCTCCACGACTCGGCTTATTGAGCGCAGTGAAACCCTGATGAATGATAACTAATTTCCCTCAGATACAACCTGCCTTATTCATGGTCCAAAACCAGCGCTACTGGAAACTGGATCCCGTCTCTGTAAATGTGGCATAGAGATAAAAAAAATTTTTTACCAGAGACTCACAAGGCAACACACACAGATCCATCTCTCTTGGGGACCAATTCTGTTTGGCAAAATGCCCTCTAATCGAGCCCCAGCTCAGTGCAATATGTGCTGAGGCAGCTGGATTGCAGATCCCTGCAGGTGAACCCCGGTAGCTGCAGTGGTGACATATGCAGCTGTATCGCAGTGAAGAGATGTTTTCATAGTTTAAAATATCTCTGTCTGGAGATTACAATCTGGAAATAAAAGGCTTCTTCCTGGCTGTGGTACATAATCTGGATTCTGACACAAATTCGGTTTGTAACTGTAAATTCAGCTGTAGGATTGGAGTGGTATTCAGTGATGTTCATTTACTTTCAGTCTGACTCGGCTGCATTAACTGAGGTGTAGGCACAAGCTGCTGCTTCAGCCTACACCTTTCTGTCCAAAATATGTTTTTTTTTCTCTTTCCTTTTCTTTTTCGTCTTGTTATGATCCGACAGAAATAAAAAAAAAAAAATGAATGGATATGTGGGGAGCGTGAAATGAAGAGGCTGAATTTATTTCTCAATTCAGATTTATTGAACATCTCACATCTCCAACGATCTCTCAAACAGAAAAAGAGAGCGAACAACCTCAAACCCCTACTTTTATACTTGGGACATCAAAGAACAGAATCACATTGTCAACAAATCCCCCATCGACAATAACTCTCCCCCCAAGTCCCTTCTTCCTCCACCTGACCCCAGGAGGTCAGGAAGTCCCCCCCAAACGTCGAAGAATGAAACAATACAACATAGTCCACGCAACATGATAAAACCACAACATCAGTCCATATGCCGTCTGGGCTTCAAACGTCTTCCAAACTTGCTGAAAGCGGGCTTTGCAGCTCCTGCAGCGCGATCATGCAGTGAATCTGCTAACTGAGGATGAGAACTGTTAGCTGATCCCCGCGGGGGCTCCAGGGCATGCTCCTTGGGGAGTCTGCCACGTCGAGGAGCCCTCGCCACTCGTACAGACTCGTCGTTCATCACAAAAGCAGGCTTTAGTCTGTCTAGTCTGCTTTAGTCTGCTTTAGTCTGCAGTTTGCCTACCGGTCAAACAGGTCAGTGGATGATGCAGTGAATATGGGACTACATTACATCCTGCAACACCTCGACTCCCCAGGGACGTACGCCAGGATCCTGTTTGTCGACTTCAGCTCAGCGTTCAACACCATCATCCCAGGCATTCTTCATCAGAAACTCCTCCAGCTCAAGGTGCCCCCCTCCACCTGCCAGTGGATCTCCAGCTTTCTGACTGACAGGTGGCAACAGGTGAAGCTAGGGAGATTTACATCCAGCTCCCGAAAAATTAGTACTGGCGCCCCCCAAGGATGTGTCCTTTCCCCACTGCTCTTCTCCCTCTACTCCAATGACTGCACCTCAGAGGACCCTTCGGTGAAGCTCCTGAAGTTTGCGGACGACACCACAGTCATCGGTTTGATCCGGGATGATGATGAATCTGCATACAGGCGGGAGGTGGAGCAGCTGATCCTCTGGTGCAGCCAGAACCATCTTGAACTTAACCCAGCCAAAACGGTGGAGATGACTGTGGATTTCAGGCGACACCCCCCTTCATTCCCCCCACTCACCATCCTCAACAGCACAGTGTCCACTGTGGACTCCTTCAAGTTTCTGGGAACCACAATCTCCCGGAACCTGAAGTGGTCCTCCCATATAGACACTGTCCGGAAAAAGGCCCAGCAGAGGTTGTTTTTTCTGCGTCAGCTCAAGAAGTTTGATTTGCCTCAGGAGCTGCTGGTTGTCTTCTACACCGCCATCATCCAATCTGTCCTCTGCTTTTCCATCACTGTCTGGTTTGGATCTGCCACTAAACAGGACAAGACCAGACTGCAGCGGATCATTAAGTCTGCGGAGAGGATCATTGGTACTGACCTACCCTCCATTGAGAACTTATATCGGTCCATAACCAGGAAACGGGCGGGAAACATCTCTGCTGACCCATCACACCCCGGCCACAAAGTGTTTGAACTTCTATCTTCTGGTCGTCGTTACAGATCACTGAAGGTCAAAACCACCCGTCACAGGAACAGTTTCTTTCCTCAAGCCATCACTCTGATGAACTCCTAACATTCACCTAGTCCTACCTGTTGCTGTACTCATGACTTTTCATCCATTATTCATTGCACATAACTCTCACGCTGCTTTTTACTTCATTCACATTATATCACTGAATCTGAGTTCACATTGAAATACTGTGTGACTGTATATTTTTTCATATATTTCTGCAAAGTGTGGTTAGTCTGAGTAAATAACTGCATATATTCCTGTACATATCTGCATCCTTTTATAGAAACGTGGACAGACTGTAATTTACTGTACATACTCTGTTGTCATTGAATCCTTATTTAAATCCTCCACCTGAACAATGAGAGCAAGTTTTTAGCCAAAGTCAAATTCCTTGTATGTGTTGTGCATACTTGGCCAATAAAGCTGATTCTGATTCTGATTCTGATTCTATACTGTTTCCCTCCTGTCCCCCAAATCTAGCACAAAATGCTTATCACCTGTTTCCAGCACCCTATATGGGCCATCGTAAGGTGGGCGCAGGGTTGGGCGCAGAGCCTCGTGCCTGACAAAAACAAACTCGGCATTTTTTAAAGATTTCGGTACAAAAACACTCGGAAAAGTGTGATGAACGGGGCCCGGAAGCATGTCCGCCCCCGTGCCGATCAATGACCACTGAGCAGGGGGACGCCCTGGTGCCGGATGATCTGGCAGAAACTCCCCTGGCAGCCGGAGAGGCTGCGCAAAAACCAACTCCGCTGGGGAGGCTTTTAAGTCCTCTTTTGGCGCAGAACGCAACCCCAGTAAAACCCAGTCTGTTTACCCAATTTGCATCCGTAAGCGACGCTCTGAGGGCTGCCTTCAATGATCTATGAAAACGCTCGCATAAACCATTAGCCTGGGGGTGGTAAGCGGTAGTGCGGTGAATTGTCACACCTAAGCTGTGGGCCATCGCTGACCAAAGCTCAGAAATAAATTGAGGTCCCCTGTCGGACGTAATATCCAACGGAACCCCGAAACGCGCTATCCAAGCCGTCAAAAATGCGCGGGCCACCTCTGCAGCCATGGTTGATGCCAGTGGGACCACCTCCAGCCAACGCGTGGTTCGATCCACCATTGTCAAAAGATGTGTGAACCCCTGCGACGATGGTAGGGGGCCCACGAGGTCGACATGCACATGATCAAACCTCTTGGCCGGGATGTGAAACGGCTCTAAGGGGGCTTTTGTGTGCTTGTGAATTTTGGCCCGCTGGCAAGCCATACAGGCTCTTGCCCACTCTTTCACATGCTTGCGCAGGCTCAGCCAAACAAACTTTTCTGCTACCATTTTCACAGATGCGCGCACCCCTGGGTGTGCCAGGGAGTGAATCAAGTCAAAAACGCGGCGGCGCCAAGCGGCCGGCACTACTGGACGCGGTCGCCCAGTAGAGACATCACAGACTAGGGGGGGCATACCATTTTGCAGGCTTCTGCTCTCCAGCCTTAACCCTGTTGGTCCAGACTGGAGCGCGCACACGTCCGCATCACTACCCTGATCCGCCACCATGGCTACATAATTTATCCCCACGTGAACTTGGGCCATGTGCGCTTCCGCGCTGCTATTTTGCTCTGCGGCTGCGGTAGTATAATCTACCTCTGCGCAGACTGTTGCTGTTACCGCCTGAGAGAGGCAGTCTGCCACTACATTGAGTTTACCCGCTACGTGTTGAATATCAGTAGTAAATTCCGAAATTGCAGCCAGCTGCCTCTGCTGCCGGCCCGACCAAGGTTCCGAAATTTTGGCCATCGCAAAAGTGAGTGGTTTGTGGTCGACAAACGCGGTGAAACGCCGACCTTCTAGCCAGAATTGGAAGTGGCGAATGGCTAAGTGGAGCACTAACAGCTCCCTGTCAAACGCGCTGTATTTTCGCTCTGCCTCGCGCAAGGATCTGCTGAAAAAGGCCAGCGGCTGTCAAACCCCGGCAACATGCTGCTCTACAACTGCCCCTACGGCCAAATCTGATGCATCAGTGGTGAGCGCTATGCGGGCCGTTGGGTCTGGATGAGCTAACAACGCAGCGTCTGCAAGGGCTTTTTTTTTACCTCCGCGAATGCGCGCTCCCGCTCCGGGGACCATTCGATTGCATTGGAGGGTTTTTGCTTTTTAAGCGCGGCATATAGTGGTTGCATGAGCTGCGCTGCGTGGGTGGCCGGTTATAAAAATTCACCATTCCTAAAAACTCCTGTAGTGCTTTGATTGTTTGTGGCCGGGGAAAATCTGCCACTGCGCGCACTTTGTCCGGTAGCAGAACTGCCCCTTCTGGGGAGACGCGGTGCCCCAAAAAATCGATCTGCGCCACCCCGAACTGGCACTTAGCTGGATTGATTATTAACCCGTGCTCTCCCAACCTCTGAAAAACTGCTGTGAGGTGTTTTTCGTGTTCCTCTTTGGACGTGCTGGCTACCAAAATGTCGTCCAGGTAGACGAACACAAAAAGGAGATCGCATAACACGGCATCCATCATGTGCTGGAAGGTTTGCGCAGCGCCTTTAAGGCCAAACGGCATGCGTAAAAACTCAAAAAGTCCAAACGGGGTTATCACCGTTGTTTTGGGAATGTCAGCGCGCACTGGGACTTGATGATAGCCGCGGACCAAGTCTATTTTAGAAAAAATGCGCGCCCCTGCTAGATGTACTGAAAAATCCTGAATATGTGGAATTGGGTAGTGGTCATGCGCTGTGGCGTTGTTTAACCTGCGGAAGTCACCGCAAGGTCTCCACGAGCCGTCGGCTTTAGGGACCATGTGCAGTGGGGAAGCCCATGGGCTGTTTGAACGGCGGATGATGCCCAACCTTTCCAGGTTGGCGAACTCCTCGCGCGCTATGGACAGTTTAGCTGCATCCAAGTGCCGAGCTTTCGCAAAGACGGGGGGGCCAGTGGTAGTAATAAAGTGCTCCACCCCGTGTTTCGCAACTGTTGCCGAAAAAGTGGGAACTGTGAGTGCTGGAAACTGAGTGAGGAGTGCGTGAAACTTACCGCCTGCTGTGGCGACGTTGGTCTGTGCTGGTGGCGGGGACACTCGAGCTGCACAAGGAATGGAATAAAAAGAGAGAGCATTAACGAGGCGTCTATTGGAAAGATCAACTAACAACCCATGTGAGCACAGAAAATCAGCACCTAACATGTTAAAACTCACCGCCACTATAATAAAAGTCCATTCATATGTGCGGCCGTGCAAGGACAGAAGCAGAGTCCTTTCGCCGAAGGTCTTAATGCTCGAGCCGTTCGCCGCTGTTGCTCCGTCACCACGGGGGCCTGCCAGCTGGTCAGCGTAGGTTGGGGTGATGAAACTCACTTGGGCGCCCGTGTCCACGAGAAAATGCCTCCCGGAGCGCGAATCTGTCAGGTAGAGCAGCTTGCTCCTGTCTTCACAGACATTTTTAACACCTCCCTTAAGCAATGTCACGTGCCGACCTGCCTCAAATCCTCCACCATCATCCCTGTCCCCAAGAAGCCACGGATTACTGGACTTAACGACTACAGACCTGTAGCGCTCACCTCTGTAGTCATGAAGTCCTTTGAGCGCCTGGTCCTGTCTCACCTCAAGTCCATCACCACACCCCTCCTAGACCCGCTGCAGTTTGCCTACCGTGCTAACAGGTCTGTGGACGACGCAGTCAACCTGGCCCTCCACTCCATCCTGCAGCACCTGGACTCCCCGGGAACCTACGCCAGGATTCTGTTTGTGGACTTCAGCTCCGCATTCAACACCATCCGCCCCGATCTGCTGCAGGACAAGCTGTCCCTGCTCAACGTGCATGACTCCCTCTGCAGGTGGATCACCGACTTCCTGACGGACCGGAGACAGCATGTGCGGCTGGGGAAGTCTGTCTCAGACTCTGTTAGCATCAGCATTGGATCACCCCAGGGCTGTGTACTTTCCCCCCTACTCTTCTCCCTTTATACCAACTCCTGCACCTCCTCCCACCAGTCTGTTAAGCTGATTAAGTTTGCGGACGACACCACCCTCATCGGGCTCATCTCCAACGGCGACAGAGGGAGTCAGACCCGGAGGCGTGCTGGCCGGATCATAGCCGATCCTTCACATCCTGGTCACGTGCTGTTTGCCCCCCTCCCCTCAGGTAGAAGGCTTCGGTCCATTCGGACTAAAACCTCCCGGCACATGAACAGCTTTTTCCCCTCTGCCATCAGACTGCTGAACACTAAGTGACTTTTGACTCTCGTGCACTATGTACAGCAGCTCAACCAGACTCATGTCAATCATCACTGTTTTTCTGTTGCATTATTGACTGCACTATGTGGTACTTCACATTATCTGCTACATGCTAATTTTTTAAAACTGCCTTGACTAGTACTACTCATTATTACTAGTATTATTATTATTATTACTTATTTATTATTACTTATTATTACTTATTTTTCTACACTTATTGCACGTTTCTAGTCCTTTAGTTTTTTAGTTTATCCCTTTTTCTCATTATGTTTTTAATGTTGCAGCATGGCACCGAGACAAATTCCTAGTTTGTGTATCACATGAACAATGGCAATAAATCTGATTCTGATTCTGATTGTTCTGCTCGCCGAGGGCCGCCGCTGCTAACGACTCCCGGTCCTGGCGTTTCCCGAGCTCCTGAACTGGCACGGCGGTACACACTTGTGCGCCCTCTCTGCGAAACGACGATGGTAGAAACAGAAGGCGTCTCCTCCGCTGCGTCGGGACTTCGCTGCCGCCATTGTTGGTGGGACCGCCTCCGTCGTCTCTGGCTCACCGCTGCTCCCGGTTGCCACGCCGAGGTCTGCCGCTGCTGCGGCGGCTGCATGCTCTTCGCTGGAGTCGAGGATCCGCTGCGCCTCCCGGGCCAGCGCGCGGAAGTCCCGCTGGGTCACAAAATGGGTGCCCGCCAGGGTCGCCCTCGTCTGCGATGGCAGGGTTCTCGGGAAGATCTGTGTGAAGAGGAAATCATCGTTGTCTGTGCCTCTCAGCAGCAGCATGTCCTCCATCAGGTCGACAGGTTTGTGTCCTCCCAAGTCGTGTAGAGCTAGGAGCCTCCTAGCTCTCTCCTCGGCTGAGGGCGTGAAACGCTGGATGAGGGCAGCTTTCAACCCGCTGTATTTGTCGTCAGCGGGCGGGTGCTGCACCAGGCTCCGCACGTGTTGAGCTGTGCGGTTGTCGAGTTTGGCGATGACGTGGTAGAATTTTGTGTCATCTGCGGTTATTCCCCCGAGCGCGAACTGTGCCTCGGCCAGGAGGAACCACGAGTCCGGGTCGTTCTGCCAGAATTCTGGTAGCTTGACTGAGACCACGCTCGCTCGAGTGGTCTCTGGCGAGCTTGGCTCAGGGCAACTGTCTCCGGACATTGCACGTCTTAAGGTCACCAATGTGGAGAGCGTGAAATGAAGAGGCTGAATTTATTTCTCAATTCAGATTTATTGAACATCTCACATCTCCAACAATCTCTCAAACAGAAAAAGAGAGTGAACAACCCCAAACCCCTACTTTTATACTTGGGACATCAAAGAACAGAATCACATTGTCAACAAATCTCCCATCGACAATAACTCTCCCCCCAAGTCCCTTCTTCCTCCACCTGACCCCAGCAGGTCAGGAAGTCCTTTCAGAGTCCTCAACAACAAAGGCACCTCCACCTCCTGCTGTTATCCCCAGGAGGTCCAGACACATTGTTCCTTCAAAGACGTGAGTTTACAAAATACATTTGCAGTCTTAAGCATCTCAATCACTGTGCTATACATATGCAGTCAAAATATGTGTGCCACAGGATGAACTGTCATTGTCACACGGTCCACTCAGTAAACTGAGGTTTATTGCTGATTCCGGATGGTCAGAACAAAATAAAATATTTTTTCTGACCTCCACCTCCGTTATCAACACCTCACTGTCACACTCCATGAAGTTATTTTATTTTATGTTGTGCTTTCCATGTTTACATGGACACAAGTAACTGGATTAAAAGCCTGATCGGAATAAAAATGCTTCATGTAAACATGGCAATCTGAATATTCTAACCCGATCATGCTCATTCGGATCAAAATTTCATTCCGATTGAGAGGGGTGGGTTATGCCACCTTCCGGTGGTGTACTTCCGGTGCTGCACTTGTAATGCTTGATATGTGCCGAGAATTTTAAGCAAAACCATCAAAATAAGGACTTCTGTTGGCTACCAACAAACGTGGGGAATACCCTTACGACCCAGTGCTGACCTGGTGAAGGTTCTGGCAGATCTGGCTCCGTTTCGCCCCGTTTCCGACCTCTAAAGGCTCGCCTCTGATGCTAACCCAGATGCTAACCCAGAGTAACTGCAGCAGTGAGAAGGTATTCTTTACATCTGGCCATCTGGAGCCGAGGAGAGAAGGATTTAAAAGGAGGACGAACCAACCGAGGCGGCGATTGGGAGCTCGGGCGCGGCGTTGGTGAGAGACGGGGGCCACCTGGATCCAGCAGGACAGTGGTCTGAACCGGTGCCCAATTGCGAGGCCCAGCCGAGGAACTACCAGACTGACGGCGGTCGGTGACGGGGCCTAGACGGGGCCTAGACGGGGCCCAGCGGAGGAGCCGCCTAGCCAGACGGCGACGAGTGGCTGTGATCGGTGGATTCCGGCTGTGCCGGCGGTGCATGACATAACTGGCCAGGTAGACGGAGGCAGGCGCCGGCGATAGACGGCGGTGATCTGCGGAGCTGAGCAGCGTCACTCGGCGGAGAAGCTGCGCAGGAGCGGCGGGTCCAGTAGCGACCAAGCTAGTTGAGGCCTAGCCGGATTCTCTGCTTATTTCTATCCACAGGTCAGTAAAATGCCACCCAAAAAAGAGGAAATGGAAGAAATTAAAAAAACTCTGAACTTTGTGTTAGAAGAACTGGCCAAAGTGACTAGCCAGCAGGACAAAATATTAGACCTAATACAGGAGGTACAAGCCCTACATTCAATAATAAAAGAAAAAGACAAAAAAATTATGGACCTGGAGCAACACGGGCGTCTTTTGGAGCAACGCGTCGAGGATCTTGAACAAGGTTCTCGCATTGATGACATAGTTATAAGTGGACTAGACATCAGATATCAGTCGTACGCCCATGCCGCTACAGGACTGAGTGGTGAACATGCTTCCATAAGTGAATCAATGTCCTTAGAAAACCAAGTGCTTCAGTTCCTTAATGATAAAGACATTAAGGTAGAAGCCAATGCAATCTCAGCCTGTTATGCTTTACCGAAGAAAGATAACAAAACAAAGAAATCAATTGTGATGCGCTTTGTGAACAGGAGGGTGAAAAATGACATACTGAGGCAGGCCAAAAAACTAAAGGAAACTCAAGTTTACCTAAATGAACACCTGACAAAAAAACCCGCTGAATTAGCACGGCAGGCACGGATGCTAAAGAAACATAATAAGATACAGACAACCTAGACAAGAAATTGTAGAATTTGGATTAAACTAAATGGAACACCTGAGCAAGCAAAAAGTATAATGATCAGAGATGCTACTGACTTAGATAAATACAGATGAACACTGACTATGAAACACAGAGTGAGGAAACTCAAACTCTAAAAATATGCCACTATGCTGAACATAAACCACAAGAGATGGAGAATGATATTGATCCTGATAACCACTTTTTCAATAATATTCATAACCACTGTGAATATTACACTGAAAAGCAATTCAAAAGTCAAGTGCAATTAGATGGTAAACTGTCAATAATACACTTCAATAGCAGAAGTCTTAACAAAAACTTCTCACAGATTCAGGACTATTTAAAACAGCTAAACAGAAAATTCACAGCTATAGCAGTCTCTGAAACCTGGCTTAATGCAGACCAGGCTCCCCTGATGGCAATAGAGGGATATCAGATGTTTAACATTAACAGATCTCAAAAAAAGGGTGGTGGTGTTGCACTGTATATTGATGACCTATATAGATGTAAGCTTGTAAATGAAATGTCCTTTGCACTACCAGGGATTCTGGAATGTGTTACTGTTGAGATTGACCTAGACAAAACAAAAAATCTAATCATAAGCTGCATATACAGAACGCCGGGAACTTGCATTGAGACATTCAGAGATAAATTAGTCGAGCTGTACAATAATATTACTAGTAAGAAAATGGTAGCAATTTGTGGAGATTTCAATATTGATCTACTTAATCCACATCAACAAAATGTAGTTACAGAGTTCATGAACTCTATGTACAGCATGAGTCTATATCCCACAATAACACATCCCAGTAGAATCACAGCTCACTCTGCTACACTTATTGACAACCTGTTTGTCAATGTTCTCGACAAGAAAATAGAAAGTGGATTATTGATAAATGATATAAGCGACCACTTGCCAATCTTTGCACTTATCCATGGCCACACGGGGCCCAACCCAGAAAAAATCTCAAAATCGTTCAGACACAAATCACCAAACGCAATCAGTTCTTTTAAAGAGGACTTGCTGAAGCAAGACTGGACAGAAGTCTATGTATCAGATGTAAATGAAGCCTATGACACATTTACAAACATTGTAACCACTCTTTATGAAAAAAACTGCCCATTAGTTAAAAAAAAGCTTAAACACAAATTTACTGACAAACCATGGCTAACCAAAGGACTACAAAAGGCGTGTAAAAAGAAAAATTTATTATATAAAGCTTTCATAAAGAAAAGGACAAAAGAAGCAGAGCAGCGGTATAAAACATACAAAAATAAGTTAACATATATAATAAGATGTAGTAAAAGAGACTATTACAGTAAAGAACTGGAAAAAAACAAAGACAATATTAAAAATACATGGACAATACTCAACAGTATCCTTGGAAATAAAAGCAGAAATACCAGCTACCCAACTAACACTCCAAAAAATAATAAATCGACTCCGAATGTGAATATAGCTTCACCTGCAGATGAATTTAATAATTTTTTTGTTAACATTGGACCTAAACTGGCCCGAGAAATACCCACTACGGTGCCAACAGGTGATTCAATATGCAATAACACTGCTGTAAAAGACACCATCTTCATAAAGAACACAGACGAAAGAGAGGTCATTGAAATTGTTAAATCGTTCAAAAGTAAAACATCTACTGACTGCGATGGTATTGATATGCTACTAGTCAAAACTGTTATCGAATGCATAGTGAAACCACTGACGTATATCTGTAACCTGTCTCTCCAATCAGGTATATTTCCCAATGCAATGAAAATAGCTAAAGTAATTCCGATTTACAAGACAGGCGACAGAGGGGAACTCTCCAACTACAGACCAATTTCACTATTACCGCAATTTTCCAAGATACTTGAAAAAATATTCTATGAGAGAATTGACAACTTCATACTGAAGAATGATTTATTGTGTGAGCAGCAATATGGGTTCAGACACAAAAGGACAACAGCATATGCCTTAATGGAATTTACAGAAAAAATATCAACAGCCATTGAAAATAAAGAGTATTCAGTTGGAGTATTCCTGGATCTTAAAAAAGCATTTGATACAGTAGATCACAATCTATTATTAAAGAAACTACAAAATTGTGGTATCAGAGGGGTAGCACTGTCCTGGTTAAGAAGTTACTTAAAGAATAGATATCAGTTTGTATGTGTTAACAACAAAAACTCAGAGCTACTGAAGGTCACCTGTGGAGTCCCACAGGGTTCAGTTTTGGGACCATTATTATTCAATATGTATATAAATGATATATGTAAAGTTTCAGAAAAAATGGACTTAATATTGTTTGCTGATGACACTAACCTGCTATGCAGTGGAAACAATTTGGAACAACTTCTGGATACACTCGGAAAGGAATTAGGAAAGCTGAAACTGTGGTTTGATTCAAACAAATTAACGCTCAATTTAAGCAAGACAAAATTTATAGTCTTTTACAACCATCACAACTACCCAGTACCCAAACTCAGTGTAAATGGTGTAGAGATTGAAAGGGTATCCGAAACTAAATTCCTTGGAGTAATAATTGATAACAAACTGTGTTGGAAGCCACATATTAATTATATAAAAGGTAAAGTATCCAAATCAATTGCAATATTACACAGAGTGAAAAATTTGCTGAATCAACCCACACTATACACCTTGTATCATTCATTAATACTCCCATACATGACATATTGTAATGAAGTATGGGGAAATACATATAAAACAAACATATATCCACTCTTTATGCTTCAAAAGAGAGCTATTAGAATAATCAACAAAGCAGCTTACAGGGAACCAACAAACCCACTTTTTCTTAAACAAAAAACTCTCAAGCTGAAAGATCTGATCGACTTTAAAACCGCAATAATAATGTTCAAAGTGAAGAATCTATCACTGCCCGCAAATATCCAAAAGTTGTTCCAAACAAGGGAGAAACGATATCACTTCAGAGGAACATGTATATTTCAAAAGCCTACAGTGAGAACAACTACCAAGCAACACTGTATTTCAGTGCAAGGTGTCAGATTATGGAACGATTTTGGACCTGAATTAAAATCATGTACAAAGCTTGGACAATTTAAACAAAAACTAAAGGAAGAAATACTCCAAACATATTTACAAGACGACATGTAAACTCACATAAGGATTGACATTTCCAGCCTGTGTTGTGTTATAGCTTAGTTTTTCTTTTTTCTCTGTGACACTATGTCTTAGATTTGTTTTTGAATAGTAACCGCTTAACTTAGACTAGCTCAGTTTTCTTTTTCTCTCAGTCATATTTTGTCTTAGCCTTGTTTTAAATTGTAATCGCTCTTGTCTTGTTTTCTCTTTTTTCTCCTTTGAATTCTTGGATGGAATATGGGTGGGCAATATAAGCTGCGGCTTCAGCCATCACCCATTTCGGATAACTCACGTGGAATTGTATAGTAGAAGGAGTCTTTGTCTAATTTGACCTTGTTGTTATATTATACAGTTTCTTTTAACCTGTAATGTACTATCCGAAATAAATAAATTCATTCATTCATTCATTCATTCATTCATTCATTCATTCATGCTGATCGTTAATCGGAATGGTGCACACATAAACACTTATTGCGAACGTAGGACAGAAAATATGTTTACTGCGCATGTCTGTACACCAGCCACACGTCGACGTGACGTATTTCCGCCTTAGCAGCAGCTAGCGGAAAACATAGCGGGAGTAAAACAAAACTGGTCTGTATCGTCCTGCTGTCTCCCTCTGTTCGTCATATGCAGAAGTTTGTACTTGTAGCTTCATTACGGAGACCAGCAGAAGCAAAAGTACAGTCTGAATAACACAATACAGGTCCATTTCGACATGAAGCGGGGCTTGCTAACACCGGAAGTTGCTTCTTCTTCTACTATTTTCAGAATGTCGATGTGCGCATGTCAAAATGATTTATTCCGTTCAAACGTGTGACACATGAAAACGCACGACCTAATCAGATCAGCTTTTTCAGGATCCATGTAAACAGTAAAATTCTGATCTGAATTGTAATCAGACTGAAGAAATTTTGCCCATGTAACCGCGGCTGTCACGACGTGTTTGACAGAAGAGTGACAGAAGGGGCGTTTTTCTTCATTTACATCGTCATTAGTGGGAGGAACCGAGGCGGAGTACAAAGCTTGTGCATGTGCGCTGGTTTTCATGTGAGGTGGGATGTATTAAGGAAAGGAGTGGAGAATCGGGTGTGCGCACAGTTTTATAAATCTGAAAATTTTTGTGCTCACGTACTTATAAAATTTTGTGAGTACACCATCTTTCAGCACGAAAGCTGTGCAATGGAGTTAGCAGGTACTGCTGTTTCAAAGAACACAATAAGTCAACTCAACCAACGTGGGCTCTGTGCCAGCTCTGTGGTGATCCGAGCGCTGAGCTCATCCGCGCTCGGGTTACTCAGTATTTTCCCTTTTTCTCCCGTATTATTTCTTTTTGGTTATTATTGGTGTCCCCAGGGCTTTTACTGTGACAGCGCCGTGGCTGAACTTCCGGCTGTCAAAGTCTAGCCGGCACTGTCACAGCTGATCATGATTTTAGTCATTATGTTTCCTCCTCTCCTGTTTGGTTCATTGCTTTTTGTTATCAGTATTTAAGGGAGCAGCTGAGGCTCACTCCTCGCTGTGACCTACGTCTACCAGGATTGGAGTCCCTGTCCCCAGCTCCAGTCTTCTTTCTGTGTTTGGTTCATCCTCGCTTCATCATTCGTAAGTGTTTATTCTATAGCGTCAGGTTCCGCCCTCGCTATGCTCTTGCATTGATGTTAGTGTTCTTTATTTAGTGTTCTAGTTTAGTGTATGTGTTCTGCCCCGTGTGGCTCTTTATTTTGTTCTTTCTGTAAATAAGCAAACTTTCTGTTGGCATCTGGTGCCTCATTTATGCCCTGAAAGGGGCAAACACGACAGTAGGTTGCAGCCAAGCGAGGTGCCAGCCACAGTAAATTTGTTTTTGGGCTTGAGTTTTTTCCCCTTTTCCGGGTGCCAGTGTTATTTGGAGAGATGGCGTCATCAAGGACTGGGTATCCTATGAGCCTGGGGTTCGAGCTTGTCCAGGCTCTGATGGAGATTGATGGCCTCCTTTCCAATGCTCGTATGTTCGCCACCTCCAGAAATGCACACTGGTACCTGGACCTCACAGAGGTGGCAGTAAAGCGCCATCCTCACCTGGCCGAGCACGCCGAGGGCAGAGAAAGGATGGCCAAACTTGCGGCACTTCAGCAGAAGAATCGTGGGCTGGTGAAGAGTCCCAGCAGGAAGCCGAAGACGGAGCAGATGGTGACGCATCCCCGCTCCTCGCCCCAGGATCGGTTTCCTGCTACGCATCCAGCCCCAGATTCTGCGTCACCGAAGAGCCGTCTCCCAACGCAGCAGAGGAAGAGGGCAGCCGGGGTCCCCAGTGAAGAGGAACAGTGGGCAGCTGAGCTCGTCAGGGGCCGTGTGGCTGAAGCACGCTCTTCCTTCCATTCCAGCAGAATCTTAAAGAACGTTGTGGCGGCTGTTAGACTGGTGGAGGCTAATCCCGGACTAAATAATTATCCTAAGTACACCGAGCTGCTGGCCTCAGTTTCTGCACAGCAGCGGCACTTCCCTGACCTGAATTTAGCCTCGCCTCCAGCCAGAAGACGTCGCTGCCCTGCCCGTGATCTATCTCCTCCCAGGGACACGGCCGTTCCGACAGGGAGGGAGTCTCCTGACCGGGCCGATCCTCTGTGAGATTCCCGTCTGGATACTGTCCTGGGCCGCCAAAGAAACTCCGCCTCCCAGCCAGCTGTTTTCCCTGCGTCACAACGGAAGGTGAAAATAGCAGCCTCAGCCTCCGGGTCATCTTTTCCCGCTGTTCCGTCAGCTCCACGTCCCCGGACTGCCTCCGCTGCCCCTCCCTCCTCCTTGGCGCTCCCTTCAGCTGCTGTGAGCTCTGTGATTCCTTGTCTGGCTCCGCCCATCACCGATCCTGTTGGGGTGACTCCTCCTTGTCTTTCGGAGGGATTCTCCATCACCATCCCTATGGGAAGAGGAAGAATCAAGCCCGCTGCAGCAGTCACCATCGTTCCCTGGGAAAGCAGGCAAGTGTTTTTTCATTCTAAATCTCTGTCTGATGAATTACCTTGTCTGATTCCTGGGGGTGGAGCTCAGGGTTCACAGTCCTCTGAGCTCCCACCACCTGCTGCAGCCATTGAAATTGAACCTGCTACCTCTGTGTTTCCTCCCTTTCTCTCCGAATGTCCCCCAGTGCCAGGAGTAGACCGTTGGACGGAGGAGGAGCCTGTGGCCCTCGAGAGCCTGGTTCCAGCCCCTCAACTGCATCATGGGCAGAGGAGAGGAGCATGTTGGAGCATTCTTGCCTGTTTCTTGGGGAGAAGAGCCGGGTGCAGCCGGCTGCTGCATCCGAGCTCATCTCACCGGGCTCTGCCGGTGCCCTGACCCCTGTTCTCCCTCTTTGTCTGAGCCTTCTCCCAGAGTCACCGGAGATAAGTTGGCTCCGGTTGTGTTCGTCGAAGCTCCGGGTTTGTGTTTGGAGGTCATCCCAGTAGCTGCGCTGGCCTGGTCGGGGTCCACCGAGGGTGCTGTGCTGACCTGGTCGGGGTCCACCGGGGGTGCTACGCTGGCCTGGTCAGGGTCCACCGAGGGTACTGCGCTGGCCTGGTTCAAGGTCGGTGAGGGAGCTGCAGATCCCCTTCTGCCTGACACCGGACTGGTTCCCCGTTTCCCCCCCTTCCCCCCCATTCTCCACCACCGGACACTACTGGGGTCCCTTTCATTCGGTTTGGCTTCCCCTCCTTGTGTCTTTCGGTAGGGAAGCCGCCTCTGAGCTCCCCCCTCTGGTCCTGGTGGTCTAAGGACGCGGGTCGGCCGCCTGAAGGACTGTTCCGCCGGTTCTACATCCTGGGTCGGCCGCCTGACGGACTGCTTTGCTGGTTGGGCGACCTGGGTCGGTCGCCTGAGGTACTATTTCCCCTTTTCTGGGACTTGGGCAGGCCACCCAAACTGTTTTTTTTCCCCCTTTTTTTCTGATGTGGAGTCGGGATGCCGGTAGGCCACCTGAACTGCCCTTTTTTTTTCCTCTCTACCTGCCGGTATCCCCCATGCTTGTGTTTTCATGGTGTTTATTTTTCTCTCTTTATTAAATATAACTTGTTTTGTGAACACAGTTGCCTTGATTTCTTTGTATTTATGGATTACTTGGGTTATTACTGATATCTGGTGAAAATCTCAGGTCAATGGCATGAATATGTTTAATGAGAAAAATGTTGACATGTTGAACATTTATTTTCCCTGCAGTATGTTCCAAAAGTCAGCCATAAGAATCAATGTTAAACTTCACTGTATTTCATCAAAGGGTGTAAATATATGGAATAGATATAGTGAAGAAATGAAAACATGTAAAACAATAGGTAGGTTGAAACAAATGATTAAAAGTTATATACGTGCTACAATGCTCCGCGGAGCTACAATGCTCCACACTGTGTGTGTTTATATATCTACATATTTATTCCATCTAGCTACAATACTCCGCACTGTGTTTATATATATATATATATACTGTATATACAGTATATATATATATATATTGTGACGTTTGCAAGGTTCACACAAAGAAAATGGAGCAAGATGGTTATGATGAACGGGCTTTATTTTACACACCACTGACCCCCAACCTACTCTGAGCACAGAGAGGAGGGGAGGTCATTCTCCCAGACCTCCGTTTCAATCATGGTTACACACACACATGATACATCTTGCCCTAATCCTGCTAAACACTGCTGGGTCATTATAACTGCGTTATAATGACCCAGCAGTATAACTCAGTAATAACACATTTAATACACACACACACAGTAACGTTTTCAACTGGCAAAGCATGCTGGGAAATCCCTGCCCCCCTTAACATGGCCCCGACGTTACACTGCCCTCCCCTGGACTGGTTTCTGTCCCCAGAAAATTCAAAGTCCACTTTCAGAAATCCAACGCGAGTCAGCCCGGTGCCGGGGCAGCATGCAGGGGCCATCTGAGTCTCGGTCGGAGTATCTGGTTGGGGTAGGGTTCCGGTTTGGCCACCAGTGGGCGGATGGACACATCTGACAGCCTCTGTAGGACCACGCACAGTCCCTTCCCTGGCAGCGGGAGTCCCATGCCCGCTCCGGCCGACTCCCACCGCTGCCAGGTCTCCCAGGCGGCCGCTGGCCCGCGTCCTTGTGTCCAGCCCTTGCCGTGCCTGGAAAATGGCTGGATCTCCGTCCTGCTCACTCCGCTGCATCGCTGCTGCGCCGAGGGCCTCCGTGATGTCACCGAAAGGGAAAGCATCTGCGGGTGGCGGTAGGACACGCACAGTTCCTCCTCTGGCAGCAGGAGTCCCATGACTCCCACCACTACCAGGACCTCCCAGGCGGCCGCTGGCCCACATCCAGGCGTCCAGCCCCTGCCGAGCCCGGGAAAAGACCAGATCTGTCCTGCTTGCTCCACTGCTGCTGCGCTCCAAAGGCCTCTGTGACGTCACCGCCGGGGGAAGCATCTGCAGGAGGTGGCTTTTTCTCCGTCCATGCCACCTCGCTCTAATTTAACATCGGCGAGGGGCCAGTTTGTCGTGCGCTGTGTGCGGGGCAGTACCATGCGATGTACCCTGGCTCTGTGCAGCGGAAGCCCCCCTTCCTCGCGTCGCCGCCGCTGTCTCCTTCGTGCACGCGCTGCTGTGATCTGCCGTAGCTCCTCCTCCCACTCGCTCTCAGCACAGTGGTTTCCTCTGATGACCAGTCGTTCAGCGCGGCAGCCAACTCGACCTGGGCCAGGTGGTCATCCAACAGGTTCTCGCCGTTGTAGCGGGGAATCTTGGCCCGCTGCCGGATGGATGGGACGCTCATCTCCCGGTCGATCGTCGATCCTAATTGCTCTGGAATCGCCAGCCCGTCCTGACCTGAAAAGGGCGGGAAACAGGGCTGGTTTGCTCTGCTCGGCCCGTCGGGTCCACTGCACCGTCCATCGCGGCGAGCCACTCCGGGGCCCGGCGTCTCAGCTCTACGCTCCGTTCCCAGCCGAGCGATGAACCGCTCCAGCTGCTGGACCTCCGCCTGAATCCTCATCTTGCTCCATCCCACTTCTGGCACCAGTGTGACGTTTGCAAGGTTCACACAAAGAAAATGGAGCAAGATGGTTATGATGAACGGGCTTTATTTTACACACCACCGACCCCCAACCTACTCTGAGCACAGAGAGGAGGGGAGGTCATTCTCCCAGACCTCCGTTTCAATCATGGTTACACACACACATGATACATCTTGCCCTAATCCTGCTAAACACTGCTGGGTCATTATAACTGCGTTATAATGACCCAGCAGTATAACTCAGTAATAACACATTTAATACACACACACACACACACAGTAACGTTTTCAACTGGCAAAGCATGCTGGAAAATCCCTGCCCCCCTTAACATGGCCCCGACGTTACAATATATATATATATATTTATATTTATATGTACATATGTATACTTCCTGCTCTTGTTTTTTTCTTGCCTTCTGATTGTTGCTCTGAGTGTTGCTATCCCTGTGCTGTTGCAATCCTGGAATTTCCCCATTGTGGGACTAATAAAGGCTTATCTTATCTTATCTTATCTTATCTTATACACTTTTTAAACATTTTTTTTTAGACATTTAAGATACAGACTGGAGGAAGCCATGTTGTAAATAGCATGTATTTGTATTGTTCCTCATATCCTATAATGTTGGTAAATGTGTTTTGTGACCAACTGTAATTATTTGAAAATACTGTAAATGCCCCAATTGCTTCTTTGTTAATTTGTTTGCTTATTTTTAAATACTGAATCTTTTGAATTAATGAATCCTTGGAAAAAGGGTTAGGACTAGATAAGTTCTGTACTTCATCCTATACCCTTCTGGAACATCGGACAAGGATTTTTACAAATAATGTTTCATATTTTATTATGACATCCAAAATAAATAAATAAATAAATTTGATCTCTGTGTCTCATATTTCCTTATGTGATAAAGACAAATAAAAATGTTTATTTTGTCAGGAGTTTAGTTTTCCTGCCTTCTGAAGGTCAGATGTGAGCTGTAAAGTCTCCATCTTTATTATGTGTTATCAGAAAAAAAGTCACTCAATATAAAGAGTTCTGTCCTTATGGACATTTGGCTCCATCAAATGAAAAATGAAAACAACCAATCAGGAAATGAAAGGATTTCTGCAGGAAGTGAAGAATTTACAGCCTCTTTTGCATTTATGATCTGTATGTGATGATTCTGAGCACGGCTGAGAGCTGTGCTCAGCCTCTGGTTGGTTGAAGTCATTTTCTGTTTTTCCACATTGCTGTTGATTTTGTATTTGTGTGGTTGTTTATGTATTTTTGTATTATCTTGTTTTCCAGTTGAATTCCCTGTGTTTATTATTTTCCCTGGTCTTAAGTTCTCCTTTTATAGTCAGTATTTATTGGTTTGTTGTATTAGCTTTCCTCAAGTTTTCTCCTTTTATGTATTTGTTCCTGATTCTCTTTCTTTACGGTTGGTGCTTTTACTTTGACAGTCATTGTTTACTTCCTCCTATCAAAACCTGTTTGTGGGTTTGACAGTTGTCACCTGTTAGTTTAATCAGTCATTGCTCTTGCCACCCACACCTGATCTGGATGTACCATTATTCTTGCCTGTCTATTTAAGAATGATTGTTCAGTTTACTCACTGTCGGGTTATTATTGTTCTCTCATTCCCATCCACTTTTGCTGAATCGTAAGTCCAGCCTTTGAGCTGGGAGCTCATAGCCTCCTTCTCTGTTTAATGGTGCTGTAAGTTTGTGTGTTAGTGGTTGTGCGATTAAATGTGCAAAACTCACAGCTTGCATTTGGTGTCTTCTGTTTGCCCTTGCCTGGAAGGGCGAGTTTATGACACAGTAGATGTTTTATTTGGGTGGATGTCTAATTTACAGACGTGTTTTGTGGGGTTTTAAATCTGCAGCTCATCTGCTTAGAAATGATAGAAGTCATCATGAAGAGGACAATATCAGATACATCCAAATCCATTTTGACACCTGTCAGTCCATGATTAAGTTTAGAATTTGAGTAATAATGAACTCAAACCTGTTTTTAGGTGTGGCTCTGAGCAACATTATGGCCCCATTGCTATGATGTAAAGTGAAAACTTTTACAAAATTTTTAAATTGGCATCGCTTAGCATATTTTTGCACCTTTATTCTTGCAAATTTGTCCTTAATTTACATTTGTACCTTCTGCTAGATTTGTGAATACCTCCCCATCCCCCTTTTCCTGGGTTCCAGTTACATTGCTTTTTACAGTAAGTGGTGTGTTTTAGAACTGTTTTAAAAATGTGTGGGTGCTTGTTATACCACTTTCAGCACTGATCTGTGATCTGTTGATGCCAGGAAACAAGGACACACTCACTGCTGCTTCATCCCACCCCTTCTTTACCTTGAAAAGCTTAGGCTTAGGCTTAGCACTGACCCCCCATCATAATGAAGTGCTTCGAGCAGCTGGTCATGCAGAACATCAAGTCCACCCTCCCTCCCTCCCTCCCTCCCACGACTCAACTCAGTTTGCATACAGGGCAACAGATCCACAGAGGATGCCATCTCTGCTGCTCTCCCTCCAGCCCTCACCCACCTGGACTCAAAGAACTCCTACATGCGCTGTTCTTGGACTTCAGTTCAGCATTCAACACAATCATCCCCCAGCACCTGATACAAAAACTCAGACACTTGGAACTCCAAACCTCTCTCTGGAACTGGGTGCTGGACTTTCTCACAGGGAGGCCACAGAACATGCGGGTTGGCAGCAATACCTGCAAGACCATCACACTGAGCACAGGGGCTGCACAAGGGTGTGTGCTCAGCTGCTGCTCTTCACCCTGCTGACCCATGAATGTGTACCAGCCTATAACACCAACCGCATTATCAAGTTTGCGGACGACACGGCGGTGGTGGACCTTATCACCAACAACGAGGAGGCCAACTACAGAAATGAGGTGAGCCAAATGGTCCAGTGGTGTAAAGACAATAATCTCTTCCTGAACGTGGGAAAACCAAAGAGATTGTGGTCGACTTCAGGAGGGGACACACACAGCATCCCCGCTGATCACCGATGGAGCAGCTGTGGAGAACATGAGCAGCACAAAGTTCCTGGGCATGCACATCTCTGAGGACCTCTCCTGGTCCAACAACACCACATCACTGGCCAAGAAGGCTCAAACTCGCCTCTATTTCCTCCACAAACTGAGAAGAGCACAAGTCCCACCCCCCATCATGTGCTCATTCTACTGGGGCACCGCTGAGAGCATCCTCACCAGCTGCATCACGGTGTGGTACGGAAGCTGCACCGCCTTCTGCTGGAAGACACTACAACACACAGTGAAAGCAGCCCGCAAGATCATCGGTGCTCCTCTGTCCCCCCTCTCGGACATCTACCTCACCCGCCTCACCCGCAGAGCCATCAACATTGCAGGTGACACTTCCCACCACTCACACTCCCTCTTCAGCCCCCTGCCCTCGGAGAAAAGGTACCGAAGCCTCCGGGCCCCCTCCACAAAACTGCTAAACAGCTTTATTCACCGGGCCATCAGGACCCTGAACTCTGTCCACTTCCTCCCCCTTCCTCCCTCCCCCTGGCCTATAACACACTCATCCCCGCAACAGATAGGTAGATAGATGTACTTTGTTGGTCCCAAACTACCTCAGCTGTTGGCACAGAAAGACTTGGCACACCAACAGTAATACATCTGCTGCTGTATGTCTCTGCACTTTATTGCAACCATTTGCACAAATGCCACATCTGCTGCTGTTATTGCATTGTCATGTGCAGTCCTATCTGTTACTGTCTGCACCTACACTACTGCATCAAACTTGCAACTACGAGTATTACTGCTTTACTTTTTCTGTATATAGGATTGCTGGGTTTTATTGTTTCTTTATTTGCACTACAAGATGTCTGGGTTTCTTTTCTCATTATTTGCACTATGGGCAGCATTACTGTACATAGACTGCTGCTGTTGTTTTTCCAGCCTTATTCCTTTTTTTTATATTGTGCACACCACTGAAGAGAAAGAAACAGCATTTCAATTCTCCTGTATGTCCTATACGTATAGTAGTATTGACAAATAAAATCTTTGAATCTTAAATCTTGAGGTGGAACAGCTGCACTCTCGGAAATGATGTTATATTCTCATGCATTTTCACTGTGCAGATCACCACTGCAATAGCCATAAATCCTGCAGTCCTTCTTTCTTTTGTTATTAAGAAGACTGGAGACATCGTCTATCTGTTATTAGCCATATTTAGTTTTCTTGTATATCGGCTTCCTGTTTCTTACAGCCAATTAGAAGTATCCTTGTTGTCATATGGTGGGTGATACAACACATCTGGAACTACCTTATCATTTACCCTTCTTTTTAGAACTGAACCTGGTCATGAATCATGACACTTGAGGCATGTGCAACTACAGCTTTGCTCATATTGTGGTGGACACTAGACACAGTGGGTGGATGTCTTCTCACACCCAGAAGAGTGAAGAGGGGTTGAACAATAGACTGAAGGGGGTAGCCCCCCAAGGAGTAACTAGATGGATGACGAGGCGCCTTCGCCCCCTGCTGCTCCAAGCCACAGCACAAAGGGCAGGGGGGTGAATGTATTGTTGTGAATGAACAAGTGTTATATTAATGTGTCACACAATGCCTTTGTACACACACATGCATAATGCACCAGCCCAGCTCTCTATGCATGACTATTAAAGCTATATAAGTGGAATGCAGGGGAGTTGGGGAGGCTTCTTCTAGGCTGCTACGGACACACGGCCCCAGCGTCCACGCTGGGGTCCATAGGCTGTACATATATTAGAGGGTCAATAAAGAATCTGCATCAACCTACGCTCGTGCCTCGCCTCCACATCCTTCCCTTTTATCCTCTACATTGGTGACCTGTCATGAGATGGACTATCTGTCCCTTTCGTGGTGCTGTGGACTCCTTTTTCTCTACGTTGGTGACCTGACGTGAGATGGGCTGTCTCCCTCTTTCGCTGCGCTGTGGACTCTGGAGTACCAGGAAGCGCCTGCATCCTTCTCATCCACACTGGAGCATGTGCGCCTGTTCCTCTCTCCACAACGGTGACCTCAAGGGCCGGGGAGAGAGTGTGACGCAGGGACCAAGATGCACTGGGATCAGCGAGACGAGCACCGCACAGAAACAATCTGAAAGGGGAAGATCGACGCCGTCTGCGTGATTGAATCAAGCTCCCCACCCTGACTTCACCTCCCGACAGAGGAGTTTCAGTGCACAGAAGCCACGTGCGCACACCGCAGGATTACGAGGACAGCGCAACATACAGCTATGTGGTCACTGCACCAGAGTGCACGCCATGCACCAGGCACAAACCGGCTCCAAAGACTTATACATCGTCCTCAGCCCCTGCACATTCCCCGGGAACATGGCCGATCGCCATCCTCGGATACGTTAGGCTTCGCGCATCGCACCTAAAGCAGCCAGGCCACCTCGCCCACAGGACATGTATCTGTTTCTCAGCTGCTGCGCATCAACGGGAAAATAGCTGATTGCTTTCCCCGGAAACTCTAGGACTGCCCCCGCACCTAAAGCAAGATTGCCAATTTTCCTGACACAGCTTAAGTTTTTTCACAGTTGCTAATCATCCTCGGGGAATTGGGCTGATCGCCTTCCCCACATCCTCGCAGGACCGGGCCCACATGAGGAGTCAGAGACTTTATTTTTTTTCACAGCCGCTGCAGATCACCAGAGGGTTTAGTGGAAAAGTCCCACGCCCGAGACTGATCTGCATGCAATTTTTGCGTGGCCCAGATGCTTTTAACGTCCCAGGCCGGCACTCCATTGTTTCCCCCCACCTCCCCCTCATCCTCCACATCATTCTGTCCACACCTCTGTCCCAGAAACCTGCTGTTTGCCGGTTTTGTTCCGTCAGCGTGACACGCACCGGACCCCGTGCGCACACGAACCATGGCTGTTCAACGTGTTGGAACTCAGAGCGGAGCAGGAAGTGCTTTTCACCCCTCCCCCTTCCCCCCACAGACTGTCATGCCCTCCGACAAACCTCACCAACAGGACAGTTTCGACTGGATTGGCAATCCCCCACTGCAGCCGCCAGGGGCGCCGTCTTGAGCCCAAACGACGGGGCGGGGGTCACAGCTCACAGCCCCTTCTGGGTGTTGGGGGGGGCTGTGTGGTGGACACTAGACACAGTGGTTGGACATCCTCTCACACCCAAAAGAGTGAAGAGGGGATGAACAATAGACTTAATGTTAGTTCAAAGGAAAAACAGCATTAGTTCAAAGGAAAAAACCTGTACAGAGCTCTGCCGGTAGTGCATACACACACACACACGTATTTATTATGTTTCTATAACGGAACCTGTCGAGGTTTTTCCATTTGACTGAAGTGTGTACCTTCAGCTGTCCAGTGCTGTTCTGATAGATACGCCAAAATGTCAGAACACCGAAGGAGGACGATCCAATCAGCTGATTGCCTGAAGCTCAGAGCGCAGCTGTTTTCCATGACAAATCACATTTTGCTGTTGCCTGCACCTCCCAGCAAAAGCACACTCCATGCATTATCTTGTTTTTTTTTCCACTTTATTGAAAGTAAACTTTTTTCTCACCATCAGTTCGCGTGCCTTTGAGCCAGGTTGTGACAACTGTCAGCTGATGTTTCTGATGTGTCACATCAGCTGTTTTAGACGTGACTGACCTGACAGATTTGACAGCTCTGCCAGGTCGGTCACCCCGCCCCCCCCCCCCACCGTAATCTCTGGAGGGGAGAATCATCTTGGTTGAACAGAGATGATTTCTTGCACACCTATGATTTATGGATCAGGAGGCAATGGCAGTTTGGCATGACCGCACTATGCAGAAGTTAGACTGTTGTTGCGCATAAGGTGTGATTGTCGGCAACACACTAAGCAGTAGTTGGCTTAAGATACTTGTAAGTTATGGAAATATTCTTTATAAGCTACTAATATGTTATGTATACAGTATGTGACCCGTGCTGGCAAAATGAGTCACTTTGAGGAAATTATCAAAACTGAGGTAACCTTTTTTTTCCATATTCTGTATTGAAAGACCTTCAACATGATATTTAATTTGTAGGAAGTGCGCAAAAATCAACCCGGAAAAAAACAATTTGTTTATATTTTGGCTAGGTTGAAAACTCGCGTTTGATCAGTCGGGAGTTATGTCTTCAACAAAAACATATATATTTTTAGAAAGCACAATTT
This sequence comes from Pholidichthys leucotaenia, assembly GCA_020510985.1. Classification (NCBI taxonomy): domain Eukaryota; kingdom Metazoa; phylum Chordata; class Actinopteri; order Cichliformes; family Pholidichthyidae; genus Pholidichthys; species Pholidichthys leucotaenia. Next base: position 35,275,153 of record CM035848.1, read on the forward strand.
CTAAGCTTTCCAATGATACCAGGCACTCATGGGAATTTCCTGGGACTTTCTGCTAGCAAACAAAGAGAGTCATGATTTATGACTTCTCCTGCCTCTAGCTCGTAGAGCTCAGCAATACTAACACATTTTTCTACCAGCCCGACAAGAACTACTCCACCTGGAAGCACCCACGCTCAGGTCACTACCACTTGCTTGACTATGCCATCACAAGAAAGTCAGACTTGGCAGATGTACTATGCACAAAAGCAATGTGTGGACCAAAATGTTCTACTGATCATTATCTTGTGAGATGCTAACTCAGAATGAAGATCACTATGCCTTGCAGGAAAACTCCTGCTAGTGCCAAGCCTAAGAAACTGGACATTAGCAAGCTGACAAACACCGAGCACTGTTGAGAGCTGATGAGAGCGATAGAAGCCGCATTGGAGAGGGTTCATCTGCCTAGAGAGGAGGTAGATCGGCATTGGAAAGCCCTGAAGGAAGCGGTGTACTCTGCAATCAAGGAAACACTAGGCCACCCCCACAGAAAGATTCCTGATTGGTTTTGGGAGCATGGCAATGAAATTGAGAGGCTCCTAGAAGAGAAGAGGAGCAAGCATTTTTGGAATCTTCAGAAGAACTCTGAGAGGAGCAAGAAGGGCACTTGCTGAAATCAAGACCAAGGTGCAGAGGGAAGTGAGAGCTCTTAAGAATGACTGGTGGCAGAGGAGAGCAGAAGAATTGCAGCGTATGGTGGACAACCATAATTATCGTGGACTGTTTGCCGGGTTGAAAGCCATCTATGGACCCAAGAGCTATGCTGTTGCCCCAGTGAAGTCAGCGGATGGTAGTAAGCTGCTCACAGACTTTCAAGACATCAAGGCCAGGTGGAAGGAACATTTTAGTGGTCTGCTAAACCAAGAAGGATCTGCACACCCAGATGCATGTAAGCAGCTGAAGAGGAGACCCACAAGGAATGAGTTGTGTGGGGAAATCAGCATGGAGGAACTCAAGAAAGCTCTGAAATCAACGGCAAATGGCAAAACACCGGGACTGGATGGTATTTCCTCAGATATCCTGAAAAATGGTGGCGAAAAGTTGCGCAAAGCTCTAATAGACCTTTTCAACAGATGTCTACTCTCTGATACTGTGCCCCAAGACTTTTGAGATGCTTTAATTGTTACCATCTACAAGAAAAAGGGCGACCGTGCAGAGTGTGGAAACCATCGGGGAATATCACTACTGGCCGTAGCTGGTAAAGTCCTTGCCAAAATTGTCTTGAATAGACTGAAAATCATTTCGGAAGAAGTTCTCCCAGAATGTCAGTGTGGATTTTGGGGTGGCCGTTCCACTGTTGACATGATATTCACTCTACGGCAGCTCCAAGAAAAGACAGCAGAGCAGCACCAGCCATTGTATGTTGTCTTTGTTGACTTCCCAAAGGCATTTGACACCGTGGACTGCACAACCCTCAGGAAGGTCCTCGAAATTTATGGATGCCCTGACAAGCTTGTTAACATCATCAAGCAGTTCCTCTACGGAATGAAGGCACAAGTCTCAGTCGGCGGTGAACCCAGTGATGCCTTTGTGGTCAACCATGGTGTGAAGCAGGGGTGTGTGCTGGCACCAACTCTTTTCTCCCTCTACCTCACAGCTGTGCTGGACACTATGAACGAAGGGCTCAACAAGAGCGTGTTTCTCTGCACAAGGACAGATGGCAAATTGTTCAACCTTGCCCAGCTTCATGCCCATACAAAAACACAGGAGATGTGCATCAGAGAACTGTTTTATGCTGATGACTCCGCCCTTGTGGCCAGTAACGCAGCTGATATGCAGCAGATTATGGATTATTTCTCCTTTGCAGCTGATATGTTTGGCTTAAAGATCAACATATCTAAGACCGAGCTGCTCTACCAGCCTCCTCCAATGTCCACTGAACTGCCAGAAATGATTACGGTCCACAATGAACCACTGAAGACAATCAAGTCTTTCACTTACTTGGGCAGTACCATCACAAACACCAGTTCTGTAGATTTGGAGGTGGAAAGAAGGATCCAGTCTGCCACAAAAGCTTATGTTGCGCTATACAAGAGACTTTGGAGTTGTCATGATATCAGTACAAAAACCAAAGTGAAGGTTTATGCAGCTGCAGTTCTTCCTTGCCTGCTCTATTCCATTGAGCGTGCCACTCTTTACTGCAGACACATCAGGGCTCTGACAAGACTCCAGCTTCGCCACCTACGCTCCATCCTCAACATCAAGTGGCAAGACCATATCCCAGATGTTGAGGTACTGCGTCGTGCACACACAGTCAGTGTTGAAGCCCTAATAACAGTGTCACAGCTTTGCTGGGCAGGGCATGTATGTTGGATGGGCAACAGTAGACTGCCAAAAGCTGTGTTCTACTTGGAAGTGAGCCAAGGAAAAAGGAGCCATGGAGGACAAAAATTGCATTTCAAAGATGTCCTAAAGTGGCATATGAAGAGAACTGGCATCCCCTATGATACCTTGGAGTAAGAGGCACTCTGGAAGGTCAGTTGGTGAGGACTGTTGAGGAAAGCAACGTCAGCCGTAGAAGAGCAATGCCAGCAAGAATATTAGCATGCACATGACCAACGACATTCAGCAACTACTTCAAGCATTTTCCGGTGCAACAACTGTCAGCGTTTCTGTAGATCCTGAGTGGGTCTGATTGCCCACACAAGAGCCTGCTTGAGATAGACCTCAACTCAAACACAAGACAAGACAGTCATCTTTGGCAATGAAGGACAGCCAGAAAAAAAAATAAAAAAATGACATGGTGTGCATTCCGACACATTTTGCCAGCATGGGTCATATATATCCAAGTCCTTTTGGATACGCCATGCAAAAGTAAAAATTTCAGCGTATCCCAGCATTTTAGATCAGTTTTTTTATACATTTGGCGAACGCTGCCTAAATCGTCATGGTGTGACAGACAGTTCAAGTTTGCATACCCTGTCTGGCTCCCAGTATCTACTCAATCAGTTGCAAACAGCAGGCATTCCCAGCAAGATAATTTGCAGCACTCCTCGGAGGCTGTAATCAAAGGATACTGCTCGTTGCTAATATGGAAGTGACAGACAAATCCTTTCCCCGGTTGAGATGGGCCTGCTAGCTTCAGGGTTGGCCGACCTCTCTTCACAATGACCAGCTTTTCTTGAAAAGTCTGTCTGGAAAATTGATTTTTTTTTTCAAATAACAGTGACCAAATAATTTTCCTCTCCCCTGTCAGTCATTGTGGGTGGAAAACCGCTATTATATTTAATCAGAAACAGTATATTGTAGCTGCTTAACCAAGTCCTTGCACTGGTGCTTTGCTAGCTAGGACCCTCTGCATTTTGGGTGGAGTCGTCTAACCATCCAATCAAGACGTGAAAATGCTGATGTTCTCGGATGCCTTCTATGCATACCCCGGGACATACAGAAGACATCTGACTGGTTAAAGCAACAGGATAAGTTTAACAGTTAATTTAACCTACAGAGTGCACTGTTAATTCCTGAAGGCCCAAAGCAGATTTGCTTGACCCTGGCAACACAGATGGCTGAAATATGATTGGACAAAAAAAAAAACCAACCCTCTAACATGCATTACACTACTGAAAGGAGTGCATCCAAGAGAAACGCTACAAAATGAAGAGAATAGACTATCAGGAATAACTTTATACATCCTCATGGAACAAATATAAGAATCTAGGTTGTAAATGTAATTCTGATAGTGTTTAGGCCAGCAGAGAAGTCCTTGCTGGCCCTGAGGGTCCACCACTGGTACAATGTAGGATCGAGGTTGTGCTGTTGTTCCTTTCACCTTCACAGAGGTCCAGATTCCATCTTGCCACAGTCTTACATTTTCTCCTGTGTATAGTCTTTCAAGTTCCTTTGCATCAGTGTTGATGTAATGTTTTTGTTTTTCCTGTCGGTTTTCCAGGATTTGTTTAACTGGTTTGTGACTGTATTTAGCATCAACTGTTTCTCTGTTGCTGGGATTCTTATTTTCAAATGCCTTCCCATCAGCAGTTGAGCCAATGATGCTCCAATGTCGTCGGTGTGTTTCTGAGGTTTAATAAAGTGAGATAAGCATCTCCACCACTTGTTTGTGTTTTCTTTAACATGGATTTTATAGTTTGAACACCTCTTTCTGCCAGTCCATTAGATTGGGGAAAATGAGGGCTTGATGTTGTGTGCTGAAATCTCCATTTTACAAAGAATTCTTTGAAAGTGTCTGAGCTAAATTGGGATGCATTGTCTGATATGATCACGTCTGGTATGCTATGTCTTGCAAATTGTGATTTTAGGTGTGTGATCACAGTTGTGCTTCTTGTCTTTTCTTTTTAAAAAAAACAACAAAAAACTCCACTTCTATGAACTTTGAATAGTAGTCCAGAATGATTAGGTATTCATTCTTGTCAAATGTGAAAAGGTTCACACCTATCTTCTCCCATGGTCCCTCTGGTACACTGTGTGGTTGCAGAAGCTCTTTGGATTCTGCTTTTCTGTACGTGTTGCATAATGAACAGTTATTACCTATTGTGACGTTTGTGGGATTCACACAAGAAAGAGGAGCAAGATGGTTGTGATGAACAGGCTTTATTTACACACCACCAATCCCAACTTAACTTCTGAGCACAGAGAGGAGGGGAGGTCATTCTCCCAGACCTCCGTTTCAGTCATGGTTACACACACGATACATCTTGCCCTAATCCTGCTAAACACTGCTGGGTCATTATAACGCAGTTATAATGACACAACAGTATAACTCAGTAATAACACATTTAATACACACACACAGTAACGTTTTCAACTGGCAAAGCATGCTGGGAAATCCCTGCCCCCCTTAACATGGCCCCGACGTTACACTGCCCCCCACTGGACTGGTTTCTGTCCCCAGAAAATTCAAAGTCCACTTTCAGAAATCCAATGCGAGTCAGCCCGGTGCCAGGGCGGCATGCACGGGCCATCTGAGTCTCGGTCGGAGTATCTGGTTGGGGTAGGGTTCCGGTTTGGCCACCAGCGGGCGGATGGACACATCTGACAGCCTCTGTAGGACCACGCACAGTCCCTTCCCTGGCAGCGGGAGTCCCAGGCCCGCTCCGGCCGACTCCCACTGCTGCCAGGTCTCCCAGGCAGCCGCTGGCCTGCGTCCATGCGTCCAGCCCTTGCCGCGCCTGGAAAATGGCCGGATCTTCATCCTGCTCGCTCCGCTGCTGCGCGTCTGCTGCGCCGAGGGCCTCCGTGACGTCACTGAAAGGGAAAGCATCTGCGGGTGGTGGTAGGACACGCACAGTTCCTCTGGCAGCGGGAGTCCCATGACTCCCACCGCTGCCAGGACCTCCCAGGCGGCCGCTGGCCCGTGTCCAGGCGTCCAGCCCCTGCCGAGCCCGGGAAAAGACCGGATCTGTCCTGCTCGCTCCGCTGCTGCTGCGCTCCAAAGGCCTCTGTGACGTCACCGCCGGGGGAAGCATCTGCAGGAGGCGGCTTTTTCTCCGTCCATGCCACCTCGCTCTAATATAACGTCGGCGAGGGGCCAGTTTGTCGTGCGCTGTGTGCGGGGCAGTACCATGCGATGTACCCTGGCTCTGCGCAGCGGAAGCCCCCCTTCCTCACTTCACCGCCGCTGTCTCCTTCGTGCACGCACTGCTGTGATCTGCCGTAGCTCCTCCTCCCACTCGCTCTCAGCACGGAGGTTTCCTCCAGTGACCAGTCGTTCAGCGCGGCAGCTAACTCGACCTGGGCCAGGTGGTCATCCAACAGGTTCTCGCCGTTGTAGCGGGGAATCTTGGCCCACTGCCGGATGAATGGGACGGTCACGTCCCGGTCGATCACCGCTCCTGATCGCCCTGGAATCGCCAGCCCGTCCTGCCCTGAAAAGGGCGGAAAACAGGGCTGGTTTGCTCTGCTCGGCCCGTCGGGTCCACTGCTCCGTCCATTGCGGCGAACCTCTCCGGGGGCCGGCGTCTCAGCTCTACGCTCCGTTCCCAGCCGAGTGATGAGCCGCTCTGGCCGTTGGACCTCCACCTGGATCCTCATCTTGCTCCATGACCACTCCTGACACCAGTGTGACGTTTGCGGGATTCACACAAGAAAGAGGAGCAAGATGGTTGTGATGAACAGGCTTTATTTACACCCTCCCAATCCCAACTTAAACTTCTGAGCACAGAGAGGAGGGGAGGTCATTCTCCCAGACCTCCGTTTCAATCATGGTTACACACACGGTACATCTTGCCCTAATCCTGCTAAACACTGCTGGGTCATTATAACGCAGTTATAATGACACAACAGTATAACTCAGTAATAACACATTTAATACACACACAGTAACGTTTTCAACTGGCAAAGCATGCTGGGAAATCCCTGCCCCCCTTAACATGGCCCCGACGTTACACTATGTTTATTTGTTTTGACATACCTGGCCAGAATAGAAGATCTCTTGCTCTTCTTTGGCAGTTTTCAATACCAAAATGACCTTCATGAATGTGATCAAGCATTTCTTGTCTTTGTGTTTGCAGTATGATGATTTTGTCTCCTTTGAAGAGATTTCCATCACAGCTTGTTATCTCTTCCCTGTAGTTCCAGTAATCTTGGATGTCTCTTGGAACTTGATGTTTCTTTTCAGGCCAGGCAATATGCACAGTTCTTTTTAGCATTTGTAGAATGTCATCATTGGCTGTTTCTTCTTGTATTTTGCCCATTTTCTCAGTACTCACAGGTAGTGCTGCTACCACCATATTTACATGTGTTTCAATTTCTTGATCATCTGTTACAGTATCTGGTAAGTTGGCTTTTGATAGCACAGCAGCCACAATCATTTCCTCACCAGGATGATATTTCACATTCATTTGGTATTTTTGTGTTCTTAACAACTGTCATGTACGTGTGCTGCAGCGCACGGGTGAAAAGAGTTAAGCCCAATCGCTGGTGAAGTGAACGTGTTTTATTCACAGAAAGACATACATACAAAAGTGTCCATGAATACAATCCAAAATGAGTAATACCACCACACCGAACGCCACCACACCGAATGCTCATACCATCACCCATAAATACTCTGAGTACCAATGAGTGACAAGTGGATGCAGGTGTGGCGGCAGCTAATGCATGAATGAGGATGAATAGATGTGTGTGTGAACGTAAGCGTGTGTGTATGTGTGCCAGGATGAATGTGTGTGTGTGTGTGTGCATGCCTGAGTACAAGTGAGTAGGGAAACGGAGAAGAGGATAAATAATAATAACAGACAACAGGCGGGTGCCGGGAGAGGGAGAAGCGTGGCTGTAGACTGGCAGGGAGCCCAGCTCAGAGGCTCCAACAACCTGCCAGCTGGGAATAATTAACAACAATCAAAAACTACAGCCACAGATCATGAAACGGGGTTGAAACATCAACACTGTTCATGACAGCAACAGTCTCTGTATTTGTGCTGGAGCACTACTTAGTGGTTTTCTCAAAATGACTTCAAGTGGTTTGTGGTCAGATTCAATCTCAACCTCTTTTCCACAGACAAACTGATGAAATCTTTCTAATCCAAAGGCTCTTGCCAACATTTCTTTTTTGATTTGTGCATAGCATTGTTCAGTTTCACTTAAGGCTCTAGATGCATATGCAACTGTGTTTTCTTCTTGAAGTAGAACTGCTCCCAATCCACTTTTTGAAGCATCTACTGACAGTTTTACTGGTAGAGTCACATCATAATACTTCGATATGGGTGCATGTGTGAGCTTTGTTTTCAAGTTGTTATGAGCTTCTTCATGGTGACTCTCCCAGTGCCATGAAACATCTTCTTGTATAAGTTCTCAGTGGTGCTGTTTAGTCTGATAAGTTTGATAAGCTACCATTCCAAGAAATCTTTCCAGATCTTTTTTTGCACACTGGGGTTGACTTTTTCTGTATTGCCTCCACTTTGGTTTAGTCTAGTTTTAGTCCATCTTTGGACAAAATGTGCCCCAGCTATTTTATTTCTTGAAGTCCTATTTTACATTTCTCTCTATTCAGTTTCAAGTTTTTTGCTCTAGCTCTTTCCAGAACTTGCTTCAGCCTCATGTTATGTTGCTCTTTAGTGTTACCCCACACCAAGATGTCACCAATGTACGTTTCCACACATCCATTCCTTCAAAACCTTGTTTCATTGTCTTGTGGGTAGTAGGCAAGACGGTGCATATTCTGGAAGCTTCACGTCTCAATGGCCAAAGAGGACCTGACCCTGCAGAGACCTACGGGAGGTGCGAAGTTGGTTGCTTAGGAGACGAGAAGTGGGAGAGAATGTCCCAGCAGGAGCCCCGGAGGCTAGAAGGATGAGAGAGACAATGGAGACGCCAAGGAGCCTCGGGGGCTGTATGTTTGCTCAAGGACTGTGGGTTGGGGGTGTGTTATTTGATGTTGGGGGTTTTGTGTCTTTGGAGGGTATAAGAACTGTGAAGGATGATTGTTCTACCTCTTTTCTGAGATTCTGTTCTTGTTGGAGGATGTGACCTCTCAATAAACCAACCCTGAGAAATAAACTCAGTCTCGTTTGTGAAAGGCATCCTCCACACTGGTGACCTACGACAAACTATGGCCGGTGGCGACGATCTTCCCGCACCGGACTCTTCAGGAGCCAACCAGGTTAACGCAGCTACCACACTACAGCTGCCCGATTTCTGGCAACATAACCCGCGCTCCTGGTTTACCACTGTGGAGGCGCAGTTCCACCTTCGGGGAATCTCAGCGGACGCAACGAGGTTCTACCATGTCGTCGCGAAGCTGGACAGCCTCACAGTGCAGCGGGTGGAGAGCCTGACCAACCACCCGCCCCAGGACGACAAGTATGGCGCACTGAAAGCCGCCCTCATTCGAGCTTTCACTCCCTCGCAGGGAGAGCGAGCAGAGAGACTTCTGGCGCTGACAGAAGGGGAAGCAGACAGGCCGGCAGATCTGATGGCGAGGATGATGAACCTGAGAGGCGAAGATGATGACAGTTTTATCTTCGCCCACCTCTTTCTCAGAACACTACCTCCAGCAGTGAGAGTCACCCTAGCCAGCTCACAGCTGCTCAATGACCGCGACTACCACGGGTTGGGCCAGGAGGCGCAGCTGCTCGTCGACGCCCATAGACGACACGCAGCCACGACGGCGGCAACGGAGCTGAACGCACCCCCGCGAGATGAGGGGAGACCAGAGGCCGCAGCACCGGACCCACTGACGTCAGCAGCAGCAGAGACCTGGAGAAGCGGAGCGGACGGCACCCTCTGCTTTTACCATCGACGTTTCGCCGAGAGGGCGCGCAGATGCATCCCACCGTGCCGATACAAGCGCCAGGGAAATGCCAAGACCGAGAGTCGGTAGCAGCTGCTGCTCTCGGCGTGAAGAACAAGCTGCTTTTCGTGACGGACGCGAATTCAGGGAAGGATTTCCTGGTGGACACAGGCTCCCAGCTGAGTTTTGTCAAACCTTCCTACGCAGACCTGCTGGCGCCTTCCAGCGGACCCCTGGTGCTAGCGGCAAATGGCTCGACGATCAAAACCTATGGGGAGAAGACGCTCCTTCTATCCTTCCATGGGTGCACCTTCGAGTGGACTTTCATCGTAGCTGCAGTTAGCAACAACATGTTAGGTGCTGATTTTTTATGCTCTAACAGTTTATTAGTTGATCTTACTAATAGACGTATGGTAAATGCACTGTCTTTCCACTCTATCTCCTGTGCAGCTCGGGTGGCCCCGCCTTCTGCACATCCTAATGTCACAGCTGCGGGTGGTAAGTTTCATGCACTACTCAATCAGTTCCCAGCACTCACGATCCCAACATTTTCAGCGTCAATAGCTAAACACGGGGTCGAGCATTTCATAACTACCTCCGGCCCCCCTGTTTTTGCAAAAGCTCGGCGCTTGGACCCAGCTAAACTGGCCATCGCGTGCGAGGAATTCACCAACTTGGAAAAACTGGGCATTGTTAGACGCTCTAACAGCCCTTGGTCGTCACCCCTGCATATGGTCCCCAAGGCTGACGGCTCGTGGCGGCCTTGCGGTGATTTCCGCAGGTTAAATAATGCTTCAGCACACGACCGCTACCCGATTCCGCACATCCCGGATTTTTTGGCGCATTTGGCGGGGGCGCGCATCTTTTCCAAAATAGATTTGGTGCGCAGTTATCACCAAGTCCCAGTCCGCGCTCAAGACATACCCAAAACGGCAGTAATAACCCCCTTTGGGCTTTTCGAGTTTTTGCGCATGCCTTTTGGTCTCAAAGGCGCTGCACAGACGTTCCATCGCATGATGGATGGGGTGTTGCGTGGCCTCCCTTTCGTGTTCGCCTATTTGGATGATATTTTGGTAGCCAGTGCATCCGAGGTCGAACACGAACGCCACCTCACAGCGGTTTTTCAGAGGCTGACAGAGCATGGGCTGATAATTAACCCAGCGAACTGTCAATTCGGGGTAGCGCAAATCGATTTTTTGGGCCACCGCGTTTCTCCAGAAGGAGCGGTCCCGCTGCCCGATAAAGTACGCGCGATAACGGAGTTTCCCCAGCCGCAGACAGTTAAAGCATTGCAAGAATTTTTGGGGATGGTCAATTTTTATAACCGTTTCCTTCCCAGCGCGGCACAGCTCATGCACCCACTGTACGCGGCACTAAAGAAACAAAAACCTGCAAATAAGGTCGAGTGGTCCCCGGAACGGGAGCGCGCTTTCTCCCAGGTCAAGTTGGCCCTGGCGAACGCTGTGCTGTTGGCACACCCCGTGCCAGCAGCTCGCATGGCACTAACCACGGACGCTTCCGACGTAGCAGTGGGCGCGGTTGTCGAGCAACTGGTAGCAGGGAGCTGGCAACCGCTTGCGTTTTTCAGCAAAACATTGCGCGATAACGAGCGGAAATACAGCACGTTCGATAGGGAGCTTTTAGCCCTGCATCTGGCCATCCACCACTTCCAGTTCTGGCTGGAAGGGCGCCGTTTCACCGCGTTTGTAGACCACAAACCATTAACATTTGCAATGGCCAAGATTTCAGAGCCGTTTTCGGGCCGACAGCAGACACAGCTGGCCGCGATTTCAGAGTTTACCACCGACATTCAACATGTGGTGGGCAAACACAATGTGGTGGCAGATTGCCTCTCGCACGCAGTTGCAATGCCAGGCCCCCAGGGGGCAGACACAGTGGCCGTGGACGCGGGCCAGGCTTGCGGCGCGGAAGCGCTCGCAGCCCCGGTCTGCGTAGGCTTAGATTATGCAGCCATGGCCGCCGAGCAGGTTAACGATGCGGATGTGCGCGCGCTCCAGTCTGGGCTAACAGGGCTAAGGCTGGAGCACAGGGTGCATCAGACAGGTATGCCTCCTCTAATCTGCGATATCTCCACGGGGCGCCCCCACCCTGTGGTCCCAGCTGCGTGGCGCCGCCGCGTTTTTGATTTAATCCATTCGCTGGCACATCCGGGAGTTCGCGCATCGATCAAAATGGTGGGAGAAAAATTTGTTTGGCTGGGGCTGCGTAAACAGGTCAAAGAGTGGGCCGCAGCCTGCGCAACGTGTCAAAGAGCAAAGATACACAAGCACACGCGGGCCCCCTTAGAACCTTTTCACATCCCGGCCAAACGCTTCGACCACGTGCATATCGACTTGGTGGGACCCCTCCCGCTGTCGCAGGGTTTCACACACCTTCTAACCATGGTGGACCGCACAACGCGCTGGCCAGAAGCGGTCCCCCCTGGCGTCAACTACAGCAGCAGACTAATTCCAAAGGGCAGTCTCAGTGGCCAAATGGGGTGTTAAAGGTGCAGAGACAAGACCTTTTTTCATCAAGTCTGATTTGCCATAATCCAGAGTTGGCATCAAGGACTGAGAAGTAATTAGCATTTACTAATTTGCTTGTGATTTCATCCACAGTTGGGAGTTGATAATGCCCTCGTTTTATTGCTGAACTTAAGTCTTGTGGATCAAGACAGATTCTGACATTTCCATTTGGTTTACCCACAATAACTACTAGATTTACCTATTCTGTAGGTTCATCAATCTTCTTTACCACTTCCTTTGTTTCCATCCGGTGAAGTTCCGTTTTAAGTTTGTCCATCAGTAGCACAGGAATCTTTTTTGGAGGATGTATTTTTGGAGTTGCCGTCTCTTTCTGTTTTATTGTGTGTTCTCCCTCCAGGCATCCTAATCCCTGAAAGGGATCTTTATATTCAACAAGTAAATCATTTATGTTTTCCACTTTTTTGCGGTATTGACTGCATTTACTTTTTTGATCAGATTAATTTCTTCACGTATTCAGACCCAATATTGGCATGACATTCTTTTTTAACCACAATGAACATCAATATCTGTACTTTTTTCTTATGCTTCACTTGCAGACAGCATTTGCCTTTTTGACCTGTAGAAGTGGCTAATTTCACTTGTGTCTGTTTTAGATGATGTGCTTTTCATAGTTTCTTCAACACGATGAACGATATCACATTTTCCCGAGATTCTGTGTCCAGTTTAAAGTTGACAACTTTGTTTTCAATTTTTACATCTGCTGTTCATCTAGTTGTCTCTTTCTGTCCATTTTATTTGTATGAACACCCACGAAGAGCTCTTTTCCCTCATCACTAGATGTATCTCTAGTTACTGAATGTACTTTTTTGGCATACACATTTGGCAAAGTGATTCATTTTTCTGCAGTTTTTGCATTGTTTTCCAAATGCAGGGCAGCTACGAGGTCCATGCATGTTCATTTCCACATTACATTACATTTGAACATGTTTTTGTTTGTTTGCTTATCTTTGCATTCATTTGTTTTGGGTTTTTCTGTTGTGCTTTGTATTTTTGTTTTATTAAATCCACATCTTCACACATTTGTTTCAGCTCTGGCTTGGTAGTTTCTGCTGCTTGACATACACCGACACCTTTTTCCAGAGAAATGTCTGCTTCTCTTAGCATTGTTTCTCTCAGTGAATCTGATGTGATTCCATAAACTATTCTGTTGTGAATCAGTGATTCTTCCAAGGTACCAAATGCACATGATTTTGCTTTAGTTTTTAGTTTTGTCACATATTGACAAACTTCTCCATTATCTTTATAATATTTTGTGCATCTCCCTCTCGGTCAAACAAGAATGTTATACTCTTCAACTGCATCTTCTCCAGCTACATGCAAAAATAGTGAGGCCTGTGCTTTAGCATCTCCTTCATTGTAGCCTGAAGCATGTAGGTATAGCATGAATCTCTGTCGGAATCTTCTCCAGTTTTTCAATGTGTTGCCTTGCTTCAGTTCAAGTCCAACAGGAGGCTGTAAATTTTGCGTCTTGACGCTCTTTTATCAGTGCAGTCCAGCAACTTTTGGCACCATGTTTCTTTTGTTATTAAGAAGACTGTGGAGACATTGTTTATCGGTTAATGTTAGCCACATTTATTTTTCTTGTATATCAGCTCCCTGTTTCTTTACAGCCATTTAGAAGTATTCTTGTTGTCATATGGCGGAATGATACAATACATCAGGAACTAACTTATCATGACAGTCCTGCCTCTTTAAGATGAGGAGACAAGCCATTCTAATTGGTTTATAGCATGTTACTCTCAAAACACACCTCTGAATAATTAAGAGAGCAAGTAAAAAGCCTGTTTGTGGGTTGGGATTTTTTTTTGCTCCCAGAATCCTACTTTTGACTAGACCGTCTATAACAGTGATTCTTTAACAAAAACACAAGAACTTCGCAAAGTTAAGGGAAAACATTGCAAATTTAAGCTAAAGTTGCAAATCTACACAAAAAGTTGGTCCTGAAAGATCTACTATCAAATCTGCTGGTACTTTGTGGTGTGAAGCAGCTATAAACTCAGTTTCTCTTGTGTCCACCTGCAGAAACCAGAGATGAAGAGGAAACAGGAAGTTGCTGTTCTCTGAAGGCGGTCTTGGTGTTTTTGGGAGTTCTGAGTTTGGTGCTGCTGACCGCAGTCATCACTGTCTCTGTCCTCTGTGAGTATTCACAGATGTCATGGAAACAGAGGAAATAGGTTTATCATAAGCTCCGTCTGTGATCTTCTGCTTTATCTTCCATTAGATGGTTTGGACCACAATCAGCTGACCTCATATCTGACCAATCAGACAGCAGAGAGACAGCAGCTGATGATCAAGAACTACAACCTGACCCAGGAGAGAGACCAGCTGGAGACATTGGTGGAGACACTGGGGAAGAGTTCTGGTGAGGGTCAGAATGATGAAGGAAACTGTCACAGGGAGTGGATCCTTGGTTATTTTCATTAGTGTTATTTTAGTATGAGGTAAAAACCAAATGGACAAATGTAAATTAGGTGCAAATTTTCAAGAACAAAGGTGCAAAAAATATGATAAAAGAAGCCAATTTAAAAAATTCAAGAAGTCGTAAAATACAATTTAATTACACTGAATAAAAATTTAACCAGCATTCACATGAATGTCGCAAATATACAAGAAAAAGGTTGAAAATTTACAAGAGAAAAATCACATTTATGAGGAAAAAAGGTGCAAATTTGCAAGAAAAAAGTTTCAAGTTGACAAGTAAAGATTTTCATATCTGCAAGAAAAAAGTTTCTAATTTACAGAAAAAAGTTACAAATTGTTGAGAAAAAAGTTGCAAATTTATAAGAAGAAAAGCTGTAATTATATGAAAAAGGTGCAAATCTGTGAGAATTTTTTTTTTTTTTTTTTTACAAATTTCTAGCAAAAAAGTTGCAAATTTGAGAAAAAAGTTGTAAATTTACAGGAAAAGTCACAAATTGTTGAGAAAAAAGCTGCAAATTTACCAGAAAAAAAGTCACAAATTTGTAGAAAAAATTGCAAATTTATAAGAAAAAGTTGCAAATTTTTAAGAACAAACTTGCAAATCTATGAGATTTTTTTTACATATTCACATGAAAAAATTACATTTATGAGGAAAAAAAGTTGTAAATTTAGAAGGAAAAAAGCTGTGATTTTATGAAAAAAAGTACAAATTTACAAGAATTTTTTTTTTTTTTACAAATTTATAGGAAAAAAGTTGCAAATTTTTGAGAAAAAGATAAGAAATTTTTGAGATAACCCCCTCCCCCCCCCAAGTTTTAAAGTTACAGGAAAAAATGTCAAATTTTTGAGAACAAAGTTGTGAATCTATGAGATTTTTTTTTACAAATTCAGACAAAAAAATTACATTGAGGAAAAAAGTTGTAAATTTAGAGGAGAAAAAAGCTGTGATTTTATGAAAAAAATCTGAGAAAAAAAATTGCAGATTTCTAGGAAAATTTGCAAATTTTTAGAAAAAGGTTGCAAATTTATAGGAAAAAAGCTGTAATTTTATGAAAAAAGGTGCAAATGTATGAGTAAAAATTTTGCAAATTTCTTGGAAAAAAGTTACAAATTTTTGAAGGACATTTTTCAAATTTTTGATTTAAAATGTAAATTTATAGAAAAAAATGTCACAAATTTTTGAGAAAAAAGTTACAAATTTGTAGGAAAAAAGCTGTAATTTTATGAAAAAGGTGCAAATCTACAAGAACTTTTTTTTTTTTTTTACAGACTTATAGGAAAAAAGTTGCAAATTTTTTTACAAGTTGTAAAGTTACAGGAAAAATGTCACAAATGTTTGAGAAAAAAGTGGCAAATTTATAGAAAAAAAAGCTGTAATATTATGTAAAAAGGTGCAGATCTACAAGAAAAAATTGTGGAAAATTTATAGGAAAAAAGTTGGAAATTTTTGTGTGAAGTTACAAACTTGAGAAAAAAGTTGTAAATTTACAAGAAAAAAATGTCACAAATTTGTGGGAAAATTTTTTAAATTTATTAGAAAAAAATATAAAGTTTTGTGAACAAAGTTGTAACTTTACAGGAAAAAAGCTGTAATTGTATAAAAAAAACACTAAAATTTGAATGAAAAAGCAAATTTATAAGAAAAATAATTGTGGATCAAAAATCTTTAATTTAGGAAAAATGTATATTAGATTAGATTAGATTAGATTCAACTTTATTGTCATTACACATGTATGAATACAAGGTAACGAAACACAGTTTAGCATCCAATCAGAAGTGCAAAGGACAGCAGTGCAGTATATACGGTAATTAACAGTATGTGCAATTTAAGCAAATATATGCAAATATACAGTATGCAGCAGTGCAGAAAGTTAAGAGTACTGTTATGTGCAAATAATGTGCAATAAGTTAGATGTAGTTATGTAGTTATGCAGTTATGTACAGGTGAGGATGGTAAGAGATGATGGTAAGAGAGTCAGCGGGGAACTAAGTTCAATAACATGACAGCTGTTGGAAAGAAACTGTTCCTAAACCTGCTAGTTCTAGTCCGAAGGCTTCTGAAACGTCTTCTGGAGGGGAGAAGCTGGAACAGACCATGAGCAGGATGGTTGGAGTCCCTAAGAATGCTGCGTGCCCGGCACAGACATCTTTTCCTGTAGACGTCCTCTATAACTGGAAGTGGAGTCCCTGTGATGCGTTGGGCGGTTTTCACCACCCACTGCAGCGCCTTGCGGTCAGCGACAGAGCAGCTCCCATACCAGACTGTGATACAGTTGGTCAGGGTGCTCTCTATCACGCAGCGGTAGAAGTTGCCCAGGATGTCAGTTGACAGATGGTTCTTCTTCAGTGTCCTCAAGAAGAAGAGGCGCTGATGGGCCTTCTTGATCAGGCTGGTGGTGTTAACTGACCAGGACAGGTCCTCCGAGATGTGGGTCCCCAGGAATTTGAAGCTGGGGACACATTCAACAGCTATGCCATTGATATGGATGGGGTCATGTGTCTCTTCCCTCTCCTTCCTGTAGTCCACTATGAGCTCCTTGGTTTTGCTGGTGTTAAGGAGCAGGTTATTGTCAGCGCACCAAGTAGCCAAGTGCTCAACCTCTGCCCTGTAATCTGACTCGTCGTTGTCCCTGATGAGTCCAATCACCGTGGTGTCATCTGCGAACTTTATGATGGAATTGGATCCATACATAGGCCTGCAGTCATGGGTGTAGAGGGAGTAGAGGAATGGGCTGAGCACACAGCCCTGTGGTACACCAGTGTTGAATGTGATGACGGAAGAACGGTTGGGGCCTGACCTAACATGCTGGGGTCTGTTGGTCAGAAAATCCATGATCCAGTTGCAGGTGGAGGTACTGATTCCCAGGTCCCCAAGTTTAGTGAGCAACTTGGAGGGGATAACTGTGTTGAATGCTGAGCTGAAGTCAACAAACAGCATTCTTGCGTAGGTGTTCTTGTCATCCAGGTGTGAGAGTACATAGTGCAGCGCTGTAGAAACCGCATCCTCTGTACTCCTGTTGCTCCGGTAGGCGAACTGATGAGGGTCCAGTGTAGGGGGCAGGCCTTTTTTGAGCTGTGCCAAGACCAGTCGCTCAAAGCACTTCATGACTATGGGCGTCAGTGCCACAGGGCGATAGTCATTTAGGCACGATGGTGTTGAATGTTTCGGCACTGGTACTATTGAAGTGGTCTTGAAGCACGCTGGTACCACGGCCTGGGCCAGGGACAGATTGAAGATGTCTGTGAAGACCCCTGCCAGCTGCTCAGCGCATGCCCTCAGCACATGCCCAGGAATGTCATCAGGGCTAGCAGCCTTACGTACGTATATATGCATATTTAGAAAAAAAGAACTTGTGTGAAACATCCATCCATCCATCCATTCATTTTCTACCACTTTTCCCGTGGTACGGGTTGCTGAGGCAGCAGCTCAAGTAGAGAAGCCCAAACTTGCCTCTCCTCAGCCATCTGCTCCAGCTCTTCAGAGAGGATACCAAGACGTTCCCGAACCAGCTGGGAGACGTAGTCTCTCCAGCGTGTCCTGGGTCGGCCCCGGGGTCTCCTCTCAGTGGGACGTGCCTGAAACACCTTAAGTGGGAGGTGTCAAGGAGGCATCCTGATCAGTTGTCCAAACCACCTCATCTGGTAGGAACGTAGATTGACCGGTAAATCGACAGCTTTGCTGAGAGCCCAGTTCCCTCTTCACCACAACAGACCAGTACAACATCTGCATCACTGCAGATGTTGCTCTGATCCATCTGTCAATCTCTCGCACCATTCTCCCCTTACTTGTGAATGAGAGCCTGAGATACTTAAACTCCTCCACTTGGGGTAGGAGCTCAGCCCAACCCAGAGAGGACAAGCCACCTTTTTCCAGCTGAGGACCATGGACTCGGACTTGGAAGTGCTGATTCTCATCCCAGTCACCTCACACTCAGTAGCAAACCGTCCCAGTAAGACCTGTAAGTCATTGTTGGATGAAGCCAACAGGACAACATCATCTGCAAACAGAAGAGATTAGATTCTGTGGTCACCGAACATGACATCCTCCGATCCTTGACGGCACCTAGAAATCCTGTCCATAAAAATTATTAACAGGATCAGTGACAGCTTGGTGGAATAGTGATTAGCACTGTGGCAGCACAGTAAGAAGGTTACAGGATCGATTCCACCCCTGACCATTGTGGGTTTGATCCCTCTCCCAGACTATCAGTGACCCTTCTGTGTGGAGTTTGCATGTTCTCCCCGTGTCTGTGTGAGTTTACCCCAGGTACCCCGGTTTCCTCCCACAGGCCAAAAACATGCAAGTTAGGTTAATTGGAGACTCTAAAGTGCCCATAGGTGTGAATGGTGAAGAGATTGGTGCCACACCGTGGCTGTCTCATCCATCCAGGTGGATTCCCTAAATTTCCCTCTGGGATTAATAAAGTATACAAAATACAAAAAAAAGGGCACCACTAGCGCAGTCTAACTCTCACTGGAAACGAATTGGACTGGGTGTTGGCAATACGAACCAAATTCTTACCACGGTTGTATAGGGACCAGATAGCTCGTAGCAACAAGCCTGATACCTCATACTCCCGCAGCACCCCCCCACAAGAGACCACGAGGGACACGGTCAAATGTTTATTCCAAGTCCACAAAACAAAAGAAATCTTAAGAGGATAAAGAGCTGGTCCGATGTGCCACATCCAGGACGAAAACCACATTGCTCCTCCTTAATCTGAGGTTCAACCAATAGTGGGACTCTCCTCTCCAGTACCCTGGCATAGATCTTCCCAGGGAGGCTGAGAAGTGTGATCCCCCTGAAGTTGAAGCACACCCTCCGGACTCCCTTCTTTAAGAGAGGAACCACCACCTCGGTTTGCCATGCCCCATGTATGTATGCGTGTGTGAAACTCGCACACAAAAAACTGAATGGAAAAGTTGCACATTTACGTATTAGTAAAACCTTAAAAAACTGGGACATGAACTTTGTAAATTTACAATAAAAACAAAATGCAGCAACTTTTTTCTGTTAGTTACAAAGCTTTTCCAAGAAAAAATTAGCAAACATGTTGAAAAACTATAATGAATGGAGGGAAAAAAGTTTCTTAGTTATAAGTAAGAATCTCATGGATCGTCACCTTATCGTGGTGGGGGGTTTGCATGCCCTAGTGATCCCAGGAGCTATGTTGTCCGGGGCAATTTGCCTCTGGTAGGGTCACCCAAGATAAACTGGTCCTGGGTGAAGGGCCAAACTAAGAATGATCCAACAGACTCTCATGATGAATACTAAAACAAGGATTCAGTGTACCCCGCCCGGTATGGGGTTACCGGGGATCCACCCTGGAGCCAGGCCTGGGGGAGGGGCTCGATGGTTAGTGCCTGGTGGCCAGGTTTCCGCCCATGGGACCTGGCCGGGCTCAGCCCAAAGGAGTTACATAGATCCGCCCTCCAGTGGGCTCACGACCTGCAGGAGAGACCATGGGGGTTTGGTGCTATGTGGATCAGGTGGTGGTAGAAGGTGGAGACCTTGGCGGTCTGATCCCAGGCTTCGTAAACTTGCTTTTGCGACGTGGAATGTCACTTCTCTGGTGGGGAAGGAGCCTGAGCTGGTGCATGAGGTTGGGAAATACCAACTAGATATAGTCGGCCTTGCCTCAACACATAGCTCTGGTTCTGGAACCAGTCTCCTGGAGAGGGGCTGGAGATTGGCCTACTCTGGAGTTGCCCTGGGCAAGAGGCAGCGAGCAGGGGTGGGCATTCTTGTATCCCCTCCACCTTGCTGCCTCTATATTGGAGTTTTCCCCGGTGGACGAAAGGGTTATTTCTCTACACCTTCGGGTTGGTAAACGGGTCCTGACCATCAATTGTGCCTATGCACCAAGCAATGGTTCAGAGTACCCACCCTTTTTGGAGTCTCTGAGTGGGGTGCTGGCAAGTGCTCCTCCTGGAGACTCCATTGTCCTACTGGAGGACTTCAATGCACACGTGGGCAACAACAGTGAAACCTGGAGGGGGGTGATTGGGAGGAACGGCCTGCCCAATGTGAACCCGAGTGGTGTTCAGTTATTGGACTTCTGTGCTAACCACAGTTTGTCCATAATGGACACCATGCTCAAGCATAAGGGTGTCCATATGTGCACCTGGCACCCGGACACCCTAGGTCACAGGTTGATGAGCGATTTTATTATTGTGTTATCAGACCTGCGACCGTATGTCTTGGACACTCGGGTAAAGAGAGGTGCAGAGCTGTCAACTGATCACCATCTGGTGGTGAGTTGGATCCGATGGGAGGAGAGGACGCCATTCAGACCTGGCAGACCCAAAGGTATAGTGAGGGTGTGCTAGGAACGTCTGGCTGAGGACCCTGTCCGGGAGGTTTTCAACTCCCACCTCCAGAAAAACTTCGACCACATTCCAAGGGGGTCTGGAGACACGGAGTCTGAATAGGCCATATTCTCCGCCTCCATTGTGGAAGCAGCTGCCCAGAGCTGTGGCAGCAAGGTGGTCGGTGCATCTAGTGGTGGCAACCCCCGAACCAAGTGGTGGACACCAGTGGTGAGGGGGGCCATTAAGCTGAAGAAGGAGTCCTATCAAGCTTGGTTGGCTCGTAGGACTCCCGAAGCAGCTGAGGTGTATCAGCAGGCTGAGCGGAGTGCAGCTTGGTTGGTTGCTGAAGCAAAAACCCGAGTGTAGGAGGAGTTCGGTGAGGCCATGGAACAAGACTTTCGGTTGGCGTTGAAGAGATTCTGGCAAACTGTCCTGCAGCTGAGGAGGTGGAAGCAGCTCCCTGTCCACACTGTGTATGTCGCAGATGGGGCGCTGCTGACTTCGACTAGGGGCAGTGGAAGGACTATTTCAAGGATCTCCTCAATCCCACTGACACGCCTTCCACAGAGGAAGCAGGGCTTTGTTAACGAGGGGGACAACTCGCCCATTACAGGGGCTGAGGTCACCAAGGTGGTTAAATATCTCCTTGGTGGCTGGGCCTCGGGGGTGGATGAGGTTTGCCTTGAGTACCTCAACGCCCTGATTGTTGTAGGGCTGTCATTGTTGACACGCCTCTGCAACATTGCGTGTAGGTTGGGGACATTGCCTTTGCCATGGCAAACCAGAGTGGTGGTTCCTCTCTTTAAAAAGGGGGGCCGGAGGGTGTGCTCCATCTTTAGAGGGGTCACACTTCTCAGCCTCACTGGAAAGGTCTACGCCAAGGTACGGCTCGAGCTCCACCACCATCCAGGGCTCTGATGATACAGGCTGGTACGTCTCCGGTCCATTCACCCGGGTGTCTATTCCCGACGTGGTCACCTCAGACAGGGAGGAAGAGAAAAACACCGGACATAGTTACTGGCAGTGGTGGAGCTCGGCAAAGTGAATTCAGGAGCAGAGGACATCTGCAGCCGGTTCTCTTCACCAAGAGCTAGAAAAGATTTCTTTAGATCTGCAGGTGTTAAAACAGAACAGAGTGCTTACCTGGGCTCCGGCAATCCAGACTGAGGCATCTCGAATTCATCCCTCTGAGCATCCACTCCCGACATGGCCACCTCAGACAGGAAGGAAGAGATGGGCACCCAACACTATTACTGGCAGTAATGGAGCCTGGCGAGGAGAACTCAGGAGCAGAGCACATCTGTAGCTGATTCTCCCTGCCATGAGCCAGACAAGATTTCTCTAAGGCTAATAATGGAGTGACTGAACAGAGAACTTGCCTTGACTCGAGCTCCACCGTGATCCAGGAGTCTGGCAACCCCGCTATGATGACTCCAACAGCAGGCATGATGGTGGATGCAGCCCAAGGACCTCCAGACGTCCTGGGCTGGGCCGTCTCGAGTCTAGTCATCTGACGCGCCAACCCCAGCTCGTCCACCTCAGATGGGGAGGAAGAGAAAAACACTGAAAAATCATCGGCAGCAGTGGAGCCCAGCAAGGAGAGCTCAGGATCAGAGGACGTCTGCAACCAACTCTCCCCACCATGTGCTAGACAAGATTTCTCTAAATCTGCAGATGTTAAAGCAGAATAGAATACTTGCCTAGACTCGAGCTCCACTGCCGTCCAGGACTTCGGCAACTCAGCTGCGGCGACTCTTACAGCAGGCACGATGGTGGATGCAGCTGAAGAACTCCCAGGTGGGACGGCCGATGCAACTCCGGGCGTGAAAGCTGATGCTAGAGATTGCCTCGCCGATGATACTGGCTCCTGTACTGCTGAAACCAGGGGACACTCTCTTGTTGCCTCAGGTTTCAGTTTACTGGGACTGCTCTTCTCCCATCCAGGACATGGCTGTGGGGCTGGAATGGAGTCCTCCAGGACCGCAGGCTCCTCCGTCGTCCTGCAGCTCCATCCCAGAACCGGCGGACATTCAGGAGAAACGGGAGGAGACACAGGAGTGGCAGGTGAGGATGAAATAGCAGCAGCAGATGATGAGGAGAATCCGGCCATTGGTCAGACCTTGGATTCAGTAGGAGCAATGTGGTTTTCGTCCTGGCCATGGCACATCGGACCAACTCTTTACCCTCCCGAGAATCCTTGAGGGTTTGTGGGAGTTTGCCCAACCAGTTTACATGTGTTTTGTGGACATGGAGAAGGCATTCGACTTCGTCTCTCGTTTTTTTTTTTGTGGGGGTGCTTAGGGAGTATGGGGTATTGGGCTTGTTATTACGAGTTATCCGGTCTCTATACGACTGTTGTGAGAGTTTGGTTCGTATTGCCAACACTCGGTTGGACTCATTCCCAGTGAGAGCTGAACTCCGCCAGGGCTGCCCTTTGTCACCGATCCTGTTAATAATTTTTATGTACAGGATTTCTAGGTGCAGCCAGGGAACGGAAGGTGTCATGCTCGGTGACCACAGGATCACATCTCTGTTGTTTGCAGATGATGTTGTCCTGTTGGCTTCATCCAGTAATGACCTACAGGTCTTAGTGGGATGGTTTGCCACTGAGTGTGAAGTGGCTGGGATGAAAATCAGCACCTCCAAATCCGAGCCCATGGTCCTCACCCGGAAAAAGGTGGCTTGTCCTCCCCGGGTTGGGGACAAGCTCCTGCCCCAAGTGGGGGAGTTTAAGTATTTTGGAGTCTTATCCACAAGTGAGGGGAGAATGGAGTGAAAGATGGACAGATAGATCGGAGCAGCATCTGCAGTGATGTGGACGTTGTACCAGTCTGTTGCGGTGAAGAGAGAGCTAAGCTCTAAGGTAAAGCTGTCGATTTACCAGTCAATCTATGTTCCTACCCTCACCTATGGTCATGAGCTTTGGGTAATGACCGAAAGAATGAGATCACGGATATAAGCAGCTGAAATGAGGTTTCTTCGTAGGACTGCTGGACTCACCCTTAGGGTGAGGAGCTCATTCATCCAGGAGAGGCTCACAGTAGAATCGCTGCTCCTCCACACTGAAAGGAGCCAGTTGAGGTGGTTTGAGCATCTGATCAGGATGCCTCCTGGACGTCTCCCACTTGAGGTGTTTCAGGCACATCCCACTGGGAGGAGACCCTGGGGCAGACCCAGGACTCACTGGAGAGACTATGTCTCCAGCTGGTCTGGGAACGCCTTGGTATCCTCTCTGAAGAGCTGGAGCAGGTGGCTGGGGAGAGGGAAGTCTGGACTTCTCTGCTTGAACTGCTGCATCCGCGACCTGGACCTCCGGAAAAGCGGTAGAAGATGGATGGATGGAAGGAAGGAAAAATCTAAGACATTTCCAATTAAAAAGACCAGCTTATTCTTATGCTTTGATACTTGGTATTGCAATTTTAACTTGTTTTATTTACGGTAAAAAAAACAAACAAAACAGATGCTCATTTTCTTAATTTTTTTTTTCTAAACATGCAAAAACTTGCATGCTTGTCTTTCAAAAACAGCTTTTGCTTTTTTCCCCCCAAGTCACATGGACCCATCGGTTATAGCCAAAAATGCCAGATGTTGCTCCAGAGCCACAGGTTGTAGACCCCTGAATAGATGTAATGATGTTCTCTGAGGTGTCTCCTGTCATTTTTTCAGGTTCCTGTCCTGATGGCTGGAGGAAATTTGGCTGCAGGTGTTACTTCCTGTCTGCAGTGATGACGTCATGGCAGCAGAGCAGACAGCAGTGTTTAAATTACGGAGCTGATCTGGTCATCATTAACTGCTGGGACAAAATGGTGAGGGCTGGACGTGTATTGGTGCAACTAAAAAACCCATCAGAATATTGAGGGAAAAGGTAGTTCTTTCACAAGGGAAGCGTTCATATAAGTGATGTCACTTTTATCACTATTAATCACATTTAGATGACAGGGCAGCTCACTTCTTCTGAATCACTGCAGTAATACAGTGGTGTGAAAAAATATTTGCCTACTTCCTGATTTCTCAGTTTTTTGCATGTTTGTCACACCTAAATGTTTCACATCAGCAAACAAATTTAAATATTAAACAAAGATAACACAAGTAACACAAAATGCAGTTTTTAAATGAAGGTGTTTATTATTAGGAGAAAATAAAATCCAAACCTATATGGCCCTGTGTGAAAAAGTGATTGCCCCCTAAACCTAATAACTGGTTGGGCCACCCTTAGCAACAACAGCTGCAGTCAAGCATTTGCGATAACTGGCAATGAGTCTTTTATGTGGTGTAATTGAGTTACTTGGAAAAGAACGACACAGTCGCGCAGGAATGACGTCAAAGAGGCGATTGGCGGGAGAGACACAGACTAGCAGCGAGGTTGACATGGTTCAATAAAAAAGTGACTTTAAAAGCTACAGTTGGACTCACGCAGTGTTTTAATAACACGACATGGTGTCAGAAGTCCTGCAGTTAACGTAGAGAGGTAAGCCATCCATCCATCCATCCATCTTCTACTGCTTTTCCGGAGGTCTGGGTCGCGGAGGCAGCAGTTCAAGCAGAGAAGCCCAGACTTCCCTCTCCTCCGCCACCTGCTCCAGCTCTTCAGAGAGGATACCAAGGCGATCCCAGACCAGCTGGGAGACATAGTCTCTCCACCGAGAGGTAAGCCTGGAAACAAAAAAGGATTGTTTGTACACCGTGGAAGAAGAGAGGAGAGTTTGCAGACTCGATGAGTGAAGACGGAGACACAAATGGAGGGATAGCAACCACTCCGGGAGCCACTGTGGCAGCGGGTTCCTGCGCTACGTTTAACATCCAGCCACCGGTACCCTTCGACTTTTCTAAGCCGCAGGAGTGGGCCAAATGGATCCGGAGATTTGACAGATTTTGCCTGGCAAGTAACCTGAATGCAAGCTCTGAAGAGAATCAAGTTAATTCTTTGATATATTGCATGGGGGACGAGGCGGATGATGTTTTACGTGGCCTGGCTCTGGCGGATGCTCAACGCAGCTCGTATGAAGCAGCGCATGATGGCTTTCAAGGCTTCTTTGTGGTCAAAAAGAATGTAATTTATGAGCGTGCCAAATTCAACCTGTGAAAACAGCAAGAAAGTGAGACAGTAGATTCTTTTGTTACTGCACTATATGCGCTGGCTGAACATTGCAATTACGGTGTGCTGCATGATGAGCTACTTCGGGACAGACTTGTCGTCGGTCTGTTAGACAAGAGGCTGTCTGAACGCATGCAGCTAGAAGCAGAGCTGACTTTGGAGAAAGCAATCAGGATGGCACAGCAGAGTGAGGAGGTAAAAAAGCAGCAAGCTTCTCTGAGAGGAGACACCAGAACTCAGGCAAGTGAGGTAATGTCTGTTGAAAGAGTGTTCAAGGGAAGTAGCAAGCCTGCTAAAAACAAACCTCAGCGTGCTCACAAACTGCACAGTACTCAGAACAGCAAGGAAAAGGGGACACACTGAAAATGTCATAAATGTGGCAGCTCTCCATCACATTCAAAACGTGAGTGTCCTGCAAATGAAGTGAACTGTCATGCTTGTGGGAGAAAGGGTCATTATAAACGTGTGTGCAAGGCCTTAAAATCTGTACTTGAGGTGGAAGAGGATGAGGATGCCATCTTCCTCGGCAGTGTTACAACAGACGGTGATCCTTGGATGGTCAACATTGACATTCATGACAGCAGCGTGACGTTCAAAACTGACACGGGTGCCTTTCATCGGCCTCCGTCAGTCTATGATGACCATGGAAGAGAATCCTAAATGTCTACTCTGCTGGAACAGCACCGCCTGTGGCTGAACAGGCCGATGCGCACCAGTGTTCTACCTTCCAGCGTTGGGCGTTGGTAGGATTCAAGCTGGGCAGGAAGATATGGAGGACAAGATGTTACCCATGCAGCATGTCCCCCCTCTCCACGTCGCTGATGAATCCAAAGGAACAGCAGGGCTGCTATAGTTTGGTACCAGCGCCGTCGCAGGAGCTGCCAGAATGATGTTGAGCACAACAGAGAACTGCCTTAGGGGCTCCGACTCCAGATTTTTCCTCAGGGTTGACTCCCGAAGCCTTTCCCGTGACCGGGTGTGCCGCAAGGCAGCGTAGGTTTGAAATCAGGGTTTACCTTCCCCTAGATGGGCTACCTTCCCAGGTTGACGAGCCACCATCTACCTGAAGCATCTGGTTTTAAGGCGCCAGAGATCCGTCCTCGCCCCTTCTCCTATTAGTAAAAGCAGTTCCGCCGGGCTTAGAGACTAAACCACACGGGCAGGCTAGGAGCTGGACTTAGTTGTCAGAGGCTTTTCGAGACGCACGCCGTAAGGAGCATTTTATGAGCACTGGGAGCTTAATCCCAGTACCGCTCCTGGCTATGACAACCTTGGAACCACAGGTGCCGATGTCACAGTTTTGCCACATGCTGTGTTCCAGAAAATACTCATAGAGAAAACCCACCTGCGCTCCACAAAGCACCTAAGCTGCTCCTGGGACCGGGGAGGAGGCCACTTGATGTTGCAGGCGTTGCCAAGCTGTTGCTGAAAATTGGTGGGGAAGAGGAGATGGAGGAGGTGTATGTTGTCCGTTATCTGTACACTGCCCTGCTGGGGAGGTCTGTGAGCTGCAGACTAGGGCTTGTTGCACGCCTTGACAGTGTCACTATAGAGACATTAAAGGAGAAGTATCCAAAATTATTCAGTGGACTAGGTGAGGTGCGCCAGGCATATGCCATCAAGCTCAAACCAGGTGCCAAACCATTTTCACTCAAGACACCAAGGAGGATCCCACTGCCACTAATGGACAAAGTCAAGCAAGAGCTGTCCCGCATGGAAAACCTCGGGGTGATATGCAGAATTGAGGAGCCAACAGACTGGTGTGCTGGCATCGTGGTAGTGCCCAGAAAGAACAAGATGGATCCTGTGCGAATATGTGTAGACCTCACTAACCTCAATGAGTCCGTGTGTAGAGAGAAGTTCATTCTACCATCAGTAGAGGAAACACTTGGGAGACTGGCTGGAGCCAAAATATTTAGTAAGCTGAATGCAAATATGCGGTTTTGGCAAATCCCATTGACAGAAGATTCAGCAAAACTGACAACGTTCATCATGCCCTTTGGACACTATTATTTCAAACGGCTACCTTTTGGCATTGCGTCCGCCCCTGAACACTTCCAGAACAGAATAGTGACGGAGGTCACAGAAGGGCTCGAAGGCGTGGTTTGTCACATTGACGACGTGCTGGTGTGGGGTCGTACGCAAGAGGAGCATGATGCTTGCCTGCATACCGTGCTAAGATAGATTCAGAAGGCAGGTATCCCACTTAACATTGGCAAGTGTGACCTGTCAAAGTCTGAGGTGACTTTCCTAGGCCACGTGATCTCCACCAGTGGCATCAGTCCAGACCCGAGCAAGACGAAGGCTGTGAGGGAAATGCCTGAGCCAAAAACAGTGACTGAACTAAGGTCTTTCCTTGGAATGGTAAACCAGCTAGGCAAGTTTATCCCGCAGCTAGCTGAGAGGGACAAAGCCCTCAGAGATCTCCTTTCGAAGAAGAACTGCTGGGTGTGGGGCGCCGAGTAGGCTAAATCTTTCCAGGACTTAAAGGATGCCCTGACATCGCCGCCGGTGCTAGCCATATATGATCCTAACAGAGAATGCAAAGTTACGGCAGACGCGTCATCTTACGGACTTGGAGGAGTCCTGCTGCAAAACTGGGGTGAGGAGTGGAGATCAGTAGCCTTCATGTCGCGGTCTCTCACACCCACCAAGCAGAGACATGCGCAAGTGGAAAAGGAGGCTTTGAGCCTGACCTGGGCTTGTGAGAGGCTCAGCAACTTCCTCAGTGGAAAACACTTCCAGTTGGAGACAGATCACAAGCCTCTCCTGAGTCTCCTGGGGTCTTAAGCACTGGACGCTCTACCCCATCAGATCCAACGCTTTCGAATGCGTCTTATGCGCTATTCCTACTCCATATCTCACGTGCCAGGGAAGTGCCTGTGGACAGCTGATACATTGTCGCGAGCGCCTGTCACAAGAAAAGGGACACCAGCTGACAAAGAGCTGCTCGAGGACACAAATATCTACGTGGATATGGTGATGGAGAACATACCTGCAAGTGCTGCCTATCTGGAGGAGCTGAGAGAGCAGCTGCAGAGGGACAGTGTGTGTGCTCGAGAGATGCAGCTGTGTGCAGAAGGCTGGCCAGCTCATGGCATAAATGAACCTGCACTCAAGCTATACTGGGCTGACAGGGCGTTCCTTACTGTCCAGGATGGTCTACGGCTAAAGGGAGATAGGCTTGTCATACCCTCAACCATGAAAAATGATATTCTCGCTAAGCTGCACGAAGGACACCAGGGCGTGGTTAAGTGTAGAGAATGGGCACGACAGTCAGTATGGTGGCCGGGGTTGAGTCAGCAGCTGAATGAGTTGGTTCTCAACTGCAGAGCATGCTGTCAGGAGAGACAGAACCACAGGGAGCCACTGATGCTGACACCATACCCAGACAGACCATGGCAGAAGTTGGGCGCAGACTTGTTCATGTTAGGGAGCAAGAGCTACCTGCTAGTAGTGGACTACATGTCAAGATATGTGGAGATTGCCCTGCTAACTCCCACAAGATCTAATAATGTGATCCACCACCTTAAGTCAATCTTTGCACGTCATGGAATCTGTGAGACCCTGGTGACAGACAATGGACCACAATTCTCTGGAGCGGCCTTTGCAGCATTTGCAAAGTTGTACGGGTTCCAGCATGTAACCAGCAGCCCGAAATATCCCCAGGGCAATGCTGAAGCTGAACGTGCAGTGCAGACAGTGAAGGGGCTTCTGAAGAAGTCAGATGACCCCTATCTTGCTTTACTGGCTTACAGGGCTACCCCTCTCCAAAATGGGTATAGCCCAGCTCAACTGCTCATGGGGAGGAAGCTTCGTACAACTGTGCCTATTCTTCCTGCGTTGTTAAGTCCTGCTCTTCCTGATGGAAATGCTGTTATGCTGAAAGAAGGGAAGAGGAAAACGAAAGATGTGCAACGCTACAACCTGAGACACCGTACAAAGCATCTCAATAGACTCACTCCAGGACAGAACATGTGGGTCACAGATCAAGGAGCAGCAGGAGCTGTCATCGGAAATCACACCACACTGCGCTCTTATCTGGTGGAGGGACCCCATGGGACCATCAGGCGAAACCGTCGTCATCTCATCCCCTGGAACTCCTCATAGGAGCAGAGCAACAGTGCTGCAGCTGAGCAGTTCCCGGAAGGTGTTCCAGAACAACCTTCAGTAGAACAGCCTGCAGCAACATCATCACAGCAGAATGTTCCTGAACCATCATCTACTCCTACTCCTAGAACCAGGTCTGGGAGAACGGTTGTAAAACCAACCTGGTTGGACTTATAAACATTTCTGAATATTGAATGTTTGAAAATAATAGTGGAAAAAAAGGTTGCAAATGTATTGCACTATTTTTCTGATTTTGCACTCTTTTCTATGTAAATGTTCAAGTTCAGAGTTTAGAGTGAGGACAGACCAGTACAGGGTTTAGGATGGAAGTATTGTATTTGATTTTGCACATATTGTTCAGTGCTAAGGGAAAACTGCAGTGTGTCTGTTGTGTGTGTGAATGGTATTAGGTAGGACCAGATCTTCCAGCCACAGAGGCAGAATAATCCTCTAAGGTCTATTGAATCAATGGCAGTCTACCCATTGATACTAGAAAGGGGAGATGTGGTGTAATTGAGTTACTTGAAAAGAACTACACAGTCGCACAGGAATGACGTCAAGGAGTCGACTGGCGGGAGAGACAGACTAGCAGCGAGGTTGACTTGGTTCAATAAAAAAAGTGACGTTAAAAGCTACAGTTGGACTCACGCAGTGTTTTAATAACACGACATTTTACAGTGCTGTGGAGGAATTTTGGCCGACTCATCTTTGCAGAATTGTTGTAATTCAGCCACAGTGGAGGGTTTTCGAGCATGAACCCCCTTCTTAAGGTCATGCCACAGCATTTCAATCGGATTCAGGTCAGGACTTTGACTAGGCCACTCCAAAGTCTTCATTTTGTTTTTCTTAAGCCATTCAGAGGTGGACTTGCTGGTGTGTTTGGATCATTGTCCTGCTGCAGAACCCAAGTGTGCTTCAGCTTGAGGTCATGAACAGATGGCCAGACATTCTCCTTCAGGATTTTTTGGTAGACAGCAGAATTCATGGTTCCATTTACCATAGCAAGTCTTCCAGCAAAACAGCCCCAGACCATCACACTACCACCACCATATTTTACTGTTGGTATGATGTTCCTTTTCTGAAATGCTGTGTTACTTTTACGCCGGATGTAATGGGACACACACCTTCCAAAAATGTCAACTTTTGTCTCGTCAGTCCACAGAGTATTTTCCCAAAAGTCTTTGGGAGCATCAAGTTGTTTTCTGGCAAAACTGAGACAAACCTTTATGCTGTTTTTGCTCAGCAGTGGTTTTTGTCTTGGAACTCTGCCATGCAGGCCATTTTTGCCCAGTCTCTTTCTTATGGTGGAGTCATGAACACTGACCTTAAATGAGGCACGTTAGGCCTGCAATTCTTTGGATGTTGTTGTGGGGTCTTTTGTAACTTCTTGGATGAGTCATCGCTGCGCTCTTGGGGTAATTTTTATCAGCTGGCCACTCATGGGAAGGTTCACCACTGTTCCATGTTTTTGTCATTTGTGGATAATGGCTCTTACTGTGGTTCACTAGAGTCCCAAAGCTTTAGAAATGGCTAGAAAATTCAACTCAGCTTTCCAAAGATGTGATAAACTACAGTTAATTTATGTTTTAACAGGGGGGCAATCACTTTTTCACATAGGGCCATGTAGATGTGGATTTTTTTTTTACCCTTAATAATAAATGTAGCACTTTAGGTGCAGTCTTGTACCCTTTTTGTAGTACTGAGTTATGGCAGTGTAGTTACTTTTAACTTTACTACCTGGACAGAAGGGACAATTGGGCCAGATCAGACAGATTCTAGATTCGTAGGAGCCTGGAGGGTGCGACAACAGATGACACATACACAGGAAGTATGACAAGCTTGCAAGTAGTGTATGTGTATTTTTTAGTTGTGCACACTTAAAACAAAAAGAGAGTGCTTGTAAAAACAATTAAAAAATGAAAAAAAAATACCCCCAAATATAGTTGTAGTTTGTTCAGTCCTTTAGTATTTGTTTCAGTCTTTGAATGTTCGTTTCGGTCTTTGAATGTTCGTTTCGGTCTTTCAGTGTTTGATCAGTGCGATAGTGACCAGTTGGATCACCTCTACCAGTTAGTTAGGTTCGGGCTTCGGTCGCCTTCCAGATCTGGAGAGCCACGTTCTTCTCAATCCAGGCCAAAAAACCTGACCTACAGAATAGGTCAGAACAAAAAGCTTAAACTATGATCTATAGCTTGGTACATACTGTATGTTTTCAAATATTTCCATGTTGTACAACAATAAATCAAATTTCTCATATTACTAAATTTCCATTAAACCAAAATTAATATAGTTCAAATCTAGTAACAGTAATAATTTGCATTCATTTTTACAGTGCATAGAAAATACAACCTCAAAATTACACAGAATAGTTGCATGTGCATAAAATAGGCACATCTACTATCCAAATTTATCAAGATGGCACCAAAAAAAATAAGTAAAGTGCATTGGAAGGCACTTGACATTAACACTTATATTTTTGCAGTGTGCTGAACCAAGTTAGCACCACAAGTGAAAAAAGAAAAGTGTGCTAACATAACAATTTAGCACAAATTGACACATTTAAACACCTTAAACCACAGATTTAACATTCACCTTTAAGTAACAGTCAGTAGCAATTGAAATTGGACCTTTGCTAATCATTACAGCCTTGAAAAACGACCTTTTCTTATGAAAAACCTAGCCGGAATTAGCATCGGAAGTTAGCATTTTAGCTAGTGGCCATTAGCATCAGAGGGTTGCATTTCACATACACAATGAATAGCACTCACCATGCCGAGCAACACGTGCTTCAAGGGGATTTCCGAGCTCACGTGAGTTCACAGCCTTTGGATTCAAAGTCTTAAAATTTAACAAAAGAGGTGTCAGAAATTGATAATACAGCAATATCTCGTTTCTTGTGTTGGTTTAGGCTTACCAATCTCAAGAGTTTTATCCAGAAAAAGGCTGCTACTAGCACGTTAGCATCACCACCTCAGCAAGGGATCTCTCTCGGTCTGTGTCTCTGCCGTGTCTGAGCAGCACGCAGGTCACACCAAGGCCGAGAGAGAGAGCACTTGACCCCATTGGCTGATGCTGCCATCAAATGATGCAGCTATTGGTTGCTCAATATACCAAATAAAAATATTGGGAACTTTATCAGAGCTTTTTAGAAAATGTTTTTAACTATTTATGAATATATTTTATGAACTTATATTTATTTATATATTTATCTTCAAAATATTTATTCCCATTGTGAAATGAATGTTTTTTAAAGCGGTATCGATATTTATGATTTTATTCACGTTTTTAACACTGGGTTACATAAACATACCAAAAGCCAGTTTAGAAAGCTTGGGATCAGTCCGCCAAGGTCTCCGCCTTTGACCGCCACCTAATCCACATAGCACCGGACCCCCATGATCCCTCCTGCAGGTGCTGAGCCCACTGGAGGGCGGACCCATGTAACTCCTTCGGGCTGAGCCCGGCCAGGTCCCATGGGTGGAAACCCGGCCACCAGACGCTAGCCATCGAGCCCCTCCCCCAGGCCTGGCTCCAGGGTGGGGCCCCGGTAGCCCCATACCGGGCGGGGTACACTGAATCCTTGATCTAGAATTTATCATGAGAGTATGTTGGATCGTTCTTAGTCTGACCCTTCACCCAGGACCGGTTTGTCTTGGGTGACCCTATCAGAGGCAAATTGCCCTGGACAACATAGCTCCTAGGATCACTGGGGCACGCAACCCCCCCCCCCCCCCCACCACCACCACGATAAGGTGACGATCCATGAGGGGGGTTGGGACGGTTTGCCGCTGAGTGTGAAGCAGCTGGGATAAGAATTAGCACCTCCAAGTCCAAGTCCATGGTCCTCAGCCGGAAAAAGATGGATTGTCCTCTCTGGGTTGGAGACAGGCTCCTGCCCCAAATGGAGGAGTTTCAGTATCTTGGGGTCTTGTTCATGAGTGAGGGGAAAATGGAGCGAGAGATTGACAGACGGATCAGAGCAGCATCTGCAGTGATGCGGACGTTGTACTGGTCTGTTGTGGTGAAGAGGGAGCTTAGTTCTAAGGCAAAGCTGTCGATTTACCAGTCAATCTACGTTCCTACTCTCACCTATGGTCACGAGCTTTGGGTAATGACCGAAAGAACGAGATCGCGGATACAAGCGGCTGAAAATGAGCTTTCTCCGTAGGATTGCTGGACTCAACCTCAGAGATAGCGTGAGGAGCTCAGTCATCTGGGAGAGGCTCAGAGTAGAACCGCTGCTCCTCCACATTGAAAGGAGTCAGTTGAGGTGGTATGGGCATCTGATTAGGATGCCTCCTGGACGCCTCCCACTTGAGGTGTTTCGGGCACGTCCCACTGGGAGGAGACCCCGGGGCAGACCCAGGACTCGGTGGAGAGACTATGTCTTCTAGCTGGTCTGGGAACGCCTTGGTATCCTCTCTGAAGAGCTGGAGCAGGTGGCTGGGGAGAGGGAAGTCTGGGCTTCTCTGCTTGAACTGCTGCCTCCGTGACCCGGACTTCTGGAAAAGCAGTAGAAGATGGATGGATAATAAACACCTTCAATTAAAAACATTTTTCGTTTACTTGTGTTATCTTTGTCTAATATTTAAATTTGTTTGATGATCTGAAACATATAAATGTGACATACAAAAAAAATGAGAAATCAGGAAGGGGCAAACACTTTCACACCACTGTATACTTTTAGAATTCAGCAGCACATTTAGATAGGATTTTTAGAGAGACACTTCTTATTTCTTTAAGTGATTTTCTTGTAGAAACAGCATTTCATTTTTATGTTTACAAGAAAATTACAATAAAGGGATCATCATCACCATCATACCACAGCACTAACACAACAGTAATACTATGCCAAATGTATTAGAAGTTTTTCTTTCTTGTTTTCCTGACTGAAAAGTCCTTAATTTTGATGGTGAAATCCATTTTGCGCAGAATATCACATTCAGTGGACATCAGGGAGAGGTAATTTAATCTGTTTTGGCCCATTGTTGATCTCAGTCTACTTTTAACCAGTCCCAGTTTTGAAAAAGATGTGGATCCACATGTACTGTCCAGTATTCACAGTTACTGTCAAACTATTTTTTAAGTTCTGAATCTGTGGTCCCAGTATCAGCACATCCCATGGCATAAGCAACCATAGCCTGTGGCTCTCTGATGCTTCATGTTCAGCCAGACTACATTTTTCTTGGCCAGTGATGTAGTGTTGTTGGACCAGGAGATGTGATAGATGTGTGAGAAGTGTGTCAGAAATGTGCATCCCCAGGAACTTTGTGCTGCTCACACTCTCCGCAGCTGCACCATCAATGATCAGGAGGGATGCTGTGTGTGTCCCCTCGTGAAATTGGCCACAATCGCCTTGGTTTTTCCCACGTTCAGGAAGAGATTGTCTTTACACCACTGGACCAGCTGGCTCACCTCATTTGTATTTGGCCTCCTCGTTGTTGGTGATGAAGCCCACCACTCTAATGTCGTCTGCAAACTTGATGATGTGGTTGGTGCTGTAGGCTGGTACGCAGTCATGGGTCAGCAGGGTGAAGAGCAGCAGGCTGAGCACACACCCTTGTGGGGCCACTGTGCTCAGTGTGATGGTCTTGGAGGTGTTGCTGCCATCCCGTATGTTCTGTGGCCTCCCTATGAGAAAGTCCAGCACACAGTTACAGAGAGAGGTTTTGAGTCAGTTTGAGTTATGTATGTGTGGCCTTTAGAATGAGTAGGAGTGTCAGTAAATTGCAAAAAACCAGAGCTGTCAAGGCAAGATGCAGTCTTTGGGAAGTGGGTGATTAGTATTGTCCATATGTATGTTGAAATCCTCCAACAGAATTATATTTGGTGAGAGAGAGGATAAGTGGGTGAGGAGAGCAGCAAAGTCATTTATAAAGTTACTGTTGGATTTAGGGGGGCGGTAGGCAGATGCAATGATGGTTGGGATGGATCCAGAGAGTTGACACACACTGGATTCAAAGGAACTGAAGGTAGGAGCAGACAGTGGAAGAATTTTCCACTTCTCGCAATAAATCTTTGCAAGACCTCCTCCCCAGCCGGAGCCACGGGCTTGACAGATGTAAACAAACACACAAGGAGTGGATTCATTGAGTTGTGAAAAATTGTTGGGCTGTTGCCATGTTTGCGTCAAACAGAGAAAGTCAAACTTTGGGTCACTGATGAGATCCTGTATGAGATGTCCCTTACTGGCGAGTGAGTGGATGTTTAACAGGCCGAAGTTGACAGAGGTGCTTTTACATTTGATGGAAGTGTTAGCTGACCTGGCTAGGCTAGCTAGCAGTGTGGTCAACAGTCCAGTTGATGTTGCATGGAAAGTGTTGGGAGGTGGACCATATGGATTTTACTGAGTTGTAGTTGTTGTAGTTGAAGGTCTGGTGAGATCCCCAGTGAAGGCAGAAGAGAAATATCCGGTTGGAATTGGAGGAGTACTGGTGGTGTCATAAACAAATGAGAATGGAGCTGAAGAAGCTCATCAGCGGAGTAGCGGATGATACCAGCCACGGAACACAGAATGATGGAGAGGACAATTGAAACAACCACAAACAGTACTTGTCCACCCTCATTATCAGCGAGGATACAGATGATCCCATGGCCAGGTGAAGAGACCTGGGGAGGGCACGTAGCCAAAGCAGAACAGGTAGGCTGACGACAGTTCAAATCAATGTTGCCAGATGGGAAATGTTGAAGTATCGTACCAGCAGCTTAAAATTATCGTATTTTGAGGGAAATTATCGTACGCACCCAGTTTTCATTCTGACGTACAGTAGCTCAGAACCATCTGCTTCATTAACATATCATCACATAGCGTGCATATTATGGCCTATAACACATTTTTACCTTTAAATAATCTAACAGATCGCTTGAAAAAAAGTGCCTGTGTGGAGTACAGGATGAGACCCTGGCCTGTACTGAACAGCCCAAAATATCAGTTATAATTAACTATCTTCTATATGGCTTCTGTTGAATCATCATATATCAGGGTCTTGCCTCATAAATATTTTGAGAAGTAATCTTTTTCTACATTGGGGTAAACATCAGAATCAATCTGTTATGTCCACAAACCTGGTATAAAAGGAGAGGGACGAGGAGGTTGCACTGGAACTATACTTTATTAATAAGTCGGTTGCACTACAGGGAACGGACAGCATGCGGAGTCGTCCAAGGCAAAGAGGAAGCCCGAATGGCAGATGTCCCGTATTATAGAGGGTGTGTGACGATGTCACTGGAAGGCAGCATCATCATGCCGCACTTCACAATAACTTTCAATCCCACATCCCCCCTCCTTTACAAAACAAAAAACACATCCAATTAAACCCACCCAAACTTGGAACACAAACCCCAAACAAACACATCAAATAAAGTAAACATAAAATCACAAAGACCACAAAAAAAATGAAGGTAGGACTGATGGTTAGACTGCCATATGGTCTGCACTGCAAAGTGGTTTATTTTGCCACTCTCACTGGAACAGCCGTGCTCCTAACTAAACAAGTTTCAGTTTTTTATGAACAGTCCGCCATGGCAATGGTGGGTCTAGCTTGGGGCCCTGCGACAACCCCGCTGCGGGCGCACCCCTGGAGGTGGCAGGTCCCCGGGGCAAGGACTGATCTTCAGACCACAGCAGCCCGGATTCCGCATCACATTTGCCGGTTCCTGCGTAGCCCTGCCACCCGAAGTGTCCACCCGGACATGACGCAGCTGGTTTGCATGGCAGATTGAGCCATCCGTCAGCCGGAAACATGGCGTTCCCAACTTCGTCACAATCCTCAGCGGCACCCAATGTTTCACTGGGTGTGGACCAGCTGACAGCCGCCCTGGTCGTTCATCGACTCGAACCCAAATCCAGTCTATGACCCGAAGCGGAACCTTGCTTGGTCTGATGTGCTGCTGTGACCACGGCAGCTCCATGTTTACCTTTGGTCTGGCCCCGTCATTACACCCTGGCAATGCAGCAGTCACCGCCGTAGCAGTGGACCCCTCACCCGTCTTTGGCCAAAACCCAACATGGGTACTGAAGGAATCTGATACCTCCCTGTGTTGATCGTCCGACCAGATGTCTCACCTGCCTAATTGGCCGCCACCACTACCTCCAGCCGAGCGTGGGTACTGAAACCATCTGGTTCCTCCACTGAGCTAGAAGTGAGTGCCCCGGTGCCGACACTGTCTGAAAGCACCTCATCCCAAACCACAACGTTGACATCCACCAGTGCCGGTGAATTCCAATGTCCACACCCAGATCATTCGGACCCAGCGCTGTCCCTAATGGCGAAGCCCAGTCCGTATAACAGGTCACGCCCCATGATGTTATCGCCATGCGCTGTCACCTGGAACATGAAGTTGTGCATCACTTTGTTTTTGTAGCGAACAGTCAACTCCATAGTCCTGACATTGAACAGTCTATCACTGCCATCGCCATACAACGGCGCTGGGTTACTCGTGATCCTTTGACGTGGGGAGAACGTTTTCACTGTGGCCCAATTCAGCATCGACTGCACTTCCACCGTGTCGAGCAGTAACGGCAAAGCCCCACCGTCCAACTCCACTGTACAATAAGAATAGCCGTTGGTGCTGTTATTCACCGAGTGAATGGTCATTGTTGTCATGTGTCTGAGATCATGTTTTCACTGAGCTCAGACCCTCACTTTATTCCTAAGTATTATATGTCTGATTAGTTTGATTTTGTTAGTTTTCTGTATATATTTTGGGGTTGTTTACACGTGTGCCTCCCCTTTTCCCAGACACTCCCTCTAACTGCTCACAGTCTGCTCCCCTCTCAGCTCAGCTGTGAGCAGTTGGCCAAATTAGGTCACCTGCTCGCTCAGTGACTCACACCTGCAGCTTATTCTCTTCTGTGTATTTAACCACTGCCTATTCACTGTGTTAGTGCGGCATTGGATACTTCTGTGGATGTTTCCACCCAGATTATCTCCTTATCTCCTCCAGAGCAAAGCTGGCTCTAGAGCAACGCTTTCTGTACGTTATTCTGTTTGCATTTTTGTATTGTCAGCACTATTTTTGAACTTTGTTATTTTTGTAAAAAAAATGTCACAAACTGAATTCAGGGGCATACATGACAGAATGTTGCTGCCAGTTTAAGGTCCAGCTGTTGAGATTTGTGTATTTTTTCCTTTTTTTCCCCTCTCTCTCTTACTCATCTGTTGCTGGAGCTAATCATGTCCCCACCTCACCGGCCTCATAAAGGAAGATTGGCAGCGGGTGTCATATCCGGCTCTAGGGAGCCGGGCAATCAGAGCCAGGGACAAGCCAGTGAGTCGAGATGTTTTATTCTGGGTAAGGGATAAGGGATGAGGAGAGCACAGACACTCATACAGACGTACATTCTCAGGCTGCACAGCGCAGGGGTAGGTAGCTCGTACCGGACGTGGGGGTAACAAGACGTGCATACTCACAGCGGGATACAAACACCGGAATGCTGCAAGGGGAGTTGAGGCTGACACCAGACGAAGGGGCTTCAGCCTAGCAGTGCTTATGTCGCAGCCCCGAATAATCGAAGCTGCTCCTCTTTATACTCATTAACAGCGCCCCAGCTGATGAGGATTAATTGGCCCCAGCCGTCCCGTGACACTGACAGCTGGGAACCAGCTGAGGCACTGCCCAATGAGAGGCAGGGATAAAAGGAGCATGGGCTGAGCGCCGAGCCGGCGTCTCACCCCATGGTGACAGAGCCTCCCCCTCACGGTCGGGCTCCCGAACGACCAGGAACATCCCAGCCCCCCCCCCCCTCCCCACCTAGGGTGGGCGGAAGGGAGGCAGGACCGGAGGGGAAGATGCAAAGGGAAGGACAAAAAAAACAATAGACCAATGTAGGGCAGCAGGGCAGAGAAAAAAAAACCCAAATACAATACCCTACAACACAGGGAAAAGGATTAACCCAGAGCACAGTTAGGGAGAAAACTGAGTTAGGACACAGGTAGGGAAAATACCAAATACGACTACAGACAGCATACAAATAACGTATAGATTGGGGCAAAAAAAAGAAAACCAAAAACCCACCAAAAAGGTGGCAGGAATGAATAAAGCAATCACAGAGTATAGTTAAGGGGAACAAAACACACTACTCCATAATGCACCAACAAGACAAAGGTCAGGACAAAAAATGATGAAAAACGCTGTGCATGGATACTAAAGAAAACAAAACACACAGCACTGAATATATAAAAGATCACCTAAAGAAACAGAGGTGACAAGGACAAATGGGTAATAATGAAGTACAGTTAAGTGGGAATGAAACGCATTACTTCAAACAATAACAAACACAGTCAATGTTAAAGTCGGGGCCAGGGAAGGCCCCCCACGAGGATAATAAGACAGAATGGGGTGATCACAGAGTATGGTTGAACAGGAAACCACACGCATACTCCATGATGCACCGACGAGGCCAAGGCTAAGGTAAGGATGAATGAAAACGCTGAGTAAAGATAAGAAAATGCAATACACAGCGCGATACATAAGGTGAGTCACCAAGAGTGAAAAAAAGGTGACAGGGTAACAGGATAACAATACGATAAAAATGCTGAGTATGGTTAAAAAAAACACAGCACAAAAACATATATTCCCCTAATGGACAAAGAAACTACACCCGAGTGACCTCAATAATAATAAAAGAAGTAAAGGACACCCGAGGAGACGGCAGGCAGAGTCCAAAACGGCCGGAATTGTTCTGGTAATCTCCCCGCCCATTGTCCAGTTGGCAACCCGGGGAAGAGAAATGTTCGGACGGCGAACTCTGGGCCCAGATCCCAGGAATCCAGTCCAACGGCTGCCGAACCAGGCCGCCCAAAGGCAAACACAGACCAGTGGGGGGAAACCAGATCGCCGAACCGAAAGTTTTGCGGGTCGGGTCGTCGACCCGCATCACTCAACCACCAGGACCGTTGAGACGGACGAAGGGTCAGAGCGGATCCCGGTGGAAGAGGCTCAGGGGAGAGCCGATGACGAGGGCGGCGGGCCTCAGGGAAACGGCCACCTCCTCACCGGACCTGGACAACACTGGGGCAGCACCCACGTCGGACCCCGATCGGGCCTCAGGCGAACCCACGTTGGACCCCGATTGGGTCTCGGGCGAACCCACGTTGGACACTGCACCAGAACCGACCTCCAACGTTGAACCCGGACCCTCCAGCACCACGAGGAACAGCAACTCCTCGCCGGTGACCCTGGAAGAAGGCTCAGAAGAGAAAACAGAACCGGGATCAGGATCACCGGCAGCGCCAGAACCCGGCGAGACGAGCTCAGACGCAGCGGACGGCTGCACCCTGCTCGTCTCCCCTGGAGATAGGCTGAAGTGCTCAAAGATAAAAAGAAAGAAAAGAAAGGAGAGCACTCGCCTGATCTCGGGTTCTGACGCCGTCCAGGACTGCGAAGATCCAGGATCCGTCGTCAGGAGGTCGTTGTCAGGCTCCCATCTAGCCGCGTCGGGCCCTGCAGCCAGCACGATGGTCAGCGCAGCTTGAGATCCCTCCAGCGCAGGTAACCCCGCCGACGACCCACTCGGCGTGAAGCCAGAAGAATCTCGTCCCGCTGGACCGAACCGCTCCTCCGTGGAGACCCAGGGACGCTCAGTCGTCGGCGTAGACTCCACGCAGCAGTCAGTCCCCCTCCTCCGTCCGCAATGTAGCAGCGGAACCACAGGCCCTCTCCATATCCCACCACGTTGACCCGGAGCCGGGGACCGCTCGGCGGAGAGAGACACAGAGGATGCGGGATTAGGCATACAGGTTACAGCAGGTGGGGAGAGTTCAGGGAGCTGCGAACCCTGAACTTCTCCTCCAGGGATGTGACAGAGCAAATCATTAAGCAGGTGTGAAAAAACAATGACTTGCCTGCCCCCTGGAGGTTGAGTATCGCCTGCTGTAGTGGATTCTGCTTCTTCCTCTCCCCGCCCGGCGATAACGGAGGACCCCCCGGGAATTCGTCTGAGGATCGCTCGCGTTGTCTCCAGCAGAGAGCTCACCAGGCCGGGATTCCAGGCACACACAGCGGTCAGGAAGCGCGTCGAGGAGGAGGGGGAAACAGCCGGGGTGAGCCAGCCCGAATGTCCAGGAATGACAGCGGGGGAACGAGGCTCAGGGGACGAGGCTGTAGAATCTCCACACTGACGAGGCGAAGGGATGACAGCTGCGTGGGAGGAACGGTCCTGACGATGACCCAGAACTGGATCCGGACGAGGTTCGTGCAGAGGTGACTCGGCGATGTGACGACGACTACTCCCAGGGGACGAAGCGAGGGGGAAACCCAGGATTCGCCGCTCCAGATCGGAGATCGAGACGAGGAAGGCGTCGAGCACGGGAAGGCTTCGTAGCCCTGAAGTCCTCACCATCAATCTCACTGCCGCCGCCACATGCCTGAAGGTGGTGACAGGAAACACAGTAGAGCTCGCGACAGCCACTCGACCCCGGACATAACTGCTGTCAGCTGCGGCTCCTCGAAGGGAATCCCGAGTGACGTGGCGCAGGTCGGGGGAAGTCCTCTGGTTGGCGCGAACTCCCGGACTGGAATAGCGGCAGGAACGGGACTCCGAAGCGGGGAAAGACGTCGCCCACTTCGACTCCCTGCCGGGATTTCCATCCACCCCGTGGAGCTTCTCTCGCTGTGTACCTGCAGCGTCTATCCTGGCACTGTCCTCCAGATGGTACAGAGAGTGAGGGTGACAGTCCAGGAGTTCCTCAGCACGGCCCGGATGCCAGCGACTCGCGTTGGAGGCGTCGTGCAGGGTGAAGAATGTCCCGTCGACAGCCTCCGAGATGGACCTCAGCTCGTCGCCCTGGCGCCGGAAGTGACTCCTGGGAAACGGCATGCTAGCAGCGCTGACACCCGGACAGAAAGGTACATTTCCACGGCGACTCACGGCCGCCGGTAACTCTTCTGGCTGCGACATACTGTCATATCCGGCTCTAGGGAGCCGGGCAATCAGAGCCAGGGACAAGCCAGTGAGTCGAGATGTTTTATTCTGGGTAAGGGATAAGGGATGAGGAGAGCACAGACACTCATACAGACGTACATTCTCAGGCTGCACAGCGCAGGGGTAGGTAGCTCGTACCGGACGTGGGGGTAACAAGACGTGCATACTCACAGCAGGATACAAACACCGGAATGCTGCAAGGGGAGTTGAGGCTGACACCAGACGAAGGGGCTTCAGCCTAGCAGTGCTTATGTCGCAGCCCCGAATAATCGAAGCTGCTCCTCTTTATACTCATTAACAGCGCCCCAGCTGATGAGGATTAATTGGCCCCAGCCGTCCCGTGACACTGACAGCTGGGAACCAGCTGAGGCACTGCCCAATGAGAGGCAGGGATAAAAGGAGCATGGGCTGAGCGCCGAGCCGGCGTCTCACCCCATGGTGACAGCGGGGTCCCCCAGCCTGGAGGAGGAATGAGTGGCAGGGTTTATCTAAGAGCTTGTGGACGAAATTCTCGATGCCCGAGGACCCAAGAAGACATGGGAGTGTTTGTATGGAGCAGTGAGAATCCTGGAGGCACATCCCAGCCTGTGGAGATATCCCAAATTCTCAGAGCTGTTGTCCACGGAGTCTGCGCTCTTACAATCGTTTCCTGATCTGAGAGTAGGAATGTTTCCAACTGAGTCGAGGCGGAGGTGCTCTCCACAGCTGATGTCCATCTCCCACCTCGCTTTGCCCGAGTCACCTCCAGCTCCAGCATGCGTGTTGCCAGCTCCATGGCGGCGCCGTCACCCAGCTCCAGACCGCTGGAGAAATGCATCCTCCTCTCAGCCAGCAGTATCCCTTACATCGATCAAGACAAATCCTGCAGCAGTTCCGTCTTCTTGTTCTTCTTCACCGGCCATTCCGCCAGCCTCCTCCTCCTCCTCTGCTGCTGCAAACCTCGTCTCATTGATGTATCCTCCCGCTGCTGAAGGTCCGTCTTTCCTGGCTCTGTGAGCTCTGTGAACCACCAGTGTGGGTCACGTCACCTGGGGAGATGAGTACTGCAACCACCATCCAGCGGAGGCCGCCGCAGCAGAGTTCAAACCCTAGCTGGACCTCCAGAGGACTGAGGCCGAGTTGACATCATCGCCTGGATCAATGGAGTCCTGGACGGCGGTGGAACTAGAGCTCAGGCAAGTGCTGTCATTTGTCTTCCTCTTATATGTCTTAGAGCAATCTTGCCTGGCTCATGGTGAGGAGATCCAGGGGCCGCTGCACC
The DNA here is from genome assembly GCA_020510985.1 of Pholidichthys leucotaenia. Classification (NCBI taxonomy): domain Eukaryota; kingdom Metazoa; phylum Chordata; class Actinopteri; order Cichliformes; family Pholidichthyidae; genus Pholidichthys; species Pholidichthys leucotaenia. The sequence continues at coordinate 35,319,049 of CM035848.1, forward strand.
TGAGCTCGCCTCACCGGGCTCCGCCACTGCTGGTGACCCTGACCCCCCTTCTCTATGTGTGTCCAAGCTTTCTTCCAGAGTGTCATGTACGCCTCTATGGGGCAGGAAGGCAAATCCAGGTGCTGAATTGAGTTTGTGACATTTATTAACAAAAAAAAAACAATGTTCAAAAATAGTGCTGACAATACAAAAATGCAAACAAGAATAACGTACAGGAAGCGTTCCTCCAGAGTTGGCTTAGCTCTGGAGGAGATAATCTGGGGGGAAATGTCCACACAAGTATCCAATGTTGCCGCACTAACACAGTGAATAAGCAGGGATTAAATACACAAGAAAATGAGCTGCAGGTATTAGTCACTGAGTGAGCAGGTGACCTAATTTGACCAACTCCTCACAGCTAAGCTGAGAGGGGAGCAGACTGTGAGCAGTTAGAGGGAGTGTCTGGGAAAAGGGGAGGCACAAGTGTAAACAACCCCAAAATATATACAGAAAACTAACAAAATCAAACTAATCAGACATACAATACTTAGGAATAAAGTGAGGGTCTGAGCTCAGTGAAAACATGAGCTCAGACACATGACAATTTTAGGCTGGCGGGCTGCCTTCTCTGGTGGGCTCTACGGTACTTTAAACCGGCACACCCTGACAAAATGGTTTAAGTGCCCACACTTACTGCATTCCTTCCCTCTTGCCGGGCACACTCTTGCTTTAAACTGATGCGGTGGGGACCCACAACCCCCACAAACAGGGCCTCTCGGGGCAGACTTCTGGCTCACAGCATTAGCCTCATAGTCCTCATCCATGCTATCATTGTCTTCCGGGTTGACCACATTCGCCGACGTCATTGTCAACACTGGTTCAAATGCATACACAAAAACAGCAGTGTTGGTCAAATCATCAGCAACATCCAGAGAGATTATAAAAAGAGACTTCAAAAAAGAGTAATAGTGCAGTTCATTAGGCAGTCAAAGCAACAGAATGCCAAAGTGGCTTTGGTGAGCTGGTGAGCAGCAGCAACAGCTCACGCCAGCGTTCACTCAACTGGAAGTCAGTGAAGGTTTGTGGACCCAGAGACAAGAGTCCACCATCCAGGTCACCACGCAGAGCCACAGTGAGGGGCTGGTAGCAGTATGTCTGCACTCCCACATGCTAACGGACAGCCAAACAGGATAGCTCATTAAAACATGTACATCTCTTTATTTACCTTTTGTTCTTATTAAAGACAAAAATAGAAAGATGTTTTTACCTTCTTTACATGTTTCAACGGTGCACTGCAGCCTTCGTCAGAATGTACATCTCTGCACACTGTGGAGTGGACTGGTGACCTGAAATGTTTGGCTTTATATGTCGAGAATATAGAATAGAATAGTTTCCTTTTTAGAAATAAAAACAAAAAGGGACAATTTCATGAAATACAAATTCTTGACAGGGACCTGTGATATAAAGTGACGCTTATTATTTTTTTCTTTTTAGGTGTTTCTGAATAACCTTGGAGCTTCTCTGAAGTTCTGGATCGGGTTACGGCAGATTACAGTGAGTTACAGTTCTGCATGGCAGTGGACTGATGGAACATCACCACGAACCACGTAGGTCCTCATGGAGATTTTTTAACCTTTCCAATATATTTTTGGCTTACATAGAAACTTTCTTTCTTTCTAGGTATTGGAAATATGGAAACCCGAATGTTAACTATAATTACCAGTCCTGTGCAGCCTTCAACAGTTTCACATCCAGCTTTTCTCAGAAGACTTTTACGACGACGACGAAGTCATGGAGCAGTGAAAGTTGTTTTCAGAGCCTGACATTTGTCTGTGAGAAACAGAGTACCTGTCTGAGCTAGATCTATGCATCTTAATAAAAGTATTATACTGTAGTCATGATAGTGGTCATGATGATAAAGATGATCTCCATCAGCCTGACAAATAAACATCAGGAGTAAAACTATGACATGAAAAATTCTGACAAGATTTTTCTTTTAACCAGACCAAAAAAAAAAAAAAAAATTAATTCACTTATGAATTTACAAAAAAACTGTTGTAACTTTTGGATAAAATATTGCTAATCTACAATAAAATGGTGGAATGTTTCAAGCTTGATCCTAATTTGTTATATATTTCATTCGTAGTCATTCTTCACTGAAATGTCTCATTGTTCTGTGAGGTCAGTATTTTTTATTTTATTATTTATCTTTTTAAAAAAGTGCAAATTTTGAGGAAAAAAGTTATAAATCTATTCAAAAAAGTTTCATTTTTTGAGAAAAAAAAAGTCAAAAATTTATGAAGAAGTTATAAATTTATTAGAAAAAAAGTTGAACAGTTACAGGGAAAAAAAAATGCAAATTTCCATGAATTTTTTTGCAAATTTCTGTGGAAAGTTGCAATTTTTTGAGAAAAAAAATCAAATTATGAGAAAGTTTAAATTTTTTGAGAAAAATCAGAAATTTATGAGAAAATTTGAGACAAAAGTCACAAATTTATGAAAAAATTGGAAATTTTTGAGAAAAAAGTAGAAAATTTGCAGGAAAAAATTAGCAAATTTGTGAGAATTTTTTGATGCAAATTTCTGAGAAAAAAGTCACAAATTAAAGAAAAAAGTTGCAAATTTTTGAGAAAAAAGTCACTGACTGTGGACTCTTAGAATTTTTTTTTAACAAGGCTTTCCATTGAGTTTCAAGTCAACTAATTTTTAATTAGTGATATTCTAATCTTTTGTTTTAACTTTTTTATTATTTTGCTGTCTCTATCAAGTTGTGTTTATTCTGAAGTATTTTATTGTACAGTGCTTTGTGACTATATGTCTGTGAAAAGCACTTTATAAATAAACTTTACTTACAAATTTATTTGAAAAACGTACAATTTTGAAAAAAGGTCACAAATTTATAAGTGAAAGTTACAAATTTTTGAAGAAAAAACATCACAAATTTATGAGAGTGCAAATTTATGAAAAAAGTTGCAGATTTATCAGGAAAAAAGATGAAAATCTACTGGAATAAAAGTTGAAAATTCGAGAGAAAAAAGTTACATTTTTTTCCCTTTTGCATTTCTGCTTAGAATCAGTGGTTCAAAGTCATTTTGTTCAGTTCTGTAACATGATGTTGAAGGTTTATGATGATACTGGGGGGACGATTCCCTCTTGTTTGCAGGTTGGGAGGGGACGATGCCCCCAGATTTACACCTATGAATGGGGATGGTTTGGGGTCATTTTGCTTGCACAGATAGCACCCCTACCCCCCCCCCCTCCCCAACACCTCCTGCCTCTATCTCATCCTGTCTCAGTGCAGCAATAAAACCGCTGCAGTGATGAGGCATAACCACCAGGGGGCAGAAAGCGCTAACATTTTGACTGATGATGCTGAATAAAAACCGGCTGAAGAAAGAAGAGGAGCGGGTTAGACAGAGAACGTAAATCTGTTTTCCTGAGCTCTGCTATTGCAAAGGTCTAGAGAGAGCTCTTTGGTTCTACCCATGAGTTCTTGTTGGTGTGACAATCTGATATTCACAGACCTTTGTAAAGGCTGTCAGGACTTAACCGGCTGAAATTAAATTTGCACTGATGGGGGATGAGATGGCTTCCTAAATTCTAATGGATTTCAGCTGGAATATAGAGTGATGGGGGTGGCAGGCTGTGCACGGGACTACAGCTCCTGACCAGATAGAGTGATGATATAGAGTGAAGTACGTGGCGGTAATGCACCTGTAAGCTGGTTGCCAACTGCCAATCAAATCTAAAAGAAGAAGAAGGATTTCAGCTAGTTTCTTGGCTTTCTATGCCTTTTTGCAGCTCTTTTGCTTCATGTGGTCAATACTTATTCCCTGTGCTATTCCACTATATTAAATATAACTTCTGTGAACACAGTTGCCTTGATTTCTTTGTATGTATGGATTGCTGATGTCTGGTAGGGGTCTAGGGTCAGTGGTTTCATCAGAGGTGGGTGTGATGAGGAGAATGTTGATGTGGTCAATACTTATTTTTCCCACTCTGTGTGTGTGGGAGGCGTCCAGGAGGCATCCTAATCAGATGCCCATACCACCTCAACTGACTCCTTTCAATGTGGAGGAGCAGTGGTTCTACTCTGAGCCTCTCCCGGATGACTGAGCTCCTCACCCTATCTCTGAGGGTGAGTCCAACAATCGTACGGAGAAAGCTCATTTCAGCCGCTTGTATCCGCGATCTCGTATCTCTCGATCTCCCACCCATGGGACCCGGCTGGGCTCAGCCCAAAGGAGTTACATGGGTCTGCCCTCCACTGGACTCACCACCTGCAGGAGGGATCATGGGGATCCGGTGCTATGTGGATTAGGTGGCGGTCAAAGGTGGAGACCTTGGCGGACTGATTGCTTTTGCTAGTATTAAAACTAAAACAGTATTGCAGCATCATTAGTTATAATGTCAAAAACAAAAAAACAAAAAACCTAGAAAGTGTTCAGAGAGTTCAAACCTCCACCAACACTTTATCGTACACATTCACTGAAACACATACACCTGAATTTTTTTTTCCATGACGTTCCATGCTGAATTCTCTGAAACAGGTAAAATTGCTAACAGGACAGACAAAAGTTGAAGTAATAAGTTGCAAAAGTAGTTTGTATTTTCCTAAGATTGATTTTGGTGTTGAATGGTATAAAATAATAAATATATAGATCCACTAAAAATAACCACGTTAAAATAACGAATGGAAATGATATTAGGTATCATGGAGGGACTCCTGTATTGACAGGCTGACAGACAAGGTCAGGCAGGAGTCTCCATGGACGCAGATGACATTATGATCTGTAGAGGGAGTAGGGAGCAGGTGGAAGAGAACGTGGAGAGGTGGAGGTATGCTCTAGAGAGAAGAGGAATAAAAGTCAGTAGAAGCAAGACAAAATACATGAGTGTGAATGAGAGGGAGGCAGATATAATGTGAAAATGGAAGGAGTAGACATAGTGAAAATAGATGCGTTTAAATACCTGGGGTCAACCATCCAAAGCAATGGAAAATGCACAAGAGTGGTGAAGAAGAGAGTGCAGGCAGGGTGGAGTGGGTGCAGATGAGTGTCAGGGGTGATTTGGGACAGAAAAGTAGCAGCAACAGTGAAAGGAAAGATTTACAAGATGGTAGTGAAACCTGCTATGATATATGGTTTGGAGATGGTGGTGCTGACAAAAAGACAGGAGGTGGAGCTGGAGGTGGCAGAGTTGAAGATGCTGAGCATTTCCAGTAGGTGTTTTGTTATTTTTTCAATAGGGGGTGGTGTTACGATCTCCTCGTGTGTCATTACGCAGCGCACCGAGGAGTGAGGAGAAAGGATGATTTTACGTGCAGGTTACACCACAAACACATTTATTAAAGAAAAGGTAACAGTTCCCAGAGGTGAAGACATACAAAAAACAGTAAACAGGGTACACTACTGGCTTCACAGTAGGACGTGCAGCGGGCAGACCACAGTGTACGGTGGCTTGACAGATGGGTATGACAGTCAGTGATCCAGCAATGCTTGACTGGCAAAGAGCTGCTTAAGTACAAGCATCGCTGGCAGGGAAGATTGGGTACGCCTGAGCGAGAGCGGGAAAGGTAATTACCGGGAGTGGCACCAGCTGACTGTCATGAGAGAGAGGGCGTGGTCGGATCGGCAAGTGTCAGACAGCGCCCACACGAGTGTAGGCCAAAGAAAGCTGCTTCACAGCTGCCGACCAGAAAACAGTTGTCATGAGCTCTCCGTGCGCCTCTCCAACGGCGCACGGCGAGGGGAAAAAAGGACGAGGATTTAATTGCAGGGTTACACCAAACACACATTTATTAACACACCAGTGAACATAACGGGACAAGACAGCTCGGGTGCACTAAAGAGTTCTCCAGGCCGCCCAACACACACACTGGAGATTTACAGCGGCGGACAGCACACAGGCAGATACTCACAATGGGGGGGCAGACTGAGTCGTCACAGCGAGAATCCAAGACACAAAGACAGTCCTTAGTGACGTGACGGTTGACGGCAGAGAGAAACCATCAAACGCGTACAATAATCCAGCAGCGTCTGTCTAGCGAAGAGCTCCTTTAATACAGACGCCGCTGGCGTGACAAATAGGAATCACCTGGGCGAGGCACAGACAGATAATTACCGGGGACTGGAAACAGCTGATGAGCCAGGAGAGCGAGGGGGTGTGGCTAGGCCGGCAGCCTGTCAGCAGCATGAGAGAAAGGAGATGACAGATGCTGAGTAACAGCTGCCGGTCAGGCAGTGGCTAGAGGCATGGCATAAGTACAAGAACACATCAAGAAACACATAACCAGCAAAGCCAACCCCACAAAGAGATAGAGGCCGAGCCAGGGAAAGCCAAGCCGGCTCGGCACGTGACAACAGTGGCTACAGGTACGGAAAAAAACTAGTGAACATAGAAACTACAAGAACTTCAAAAGATAACATAATACACAAATACACAGAAAGCCTGAGCCGCTGAAGGTCAGAACCGAGCCCGAAAGACAAACCGGCTCAGTTCATGACAGGTGGGGGTATTCACCAATTTACAGTGAGGTACAGATGCATAAATATAAGTTAGGTGCAAATTTATAAGAATAAAGCTGCAAAAATACGATAAAAGATGTCAATTTAAAAGTTTAAAAAGTCACAAGTTAAATTTAATTACACAGAATAAAAATTTAATCAGCATCCAGATGAGCGTTGAAAATGTATGAGAAAAAAGTAAAGTTTTCAAAAAAGTTTCAAATTTATGAGGAAAAAAGATAAAAAATTACAGGGAAAAAAATGCAAATTTACAAGAATTTTTTTTTTTTTACAAATTTATGAGAAAGTTACAAAGTTTTTGAGAAAAATATCGAAAAATTATGAGAGAAAAAAGTCTGAAATTCCTTTAAAAACAGCTGAACATTTACACAAAAAATGTGGCAAATTGATGAGAAAAAAACTAAAATTTTCATAAGAAAGTTACAATGTTATAGGAAACAGCTACAAATTCACAAGTTAAAAATTGTAAATTTATGTGAGAAAGCTGCAAATTTTATGAGAAAAAAATTGCAGATTGAGTCATCATGGCGGTCAGTTGTTGTTCAGGGTCTTTGTGTGCAGTTTATGGTGAAAATGCATGAAAGAGAACCTCTTAAATCCACCCCATCCATCCATCCATCCATCTTCTACCACTCTTCTGGAGGTCCGGGTCATGGAGGCAGCAGCTCAAGCAGAGAAGCCCAGACTTCCCTCTCCCCAGCCACCTGCTCCAGCTCTTCTGAGAGGATACCAAGATGTTCCCAGACCAGCTGGGAGACATAGTCTCTCCACCGTGTCCTGGATCTGTCATAGGGTCTCCTCCTAGTGGAACGTGCCTGAAAAACATCAAGTAGGGATGGGCGTGTCGATACTTTGATACCAGCTGGTCAATACTTTGGAGTTGATACTTTTTAAATATCGCAATAACACCATGTTAATACAAAACGTGCAATTTGTTTTCACTTCTGAGAGTTTTAGGCATTACATTTATGTGTGAAAACCGACGAAAAACCATCCCAGGCATGTTTTAGAGATGGTCTGCTGTGTCACATGATTATGGCAGCCTATCAGATGTCAGAGCTGAAGACTCACTGCACACTCGTAGCCTCCAGTCAAGCAGTCACAGGCTGTGTCTCAATTCAGGTTCTGTGTCCTCCAAGTGTGCATTTCTAGGCCAGATACGTCACTGTGCTGCGTCCAAGGCTGTCCCGTTCCGTGGGCTCCTTCACATGAGGCCAACAAATGCAGCCTTCAAAACCCCGAAAACCAAGGCTACATGAAGAGGATCCTTGTGGCCCTGACATATCCCAGCATTCAGCACATGGCTCAGCCAGGCAGAAGCCGAGAGAAGTCAGAAACAGCTCAAAGTAAGTTTATTTGCTTAAATTCTGCAGCGGTTTGAACGTGAAAACACCAATAATCCAGAAAACAGCAACATCTGATTATTTATGCTCATGTTGGGTGACATTATTTTTTCTGATGTGCTGTATGCTTCGCCTAATGTATTAAATAAACAAGTTGAACTCTAATTTCTTCTGAAGTCAATACTTTTCCCCCTTAATATCAGTTTATTAACCCGCGTCAGTAATGTAAAAATACAGTGTGATGTGGTTGAAATAACTTGCTTTAAGATAACTTTTAAAATCCCGTAGAGACATCGGGAAGTTGATGTTATTTATTTGCTTATGTGATGCTGTAAAAAAACACCTTAGGTTATTTTTAGAGAAAATGGAGCAGTTAATGAAGCTGAGGAGGGACAGGACATCTGGAATAATTTGATTATGCTTGTCATGAACTTCTCTGTGTGCTTTTTCACAGCACACGGAGGAGGAGAAGGAAGAATGGATTTACTTGCAGGGTTACAACAAACACACATTTATTGACACAAAACAGTACAAAATAACATAAACTGCTCGGGTGAAACTTAGAGTCCTCCAGGACGTTCGACTGGCACAGGAGAAGAAAACTGGGCAACAGCCTAAGCGTAGCAGTTGTACTGGACAGGAGAAACGCTACAGTAAAGCATTGCAGCACAACTGCGCACAGGAACGCTAACAGTTCTTACTCACAGTGTAGGAGCAGTCCGAGTAGTACAAGTCTGCCAACGAGCGCATACACAAACAATCCTTCAACAACGTGATGGTTACACAGTGAAAGACGACTGTGTGAACTCGTACAATGGTCCAGTGGTGTTTGACTGGCAAAGAGCTGCCTAAATACAAACACTGCTGGTGTGGCAAATGGGAAACACCTGGGCGAGGCACGGGAAAGATAATTACCGGGGTGAACAGCTGACTGTCAGAGAGAGAGGGGGCATGGTTGGACCGGCGAATGTTAGACAATGCCCACCAGGAAATGGGTCAAACGGCTGCCCACCACCCGCCGGCCAGAGCGGCGGCTACAGGCATGGAAAAGAAACGGTACACAGACATGAAAACAACAAGAAATCAAAAGACAACAACACATAATAACCCTGATGTCTGAGCCACCAAGAACAGTCAGAACCAAGCCTACAGGAAACATGGGCTCGGTTTGTGACAGAGCCCCTCCTTCTAGGGGTGGATACCAGACACTCACGGTAACATCAAAAGGAACGACCTCCCCCTACCACCACCAACCCCAACAGGAACAACAACATGAACCCGGGTGAGAGGTAGGGGGAACAGGAAAGGAGGGAATACAATGCCCAGGGTCTACAATTAACCCCCCCAAGTCCAAAGACATGGAGGCTCGGGGGGCTGCCCAGAGTCCCAGGCCCAGCAGGCAGTTCGGTGAACAGAGTTTGGTGGCTTGCCAGAAAATATGGGCCATCTGGCCCAGATACTCAGTCCCTCAGGTGGTCAGCCCGCGCTGTAAAACCACCAGGGCCGGCGGGATGAAGCAGGAGGTGGCCTGCCCACCGGAAGGCTCACTGGTGGGCAACCAGACCATAGGGAGGGAACCCCCATGGTGTCAGACAGGGAGGAGAAGGGGGCCACGGCGTCCTTAGGGAGATCCACAGCATCCTCGGTGGTCCTGGCTTGGGACACAGCTGCACCCACGATGGACCCCAACTGGGCCGGCGCTGCACCCGCGGTGACCTCCAGCTGAGGCTCCACCACACCCGCATTGACCTTCGGCTGAGGCTCTGCAGCAGCTGCGGTGGACTCCCATTGGAGCTCAGCAGCACTCACGGTGGAACTCGACCGGGCCAAGGCTGCACCCTTGGTGGAACCTGCGCTGGAGCGTGGCATCCATGATGGGTCCAAGCAGGAGCACAGCACCCACGTCAGGCTGATCCTGGAGCGCAGCCCCCACGATGGTCTGAAGCCAGCCTGCTGCACCCATGGAAATACAGCCTGCGGAGTTACCCACACGATGGCCCCAGGCAGTGGGGGAGCTGGACTCATGACGTCATTAAGCGGCGGGCCTGGTTCCAAAGTGACCCCTGGTGACGATGGCTCCTCTCCGTCGACCCTAGAAGAAAACTCATTAGCAGGAGACAAAACCAAGTTATTAGGGTTGCTGGCAGTGGCGGAGCCCGGCGAAGGGAGTTCAGGGGCAGCTGCGCGCTGCACCTAACTCTCCTCACCTTGAGCCAGGCAAGATCTCTCTAGAACTATCATCAGAAACACAAGAGAGAAAACTTGCCTGAGCTTGAGCTCCACCTCTGTCCTGGACCCCGTCGATCCTGAAGATGAAGACTCGTGCCCCGCCTCCAGGAGGTCTAACTCAGGCTCCCACTCTGCTGCTGCAGCCTCCGCAGCAGGCGAGATGGTGGTAACAGTCCTATGATCCTCCTGCAGCGGCTCCGACGCTGGGGGGTCCTCTGGCGTGGAATCCTCCAAAGCCACCAGCTCCTCCACTATCTGAAGGTGCTGACCTTGGGCCAATGGGCACTCAGGGAGAATTGGAAGAGACACAGAGAGGGGAAAAAATGAATTATTACTTGCAGCTGGAGGAGAGGATCCAGCAGATTGCTGAAACTGGGCCTCTCCCTCGGGAGACAGGCAAGATTCAATACTATTAGATGGAATAGACAGAAAAAATACTTGCCTGTCATCCTGGTTCCCAATGTTGACAGCTGCAGACAGTTGGCAGTCACCCCCCTCTGTGTCACTGGCCCCTTCAAAGGATTGTGGAGGAGCCGGCTCCGATGACGCGGAGGTGGGTGTAGCCGGGACAACCCTGAAGGACCTCTTGGCGACTGGAGAGATGACAGCTGCTGAAGACGAGGGGGGCTACTTCTGGCGAGGCTTCTTTCTCCTCGGGGGCGGTTCGAGCACCAGATAGTCCGGAATTCTCAGCACACCACCCGGCGGCACGTCATAAATGCAGATAAGCTCCGGAGTGTCCTGAAAATAAGCCGGTGTAGCCGCGGGGTGCTCGAACGCTGGGAGCTCCACATCCGACCCCTCGCATGGCGCAGCGAAAATATCCCGGAGAATCTTAGTTGCCTCCAGATGGTTCCACAAGCTATCCCGATTCATCACCTTCACCGCCGTGTCCCAAGCCCGTCGAGCTGTCTCGGAGGAAAAGGGCTCCAGTGTCCACAAAAGTATGTCCTCCAGCAGGCACAGTGAGCGCAGTTCCCTCTCCATCAACTCAGCCGTCGTGCCCAGAAAGCAGGTGGGTGAAATAAAAACTAAATCCTTTTTTATGGCTGGACCATTCTGTCATGAACTTCCCCATGCGCTTTTCCACAGCGCACGGAGGAGGAGAAGGAAGAATGGATTTACCCGCAGGGTTACAACAAACACACATTTATTGACTCAAAACAGTACAAAATAACAAACTGCTCGGGTGAAACTTAGAGTCCTCCAGGACGCTCGGCTGGCACAGGAGAAGAAAACTGAGCAACAGCCTAAGCGTAGCAGTTGTACTGGACGGGAGAAACGCTACAGTAAAGCGTAGCAGCACAACTGCGCACAGAAACACTGACAGTTCTTACAGTGTAGGAGCAGTTCGAGTAGTCCAAGTCTGCCAGCGAGCGCATACACAGACAATCCTTCAACAACGTGATGGTTACACAGTGAAAGACGACCGTGTGAAGTCGTACAATAGTCCAGCGGTGTTTGACTGGCAAAGAGCTGCCTAAGTACAAACACCACTGGTGTGACAAATGGGAAACACCTGGGTGAGGCGGGGGAAAGATAATTACCGGGGTGAACAGCTGACTGTCAGAGAGAGAGGGGGCATGGTTGGACCGGCGAATGTTAGACAGCCCCCACCAGGAAATGAGTCAAACGGCTGCCCAACACCCGCCGGCCAGAGGTGCGGCTACAGGCATGGAAAAGAAACAGCACACAGACATGAAAACAACAAGAAATCAAAAGATAACAACACATAATAACCCCAATGCCCGAGCCACCAAGAACGGTCAGAACTGAGCCTACAGGAAACACCGGCTTGGTTTGTGACAATGCTGAGCTTAAAAATGTCCATCACATCTGAAGTGATCATCAGATTTCTCAGATTTTTTCCCCCCCTTTTTCTGGTTTATTTCTGAGGTCCACGGAGGAGAACCTGCAGGAACCAAGGATCTGCTGTGGAGAGAACGGGCTGGACTCCAGAATTATAAAACTGATATTTGACTGAAATAACCACAATAGAAGAGATTTGAAGAATTATTTTATTGATTGTGATTTTTTTAGCAGTTTACTTTGCAAACTGAAATGAGCTAAATAAAAATATTGCATGTTTACTGTTAACAGAAAAACTGCATTTTAATGAAGTTTTTTGAAAAAGATGATTTTTTGCAACATAATTCCAAAAGAGACTTTCATCTATTTATTACACACAAAGTGAAACATTTTAAACCTGATTTAATATTGATGATGATTATAGCTTTTAAAATTAAATGACAAATCCTGATTTTCTAATTTACTGAGATGCACCAGTGCAGTGTAGATGAAGCTGAAGATGGAATCTGTTCTGCTGCTGCTGAACATCAATGAGGATCATCATCCTACAGTCCAGGACTGTGATCTGCTGCAGAACATTAGAACTAAATGTCAGAACTGATACAAGGCAGAACATCTAATTATTTAGCTACATAATGGTCAGAAATGATAACAGTAAATCACTATATTTTCTGCTGGTCATGTAATTAAGAATATATTTTAGAGTTCAATCTAACTGGTATACACATTTTAAGTAATAAAAATTAATTGACCTATTTTGTGGTTTTAATTTACCTTAATTTTACCTGCTGACTTTAACATTAAAGTCTTATTTTATCTGTTGTAGTGATATTTAATTACAAGTGTGATAAGGTACAGAGATTATTTAATTTATAATTAGAGGTGTGTGTGTGTGTGTGTGTGTGTGTACAGAGGTTTGCCAAGTCACCACAAACACTCATCAAACAATAAAACTCGTAAAAGGGGCACCAGTCCTACTTGCTTGGACAATTTATTAATAATTAATCTTTATACCCTCAACCAATCAGTCTCTGATAGTCATGAATTCTTCTGGGTGACTTCATAAACACAACACAGGAAAAGAAATCAGCAGAAACTTCTCTATACAGTTTACAGATTTATTAATGGAACTCTGATTAAATGACATTACATTCAAATAATTTGTGAGCAGGTGAAATGATCAACATTAAGCTATACATTAATTTTTACTGATGACTGAGCAACAATATAACCATATTTGTGGAACCAAGGAAAACTTCACGAGTTTGTAACTGTGATGAAGATGGGCGTCTGCAATAACTAACAAAATTATAAAGAAAATTGGACACAAATTCATGAATAAAATTATAAGCTAATTATATGAAAAGAAGTTCTGAGTTACTCAGAAAGTAAAATGGAATTTTAATGAAAAGAGGAATATTAATTCTGTGTAATTCTATAGCTCTGATCAGAGGTATGAACTGGTTTTAAACATGAAACAAATTGTGGCATACTTTAAGGCTAGAGACATCTCATTATTCAGCAGGTAGTGCAAAGATCTGGCTCACCTGAACACTGGTTTTCGTTGACTCCTTCCTCAGTTGCTGACGGCGTATGACGGTTTATTTCAGGTGATAACAGAGTACATCTGCCAGCAGATACAGACGTGGACAAAATTGTTGGTACCCCTCTGTTAATGAAAGAAAAACCCACAATGGTAACAGAAATAACTTGAATCTGACAAATGTGGTAATAAAAATTCTATGAAAATTAACCATTGAAAATCAGACAATGCTTTTGAATTGTGGTTCAACAGAATTATCTTAAAAAACAAACTCATGAAACAGGTCTGGACAAAAATGATGGTACCCTTAACTTGATATTTTGTTGCACAACCTTTTGAGGCAATCACGGCAATCAAACAATTTCTGTAACTGTCAGTGAGACTTCTGTACCTCTCAGCAGGTATTCTGGCCCACTCCTCATGAGCAAACTGTTCCAGTTGTCTCAGGTTTGAAGGGTGCCTTCTCCAGACGGCATGTTTCAGCTCCTTCCACAGATGTTCAGTAGGATTTAGATCAGGGCTCATAGAAGGCCACTTTAGAATAGTCCAATGTTTGGCTCTTAGCCATTCTTGGGTGTTTTTAGCTGTGTGTTTTGGGTCATTATCCTGTTGCAAGACCCATGACCTGCGACTGAGACCAAGCTGTCTCATACTGGGCAGCACATTTCTCTCTAGAATACCTTGATAGTCTTGAGATTTCATTGTGCCCTGCACAGATTCAAGACACCCTGTGCCAGTTGCAGCAAAGCAGCTCCAGAACATAACAGAACCTCCTCCATCTTTCACAGTAGTGACAGTGTTCTTTTCTTGATATGCTTCATTTTTGCGTCTGTAAACATAGAGCTGATGTGCCTTGCCAAAAAGTTCCAGTTTTGTCTCGTCTGTCCATAGGACATTCTCCCAGAAGCTTTGTGGCTTGTCAACATGCAGTTTGGCAAATTGCAGTCTGGCTTTTTTATGATTTGTTTTCAACAGTGGTGTCCTCCTTGGTCGTCTCCCATGAAGTCCACTTTGGCTCAAACAACGACGGATGGTGCGATCTGACACTGATGTACCTTGACCTTGGAGTTCACCATGAATGTGTTTAGAGGTTGTTCTGGGCTCTTTTGTTACCATTCGTATTATCCGTCTCCTCCTGCAGCCACATCCAGGGAGGTTGGCTACAGTCCCGTGGATCTTAAATTTCTGAATAATATGTGCAACTGTAGTCACAGGAACATCAAGCTGCTTGGAGATGGTCTTATAGCCTTTACCTTTAACATGCTTGTCTATAATTTTCTTTCTAATCTCCTGAGACAACTCTCTCCTTTGCTTCCTCTGATCCATGTTTAGTGTGGTACACACCATGTCAACAAACAGCACAGTGACTACTTGTCACCCTTTAAATAGGCCGACTGACTGATTGCAAGTTTGTAGACACCTGTGATGTTAATTAGAGGACACATCTTGTTTGAATATGTCCCTATGTTCACATTATTTTCAGTCTTTTCTAGGGGTACCATCATTTTTGTCCAGGCCTGTTTCATGAGTTTGTTTTTTAAAATAATTCTGTTGAACCACAATTCAAAAGCATTGTCTGATTTTCATTGGTTAATTTTCATAGAATTTTTATTTATTACCACTTTTGTCAGATTCAAGTTATTTCTGTGACCATTGTGGGTTTTTCTTTCATTAACAGAGGGGTACCAACAATTTTGTCCATGTCTGTATATCTTACAAAGTCCAGTGACAAACTGTTGGAGCTGAGATCAGGCGACGTGAGGCTGCCTCTTCTTCTTTGTTGGCCGCGTAAAATAGTATGCCAGGCGGACAACACGAGGGGGTCTTCTTTGATCCCGCGGCTCACCTCCTGGGTCCGATTAAATTGGGAATAGTTCGGTCTGATCAGAATTACAGGATCAGAGACAAGATTAAAAAAAAATTCAAGCCATGAAATCCAAGTTCTTCAGATGTTGTGAGGTTTGTTGAGGCAGCTTCAAATAAAGAAAAAAAAACCAAAACACGAACGATTAGTCAGTCCCTTTGAAACACACACACACGATGTGCTTAAGAAAAGTTTAACAGGAAAAAAAAATTAGGAAAAACGTCTGTGAACGCAGGAGTTTGACTCCCTATAAGAGAAGGTTTGAGCTCAAGAAAGAAAAAGTATTTCCCAGACGTTTTAAAGGCAAAGGCAGGACACACACACAAACTTTTCACAAGACAACACAATACAATACATTACTTCTTACACTATCTTACACCACAAATATGGCCGTCCTCTCTCATACCTCAGTGAGAACTCCCGGGCAAAGGTGACTGACATGGAAGTGAACCAATAGTCTGACATCGTGGCTGGGTTGAATGAACATTGGGCCAATA
Source organism: Pholidichthys leucotaenia (assembly GCA_020510985.1). Lineage (NCBI taxonomy): Eukaryota > Metazoa > Chordata > Actinopteri > Cichliformes > Pholidichthyidae > Pholidichthys > Pholidichthys leucotaenia. The sequence goes on from CM035848.1 coordinate 35,334,840, forward strand.
GGAAGACAGTTCTTTGTCTATAACCGACCAATAGAATGAAAGGGGCTGTTTCCCAACAGAAACTGGCTGATGATTGGTTGAGCCAGTCCAATGATTTGAGTAAACTTTTCAACAGAAATTTTAACTGTGAAATTTATTATATACTTAATATGCAATCTAAGCTAACTTCAGTGATTCGTGCACTTTTATACTTCCATCCATCTTCTTCCGCTTAATCCTTTTTGGGTCACGGGGATGGGGGGTGGGGGGCTAGAGCCTATCCCAGCATCTTTGGGTGAGAGGCAGGGTACACCCTGGACAGATCACCATTCCATCACAGAGCCAACACAGAGAGACAGACAACCATTCACTCTCACAGTCATACCTAAGGACAATTTAGAATCCCCAGTTGATGCCAATTAACCTAACTTGCATGATTTTGGCATGTGGGAGGAAACCGGAGAAATCCCGGAGTAAACCCACGCAGACACGGGGAGAACATACAAACTTCACACAGATCACTGTTGGTCGAGGGCTGGGATCGAACCCAGGATCATCCGGCCAAGGGTGAGTCGCTGTGCTGCCGCAGTGCTAACCACTATGCCACCGCGCTTGTCCTTTCATAATTAACATGCAGTGGAATAAAATTCATTTACATATTTTTCAAACATGCACACATTTAAACTCAATGATCAATGAGATATTTCAAACCTGAATGATATATCAGAGTCCAACTTGATTTTTCAGGGTGTCCTGAAAAAGAAAATAAACTGAGAATTGAGAGTTTTGTGACAAAGGAAATCATTTCATTCATTAATTTCAGTTCAGCCTGTAGTCAAAAGCGAACATATTCCAGAGTCGTCCAGCAGGGGGTAGTGTTGAGCTGTGTATAATTCCTAGTGAGTTGGAATGTGGGGAGGAGTCTGTGAAATGTCTCAAAAATTGTTAAATCATAAAACTGTCCGATTTGGAGGAAGTTTTAAGTTTATTTATGATGGCAACTAATCCGTTTCTTGCAAAAGATGGGATCCTTATGTTTACCTTCTTACAAAGGAATGTGTTTTCCACAGCGGTCCTTAGATGAAGAGAAACAATTCTTGACCAGCTTTTTCTGGGTGAAACAATTTCTTTAAGGTGAACAGTAATTTTATTGATGAGCAAAAGGGAATGATGCTACACTGTCATGGTCCTCTGTCTGGTGAAGATTCTCAAGTAAAAGGTAAAGCAAATACAACGGTGAAGATAAAGTTCTCTCTCTGTCAAAAATGTTAGCAAAAAACAAAAAAAAACAAAACTCAAGTGACACTGTCATGGTTGCTAGGCAACAAAGTAGTGCATGGTCATGCAAATATTTGTCCTCCAAAGACTAGACCGTCTCATTTAACAGCCAAAAATCAGCCTTTAGATGCAGCTTACCGACCTTTGAGAGCTCTGGCCTCCAGGGCCGCGGGCTAGGAGGCAATAGAAGTGAGTCACAGCCACAGATTCCAGTGCAGAGCATTGTGAGCTCAGCAGCGTCGTGGGTAGCAGAAGTTTTACTTCTGAAATATGACACCATTCATCCAAATTCTATGGTGATAATGTAGCCACACATGTGACTTACTTAATGCCTTGCATAATGCCTCACATCTTAGATAAGAACAAAGTGCAGAGTTTCCTTGGAGATAACAGGAAGCTGTGAAAGTGTAATCTTTTATATGCAAGAGACTGCTTGGAAGATCCTTTGTGTGCCAAGAGACTGCTTGGAGGATCCTTTGTGGGCCAAAGACTGTGAGGGGGATGCTAGGGGATTTAAGAGGAAATGCAAAGTTACCTTTGATGTGAATGCAATGTGACTTGTGAGCTGTGGGGAGACCTGGGTATATAAGGGACGAGTTTTTTTCTGAGATGTCCTCTTTCTACAATGCTCATGTTGGAGATGTGTAATAAACTGCCTTGAGACAAACATGCCTCATCAATTACACACTCCACACTGGTGACCCAAGACGTAGCATGCAGCAAGAAGAGAATTCCCCGGGGCCAGCCGCGTTGGGAGCCCCCAGCCAAGCGTATGCCGTTACGGTCCAGCTACCGGACTTTTGGCAGCACAACCTGCGCTCCTGGTTCCACCTGGTTGAGGCACAGTTTGCCATCCGGGGAATATTGGTAGACAACACGAAATTCTACCATGTGATTGCAAAGCTCGACAACCACATGGCTCAGCATGTGGAGAGCCTTCTGGAGTAACCACCAGCCAGCGACAAATACGACGCGTTGAAGGCTGCACTCATCCAGCACTACACACTCTCGGTGGAGGAGAGAGCAGAGAGACTCCTGGCGCTGACCGGGTTGGGAGATTGCATGCCCATTGACCTGATGGAAAAGATGCTGAGGTTGAAAGGCTCGGACGATGACCACTTCATCTTTACCCACCTCTTCCTCAGGAACCTGCCGTCAGCGACGAGAGCGGCACTGGCCAGTTCGCCGTTGTTGGCCAAGCGGGACTACCGTGCGCTGGCCCGGGAGGCGAATCGGATTGTCATAGAAAGCAGCAGAGAACGCACGGCCACGGTGGCAGCGACGGAGCTCGGCGCGACGGCCAGAGATGGCGGGGAGCCATTGACAGCGGTATCAGAGCCACCGACGACGGCAGCGGCGGGGGCCAAGGAACGCGGAGGAGACACCCTTTGTTTCTACCACCGCCGCTTTGCAGAGAAGGCACGCAAATGTATACCACCATGCCAGTTCAAGCGCTCGGGAAACGCCAAGACCGGGGGTCGGTAGCAGCTGCGGCCCTCGGGGAGGAGAACAAGCTGCTCTACTTGACGGACGCACGCTCAGGGAGGCATTTCCTCGTGGACACAGGCGCCCAGTTGAGTTTCATCACGCCTTCCTAAGCTGACCGGCTGGCAAGTTCCAGCGGCCCCGAGATGGCAGCAGCGAACGGCTCAGAGATTAAAACTTTTGGTGAGAGGACTCTGCTTCTGTCTCTACACGGCTGTACATTTGAGTGGACTTTTGTCATAGCAGCATTGAATTTCAATATATTGGGGGCTGATTTTTTGTGCTCACATGGTTTGTTGGTTGATGTCGCTAACAGGCGCCTGGTTAATGCACTTTCTTTTGATTCTATTCCCTGTACAGCTCGAGCGGCCCGGCCAACAGCACAAGCCAACGTCACAGCTGCAAGCGGTAAGTTCCACACACTGCTCACTCAGTTCCCAGCACTCACGGTTCCCACATTTTCGGCAGCCATCACTAAGCACGGGGTGGAACATTTTATTACCACCACCGGGCCTCCCGTTTTTGCAAAGCCTCGGCGCTTGGACGCAGCTAAACTGGCCATAGCGCGCGAGGAGTTCGCCAACCTGGAGAGGTTAGGCATCATCAGGCGTTCGAACAGCCCATGGGCTTCCCCGCTACACATGGTCCCGAAAGCTGACGGTTCGTGGCGACCTTGCAGGGATTTCCGCAGGTTGAACAACACCACAGCGCATGACCGCTACCCAATCCCTCATATCCAAGATTTTTCCATTCATTTGGCAGGGGCGTGCGTTTTTTCTAAAATAGACTTGGTCCGCGGTTACCACCAAGTCCCAGTGTGCGCTGAAGACATACCCAAAACAGCGGTGATAACTCCATTTGGTCTATTCGAGTTTTTGCGCATGCCATTCGGGCTTAAAGGGGCTGCACAGATGTTCCAACGCATGATGGACGCGGTGCTGCATGATCTCCCTTTCGTGTTCGTCTACTTAGATGATATCTTGGTAGCCAGCGCGTCCGAAGACGAACACGAAAGCCACCTCGCAGCAGTTTTCTGTAGGTTGGGAGAGCACGGGTTAATAATCAACCCAGCAAAGCGTCAGTTCGGGGTGACGCAGATCGATTTTTTAGGACACCGCGTCTCACCCGAAGGAGCGGTTCCGCTTCCTGACAAAGTGCGCGCGGTAGCAGACTTTCCCCGGCCGCAGACGGTCAGGGCGTTACAGGAGTTTTTGGGAATGGTGAATTTTTATAACCGTTTTCTCCCCCGTGCAGCGCAACTCATGCAACCGCTGTATGCCGCGCTCAAAAAACAGAAACCCGCGAATAAGATCGAGTGGTCCCTGGAACGGGAGCGAGCGTTCTCGGAAGTCAAAGCAGCCCTGGCAAACGCTGCATTGTTGGCACATCCAGACCCAACGGCCCGCATAGCGCTCACCACTGACGTGTCACATGTGGCCATAGGGGCAGTTGTGGAGCAGCATGTAGCCGGGGCTTGGCAGCCATTCGCCTTTTTCAGCAGGACCTTGCGCGATAGTGAACGTAAATACAGCCCGTTTGACAGGAAGTTGCTGGCTCTCCATTTGGCCATTCGCCACTTCCAGTTCTGGCTAGAAGGGCGCTGTTTCACCGCGTTCATTGACCACAAGCCACTAACTTTCGCGATGGCCGAAGTTTCAGAACCGTGGTTGGGCCGGCAGCAGAGGCAGCCAGCCGCGATCTCAGAGTTTACTACCGATATTCAGCACATGTCGGGTAAACTGAATGTAGTGGCAGACTGCCTCTCGCGCGCCGTGGCTGCCCCCGTCCGCGTGGGGATAGATTATACAGCCATGGCCGCGGAGCAGGTTATTGATGCGGATGTGCGCACACTCCAGTCTGGACCAACAGGGTTAAGGCTGGAGAGCAGGGTGCTGCAGGATGGTATGCCCCCTCTAATCTGTGATGTCTCCATGGGGAGACCGCGTCCCGTGGTACCGGCAGCGTGGTGCCGCCGCGTTTTGACTCGATTCATTCTTTGGCGCACCCGGGAGTGCGCGCGTCGGTCAAAATGGTAGCAGAAAAATTTGTGTGGCCTGGCCTCCGCAAACAAGTTAAAGAGTGGGCGGCAGCCTGCATGGCGTGCCAACGAGCCAAAGTACACAGACACACGAGAGCTCCCTTGGAGCCATTTCACATTTCGGCTAAGAGGTTTGACCACGTTCACGTGGACCTCGTGGGTCCCCTACCGCCATCACAGGGGTGCACGCACCTTCTGACAATGGTGGACTGCACCACGCGGTGGCCGGAGGTGGTTCCGTTAGCGTCAACCACAGCCAAGGAGGTGGCGCGCGCGTTTGTAACAGCATGGGTGGCGCGTTTTGGAGTCCCGTCGGACATTACGTCCGACAGAGGCCCTCAATTTGTTTCCGAACTTTGGTCAACAATGGCCCGCAGCCTAGGCGTCACAATTCACCGTACAACCGCGTACAATCCACAGGCTAACGGGTTATGCGAACGTTTTCACAGGTCATTGAAAGCAGCTCTCAGAGCATCACTGACGGATGCAAATTGGGTAGACAAGCTACTGTGGGTTTGATTGGGGTTACGTTCTGCGCGTAAAGAGGACTTAGAGGCTTCCCCAGCTGAACTCGTTTTTGCGCAGCCACTTCGGTTGCCCGGGGAGTTTCTCCCAGATAATCCTGTGCCAGGCAGCTCCCCATCTCAGTTTTTGCAGCGTAGCATCGACACAGGCACGCTGCCGGGCCCTGCCCACCACAGTTTTCCACACGTTTTTGTACCTAAAACTTTGAAAAACGCAGAGTTTGTTTTTGTCAGACATGATGCACATCGCCCCCCATTGCGACCGCCTTATGATGGACCGTTCAGAGTGCTGGAAACAGGGTACAAGCATTTTTTTGCTAGATTTGGGGGGTAGGAGGGAAAAGGTTGGCTTAAACAGACTCAAACCCACTTTTGTGGTGGCGGACGAGCAAGTGCTGTTGGCGAGGGCCCCTCGGCGCGGAAGACCCCCACGAGGAGCTTCCCAGAGTAAAATTTCCCCAGAACACCCGCAGGGACTGACAAAAGGTCTTCACCCCCAGACAGCAGCTCCCCAGAATGACAGCGCCACTGAGGCAGCAAATCCTGGTTACAGCAGATATGGGAGAAGACTGAAGCCCAAGCAGCATGGGGATTGATGTGTAATGATTCTATCACAGCATGCAGACTGTTATTCTTTTGCTCGATCTAAATGTTTGGGGGGGGGGTGTAGCCACACATGTGACTTACTTAATGCCTTGCATAATGCCTCACATCTTAGATAAGAACAAAGTGCAGAGTTTCCTTGGAGATAACAGGAAGCTGTGAAAGTGTAATCTTTTATATGCAAGAGACTGCTTGGAGGATCCTTTGTGTGCCAAGAGACTGTGAGGGGGATGCTAGGGGATTTAAGAGGAAATGCAAAGTTACCTTTGATGTGAATGCAATGTGACTTGTGAGCTGTGGGGAGACCTGGGTATATAAGGGACTGTGGCCACACATGTGACCTACTTTGTGACTTATTTAAGGCCTCACATTTGAGATAAGAACAAAGACAGAATTTCCTTGGAGATAACAGGAAGCTGGAAGGTGTTAGCTTTGGTATGCAGGGCCTGAGACTGTGGGGGTGATATTAAGGGATTATAGAGGAGATGCATTGTTACTGGTGATTATAATGCAATGTGACTTGTGATGCAAAGTGACGTGATTATAATGCAATGTGACTGGTGATGCAAAGTGACTTGTGAGCTGTGAGAGTCCCGGGTATTTAAGGGACGAGAGTTTCCTGTGATATCCTCTTTCTTCGCTGAGATGATGATGAATGTGAATAAAGCTGCTTTGAGAGAGATCAGTCTCATCCTTTTCACATTCCCACACTGGTGACCCAAGACGTAGCATGCAACAACAGGAGAGTTCCCCGGGGCCAGCCTCGTCAGGAGCCCCCAGCCAAGCGAATGCCGCTACGGTCCAGCTACCGGACTTTTGGCAGAACAATCCGCGCTCCTGGTTCCACGCGGTTGAGGCACAATTCAACCTCCGGGGAATATCGGTAGACGACGCAAAATTCTACCATGTGGTCGCAAGACTGGACAACCACACGGCTCAGCATGTGGAGAGCCTTATCGAGCAGCCACCAGACAGCGACAAATACGGAGCGTTGAAGGCTGCACTCATCCAGCACTTCACCCCCTCCGTCGAGGAGCGAGCGGAGAGACTCCTGGCGCTGACTGAGTTGGGAGATGACAAGCCCGTTAATCTGATGGAGAAGATGTTGAGGTTGAAAGGCTCAGATGACGACCACTTCATCTTCACCCACCTCTTCCTCAGGACCCTACCGTCAGCGACGAGAGCGACCCTGACCAGTTCGCCGTTGTTGGCCCAGCGGGACTACCGCGCGCTGGCCCGGGAGGCGCAGTGAATTGTCAACGCCAGCAGACAGCGCGCGGCCACGGCCGCAGCAGCGGAACTCAGCGCGACGACCGCAGATGGCAGGGGGCCAGGGGCAGCAGTAATTATGCGAACGTTTTCATAGGCCATTGAAAGCGGCTCTCAGAGCATCACTGACGGATGCAAATTGGGTAGACAAGTTACCGTGGATTTTATTGGGGTTGCGTTCTGCGCCTAAAGAGGACTTAGAAGCCTCCCCAACGGAGCTTGTGTTTGCGCACCCACTTCGGCTGCCTGGGGAGTTTCTCCCAGATAACCCGACTCCAGACACCTCCCCGTCTCAGCTGTTGCGGAGTAACACAGAATCAAGCACGCTGCCCGGCCCCGTGCACCACAGTTTTCCGCGCGTTTTTGTGCCTAAAGCTTTGAAAAATGCGGAGTTTGTTTTTATCAGACATGACGCGCATCACACACCACTGCGACCACCTTATGATGGGCCGTTCAGAGTGTTGGAAACAGGGGACAAGCATTTTTTGCTAGATTTGGGGGGTAGAAGGGAAAAGGTTGGCATAAACAGACTCAAACCCACTTTTGTGGTGGCGGACGAGCAAGTGCTGTTGGCAAGGGCCCCTCGACGCGGCAGGCCACCACGGGGTGTTTCCCAGAGTAATATTTCCCCAGATCACCCGCAGAGACTGACAGAAAGTTTGCACCCTCAGACAGCAGCTCCCCAGCATGACGGCGCCGTGGAGGCGGTGAAACCTGGTTACAGCAGATACGGGAGAAGACTGAGGCCCAAGCAGCATGTGGATTGAGGTACAATGATGTTATCACAGCATGCAAACTGTTATTCGGTTGTTCGATCTAAATGTTTGGGGGGGGTGGCCACACATGTGACCTACTTTGTGACTTATTTAAAGCCTCACATTTCAGATAAGAACAAAGACAGAATTTCCTTGGCGATAACAGGAAGCTGGAAGGTGTTAGCTTTGGTATGCAGGGCCTGAGACTGTGGGGGTGATATTAAGGGATTATAGAGGAGATGCATTGTTACTGGTGATTATAATGCAATGTGACTTGTGATGCAAAGTGATGTGATAATAATGCAATGTGACTGGTGATGCAAAGTGACTTGTGAGCTGTGAGAGTCCCGGTTATTTAAGGGACAAGAGTTTCCTGTGATATCCTCTTTCTTCGTTGAGATGATGGTGAATGTGAATAAAGCTGCTTTGAGAGAGATCAGTCTCATCCTTTTCACATTCCCACAGGACGAGTTTTTTCTGAGATGTCCTCTTTCTACAATGCTCATGTTGGAGACGTGTAATAAACTGCCTTGAGACAAACAAGCCTCGTCAATTACACACTCCACAATACCAAGCAGCATAACTTTGAAAAATAAACAAAATAAGCACTATTTACGGTGGTGTGAAAAAATGTTTGCCCCCTTCCTGATTTCTCTTTTTTTTGTATGTTTGTCATGCTTAAATGTTTCAGATCATCAAACAAATTTAAATATTAGACAAAGATAACACAAGTATACACAAAATGCAGTTTTTAAATGAAGATGTTTATTATTAAGGGAAAAAAAAAATCCAAACCTACATAGCCCTGTGTGAAAAAGTGATTGCCCCTAAACCTAATAACTGGTTGGGAGTTTTGCCAGAGTTTTCTGGCAAAACTGAGACGAGTCTTTATGTTCTTTTTGTTCAGCAATGGATTTCATCTTGGAACTCTGCCATGCAGGCCATTTTTGCCCAGTCTCTTTCTTATGGTGGAGTCATGAACACTGACCTTAACTGAGGCAAGTGAGGCCTGCAGTTCTTTAGATGTTGTTGTGGGGTCTTTTGTGACTTCTTGGATGAGTCGTTGCTGTGCTCTTGGGGTAAGTTTTCTTGGCCACCTGCTCGTGGGAGGGTTCACCACTGTTCCATGTTTTTGCCATTTGTGGATAATGGCTCTCATTGTGGTTCACTGGAGTCCCAAAGCTTTAAAAATGGCTTTATAACCTTTTCCAGACTGATAGATCTCAGTTACTTTGTTTCTCATTTGTTCTTGAATTTTGTTGGATCGCAGCATGATGTCTAGCTTTTGAGGATCTTTTGGTCCACTTCCCTTTGTCAGGCAGGTCCTATTTAAGTGACTTCTTGATTGAAAACATGTGTGGCAGTAATCAGGCCTGGGTGTAGCTAGAGAAATTGAATTCAGCTTTCCAGAGATGTGATAAACCACAGTTAATTTATGTTTTAATGGGGGGGGGGGGGTCACTTTTTCACACAGGGTCATGTAGGTTTGTTTTTTTTAACCTCAATAATAAACACCTTCATTTAAAAACTGTGTTTACTTGTGTTATCTTTGTCTGGTGGGGGCACAGTTTTGGGGTTTCCTCACACCCAGAGAGACAAGGGGAAGAGAGGACAATGGACTGAATGAAGAGGTGCCACCGGGGAGTATCAAACAGGACAGTTAGGTTAATGCATCTCTCGGGAGAGTAAGATCACCGGAGTCACGGAGAGAAGAAAAGTGTGTAGTAGCAACGCCAGTGTAATGTTATGTTCATGTGCTGCATTTCTCTTTATGTATGAGGGTTGGAAGTTCTGGGTCTCTACATATGGAAATAAAAGTATAAAAGAGGGATGTACAGAGACCCAGATAGCGTAGTAGCTCAGCAGAGCTCAGAAGAGCTCAGACACGTGTTTGCTGTTATGTTGGAGAAATAATAAAGCCTTGTGTCGTCCAGCTCATTGCCTTTGCCTATTCCTTTTTCTCCACAGTCTAATATTTAAATTTGTTTGATGATGTGAAACCTTTAAGTGTGACAAACATACAAAAAAAATGAGAAATCAGGAAGGGGGGAAACACTTTTTCACACCACTATAAGTTTGTAAAATAACAGTCTAAAAATAAAATAAATAAATAAATAAATAAAAACTTTAAAAAGATTTCACTGTGAAAAGAAAATTCCACATGTATGCTGCTTGGTACGACCACAGAACAGTGAAGCATTTCAGAAGTAAAAAAATACTTGAATCCAGTTGACTTGACTGAGCTTTCATCCAGCAAACTGACCCGCCTGGATGACTGAGAATCTTCACCAAATTAAGAAGCTGAATTAATTTTGCTTTCATTTTACGTCTTAATTATCTTTATTATAATTGAATTATATTTTATTTTATTTTTATTTACTTTGCTCACTGTTCGATTTTGTTATCATTTTATAAGCATTTCTTTCAAGTATTTATGTTCATGAGTTTTATTCATATTTCATATTGCCCCTGCAATAAAGCTGTTAATGAAACTGAAATCATGTGGGCAAAAAGAATCGGTATCAAAGAAAAAGTCCCATAAATCAATGGTATTGTATAAAGGAAAAATGCTGGTATCGCTCATCCATAACTTCAAGTGGGAGGCGTCCTGATTCGATGCCCAAACCACCTCTGCTGGCTCCTTCCAGTGTGGAGGAGCCGTGGTTCTCCTCTGAGCCTCTCCTGGATGACTGAGCTCCTCACCCTGTCTCTGAGGGTGAGTCCAGCAATCCTACGGAGAAAGAACCCCCCCCCCCCCCAATAAAATCACACCTTTATGTCATAAAATTGAGTGATTTTTTTTCCCAACAAATTTATATATATTTTTTTCTTGTAAATTTGCACTTCTGTGCTTAAGAATTTGCAATTTTAGTTGAAAAGTTTTTCCTTCATAAATGTATGCTTTTATTTCATAAATCTGTGACTCTTTACAGAAAATATGTGACTTTTTTCTCAAGAATTTGTACGTTTTCATTCATAAATTTGTACCTTTTTACTCATCATTGTGTGACTTTTGGATCATTTTTTCCCTTTTTTCTTACAGATTTGCTAATTTAGTTTCAGAAATATGTTTTTTAAAACATTTTTTCCTCCTCAAAATGGTCCCGGAGCCACAGGTTGAAGACCCTGCCTAAAATGCCTTAGAGCACAGTGGGTCCTGTACAGTCAACTTATCTCATAGTTTTTGTAAGAAAATGTCCAAATATTTACTCTGTATAGACATGGAGAACCAGTTTAATCTTGTGGGAAACGTTTGTTTCCTTCCAGCAATCGTTCTCTTCTTCCTCTTTTGTTAATAAAATCTCTTGGGTTTTTTGACCAACTCATGTTGCTGATATCACTCAACTTCATTCCAGATACACAGAAAGAGTGTTGTGTCTCAAAGAGGCCCTATTATGTTATTTTTCCACAATATGATGTGATTTGGTCAGAACACCTCAGGGTTTAAAACAGCAGGACCATTTTACACACAGGTGAAGGAGCTATCCTCACAGTGGGTTGTTCATGCTATTTAGCTTTGAATGCTAAGGAGCCCCGGTTCACCCTACTCCTGCTCTGTCATAATTTCTGAGGCATGCTTCTGTTCAAAGGCAGGGCCACATTTATGCTAGCATTAGCTGGTTAGCTCCCATTATTGGACCAGTGTACAATTGGTTTACTGTAATAATGACAAAGCCCAAATAAAGCATTATCAGAGACAGAGGTGTGTGTTTTGACTGGTCGACATCACATAACCAGCCCCTGGGGTGCAATAAGCACAAAAACAATCATGAATATGTGAAAGGCTGGCTCTGCTAGCTTAGGCTAACTGCAGTCGTTGGAGGAGCCATCCCTATCCACCTTATTCCTGAGGGTGCTGCTGTAGAAACAATTATGGGCGCAACTTCCAGTTTCGACTGAAGTTGCGTTAACCACTTGCACTCCGGGCAATTTTCCTAAAAATGCCAAAAAATAACGTGCCCAAAGTAAATCGAAAGCTGTTATTCAACCCTTTGCAGCATCTTCATGGGGTTGGTCTCATTTAAAAGAAAACACTTTGAATTTTTTGGCAAAAAAAACATAATCTCTCTACGTGCTCCGGCCACTGAGTTACAGTCATCTAAACATACTGAACTTGAAGAAAAAAAAATTGGACACAGTGTTTTTTTGGATACAAATGCTTGTAAATAACACACAGCTGTCCGATCCGGCTGGAAAATGCAACAGAAATGTAGAACCAAGTGTTATCCAGCTGAGATCCAAATTTGGTAACGATACCACAAAAAATGAATATTTTACACAGCTTTGTTCTCAGGCTGTTCCCAGGCGTTTTGGAACTGTGCCAAATTGTGCCAAATGGCACAGTTTGGAAAAACGTCTGTAACTTTTGAATAATTTAATGTAGAATGAAAGGTGCTCTAATGAAAGGTCACACTCAGGGCTGTGTCTGTGTGTGTGTGTGTGGGTGGGGGGTCGTTCCCCCCCCCCCGCTACCAAGGACCAAATTCGGCCCTCTACATGACGGATTACACTCCTTGCATGCTTTCACAGCGGCTCCCCCTCCCCTCGCTACTGTGTGTGTGTGTGTGTGTGGGGGAACCGTGAACGGACCGTGAACGCCCCCCCCCCCCCCCTCGCTACAGAAGAGGGCCATCGCTACATGATGGAATAGACTGATATGCTTCCTCCCGCGGACCGGGGGGCGTTCACGGTCCGAACACGGCAAATGAACCGTTTATCGCGGCGCACGTACTTCGTGCGCAGTACAGTTGTAATTTACCGATCGGTCAAAAGTCATTTTTGGATTACAGTTTTCAGGGATAAATAATAATTTAGCTGATAACACCTTACCTCTTCAAAGCAGCAGAGTCGCGGCGAACAGCTCTTCCCCCATTGTCAGACGAACGCAACGCTACTCCGCTCGTGGATCCCGATCAACATAATTCCATTATTGCCGTTTTGGCGAATGATTTACGACTTTTGTCGTCGGCCTCCGTCTATTCTGCTGGAATGAGTGCAGGTCCCACTTGTGGGTGTTTTCCATGCTGCTGGGTGAGCCTGGGTCTGTAGTAGATTCGTACAGAGTCCTTCTGCAGCAGTAAATATCGCTTCACCCAGCCTGAATTTCTGTGCTTCAATTGGCTCCTGCGTTCACAGTAGGCGGGTCCTCCTTCCTAGATTTTCATTCACTGGCTCCTCAAGGTTTCAGAAACCCAATTCAAGGCTCTTATTAGTCGAATGAGAGGTCAATCAGATGAACTAATCTGTTCGCGGCTGTGTTTGCAGATTTTTTTTTCAGTGGCGCTTGGAGGGCACACCACCTACACCATCACCATCAATATCCTTATCATGCGTCATGCGCACGAGGGCGCACGAGCGTGCTCTCGTGCGCCCTCGTGCGTCATAGGACGCAGAGACTTGCCCGCCCGCGGAACAACGGAGCGCAAGTGGTTAAATCAGTCAGCAAGAGTGTAGCAGTGGGGCATTTAGAGTGCATCTAGAAAGTATTCACAGCACTTCATTTTTTTCACATTTTGTTAAGTTACAGCCTTATTCCAACTGGGGATTCTAAATTATCCTTAGGTATGACTGTGAGAGTGAATGGTTGTCTGTTTCTCTGTGTTGGCCCTGCGATGGACTGGCGATCTGTCCAGGGTGTACCCTGCCTCTCACCCAAAGATGATGGGATAGGTTCCAGCCCCCCGTGACCCGAAAAAGGATTAAGCGGAAGAAGATGGATGGCTGGATGGATGGATTAAATTCACTTTTTCCCTCAAAATTCTACACCCAATACCTCATGACAATGTGAAAGAAGTTTTTTTTTTTTAGATTTTTGCACATTTATTAAAAATAAAAAACTAAGAAATCACATGTACAGAAGTATTCACAGCCTTTGCCATGAAGCCCAAAATTGAGCTCAGGTGCATCCTGTTTCCACCGATCATCCTCGAGATGTTTCTACAGTGTAATTGGAGTCCACCAGTGGTAAATTCAGCTAATTGGACATGATTTGGAAAGGCACACACCTGTCTATATAAGGTCCCACAGCTGACAGTGCATGTCAGAGCACAAACTAAGCATGAAGTCACAGGAATTGTCTGTAGACCTCTGAGAAACGATTGTCTCAAGGTACAAATCTGGGGAAGGGTACAGAAACATTTCTGCTGCTTTGAAGGTCCCAGTGAGCACAGTGGCCTCTATCATCCATAAATGGAAGAAGTTTAGAACCACCGGGACTGTTCCTGGAGCTGGTCAGCCGTCTGAGCGACTGGGTGAGAAGGGCCTTATTCAGGGAGGTGACCAAGAACCCAATGATCACTCTGTCAGAGCTCCAGCGTTGCTCTGTGGAGAGAGGAGAACCTTCCAGAAGGACAACCATCTCTGCAGCAATCCACCAATCAGGCCCGTATGGTAGAGTGGCCAGATGGAAGCCATTCCTTAGTAAAAGGCACATAGCAGGCCGCCTGGAGTTTGCCAAAAGGCACCTGAAGGACTCTCAGACCATGAGAAACAAAATTCTCTGGTCTGAGACAAAGATTGAACTCTTTGGTGTGAATGCCAGGCGTCATGCTTGGAGGAAACCAGTCACCGTTCATAACTATGCCAATGGTGGTGGCAATATCATGCTGTGGGGATGTTTTTCAGTGGCAGGAACCGGGAGACTAGTCAGGATAGAGGGAAAGATGAATGCAGCAATGTACAGAGACATCCTGGATGAAAACCTGCTCCAGAGCACTCTTGACCTCAGACTGGGGTGACGGTTCATCTTTCAGCAGGACAATGACCCTAAGCACACAGCCAAGATATCAAAGGAGAGGCTTCAGGACAACTCTGTGAATGTCCTTGAGTGGCCCAGCAGAGCCCAGACTTGAATCCAATTGAACATCTCTGGAGAGATCTGAAAATGGCTGTGCACCGACGCTTCCCATCCAACCAGATGGAGCTTGAGAGGTGCTGCAAAGAGGAATGGGCCAAACTGCACAAAGATAGGGTGTGCCAAGCTTGTGGCATATTCCAAAAAAACTTGAGGCTGTAATTGCTGTCAAAGGTGCATCAACAAAGTATTGCGCAAAGGCTGTGAATACTTATGTACATGAGATTTCTTAGCTTTTTGTTTTTAATAAATTTGCAAAAATCTCAAAAAAACTTTTTTCACATTGTCATTATGGGGTATTGTGTGTAGAATTTTGAGGGGAAAAATGAATTTAATCCCTTTTGGAATAAGGCTGTAGCATAACAAAATGTGGAAAAAGTGAAGCGCTGTGAATACTTTGTGGATGCACTGTAAAATAGCATTTTTAAAAGTTTTTTCTAATTTGTTTTAATGTATAGTCCACATACCTGTTTTGCAGTCAAGTGGCAGCTAATTTCAGCACTTGTAGTTTTTGTATTTTTGAATGTTTTTGTGTAGTTCTGGTTCTTGCTGCTGTTGGTGGTGTGAGGCTCCTCACAGATCAGCACAGCTAAATCTGTGGCTTCAACAGCAATGAGTAGATCAGGCACTGAAAACAAAAGGATTCTTCAAGTGATTGGTGGTACAGACACAGCAACACCAGATATGTTTTCACTTGTATGAATGTCACAGATCTGACGTTTTACCCCAACATTAAAACACCCAAGCACGGTGTTGTGGTTCTTTGTGGCTCTGACTAGACTCTACGTCTGCTGTGAGGTAAATTTGATTATGTCCAACATATTTTAACAAAATGCAGCCAACTTTATTGTGGTGGAAACATTGATATATTTCAGAGCTTTTATTTCTTCACAGCGTTAGCATGTTAGCAGCAGAGCTAACTAATGGAGCTATTGTTTGCGAGGCCACTTTTTAAGGTCATCTTCTCATCCCTCCATAGTCATGGGAAGTGGTATGATTATTAGTCTTTTTGGGGTGCAAGAGGCCGTGTTCCTACATTCGTGATGCTGAAGTCATTGTTTTTTAAAAATGAAAGTGTCCCGTTTCAGTGACAACCCCACTTTCTAAACTAGTGCTGGAAGTTGTGTGCATAATTCATGCAAGGCATCATGGGAGCTAGGAATAAGGTGGATTGTATCATAAGCTAAAATATTGTCTAGAATGAGATACATGGTCTTGTGTTGGCAGATGATCCGGCTGGGATCACAGATGTTGCATGGAGTGGCTGAGTTATGTAAAGGGGAGCAACAAGTGGTAGCTAAGCTAGGCTAACTCAGTTGGCATGTCTATCAGTGTGACCTCATGGCCATTCCCGCCAAAATGAGAAACAAGCAAGCAAGATACAGACGTGGACAAAATTGTTGGTACCCCTCTGTTAATGAAAGAAAAACCCACAATGGTCACAGAAATAACTTGAATCTGACAAAAGTGGTAATAAATAAAAATTCTATGAAAATTAACCAATGAAAATCAGACAATGCTTTTGAATTGTGGTTCAACAGAATTATTTTAAAAAACAAACTCATGAAACAGGCCTGCACAAAAATGATGGTACCCCTAGAAAAGACCACAAGGACATGTTCAACCAAGATGTGTCCTCTAATTAACATCACAGGTGTCTACAAACTTGTAATGTCAGTCGGCCTATTTATAGGGTGACAAGTAGTCACTGTGCTGTTTGTTGACATGGTGTGTACCACACTAAACATGGACCAGAGGAAGCAAAGGAGAGAGTTGTCTCAGAAGATTAGAAAGAAAATTATAGACAAGCATGTTAAAGGGGACCTGTGGTGGTCGTGAAAAAAAAGATATTATATTGAGCCCCTGTCTCACGTTCTAGTTGAAGTTTACACTACTGTTCAAAAGTTTGGGGTCACTTAGAAATTTCCTTATTTTTGAAAAAAAAGCTCTGTTTTTTTCAATGAAGATAACTTTAAACTAATCACAAATACACTCTAATATCTAATATACATTGCTAATGTGGTAAATGACTATTCTAGCTGCAAATGTCTGTTTTTTTGGTGCAACATCTACATAGGTGTATAGAGGCCCATTCCCAGCAGCTATCACTCCAGTGTTCTAATGGTACAATGTGTTTGCTCATTGCGTCAGAAGGCTAATGGATGATTAGAAAACCCTTCTGCAATCATGTTAGCACAGCTGAAAACAGTTTAGCTGGTTAGAGAAGCTATAAAACTGACCTTCATTTGAGCAGGTTGAGTATCTGGAAAAAATTATTATTTCAAATACAAATCATTATTTCTAACCTTGTCAATGTCTTGACTATATTTTCTATTCATTTTACAACTCATGGTGGTAAATAAGTGTGACTTTACATGGAAAACACAAAATAATTGTCTGGGTGACCCCAAACTTTTGAACGGTAGTGTAAGTTCAAGTTCAAGTTCAAAGCAATGCGATATAAATCCATTGCTGATGTGCTGGTTCAGCTATGTCAGCAAAACATGCGCGCAGCCATACTGGCGGCTACATGGCCTGCCAGGACGCTTCCTGTGACGTAGTAGCGTGGATACCGCGATCTGGATCAATATTGGCTGAGCCTGGAGTGCCCGGATGAGCAGTGGCTTTTGGGATATTCAAATTCAAATTCAAACGTTTATTTCAAATTCAGAGTTCATATTAAATGCAGAACTAAAATGAGTAGAAAATAAATAAATAAATAAAAGTATATACAGATCAGCAGACACTCGGCGCTCTTGTAACAACAAAGACATACAATACGATATGGATATCGCAACATGGCGGAATGTAAAGCCTTTGGATGTCTCAATAATAAGCAAAAAAACAAAGATAAACACTTCTTTTGTGTACCCAAACCCAACACACCTTGTCGGAAGATCGTAGCGGAAAAGTGGTTGCGCAATCTCGGAACAGGGCACAGACATTTCCTTTCGGACGAAATTCCGTTGTGTGTGAGGACCACTTCGTCACTTTCACCTCCAACCACCACAGGTCCCCTTTAAAGGTAAAGGCTATAAGACCATCTCCAAGCAGCTTGATATTCCTGTGACTATAGTTGCACATATTATTCAGAAATTTAAGATCCACGGGACTGTAGCCAACCTCCCTGGACGTGGCCGCAGGAAGAGATGGATAATACGAATGGTAACAAAAGAGCCCAGAACAACCTCTAAACACATTCATGGTGAACTCCAAGGTCAAGGTACATCAGTGTCAGATCGCACCATCCGTCGTTGTTTGAGCCAAAGTGGACTTCATGGGAGATGACCAAGGAGGACACCACTGTTGAAAACAAATCATAAAAAAGCCAGACTGGAATTTGCCAAACTGCATGTTGACAAGCCACAAAGCTTCTGGGAGAATGTCCTATGGACAGACGAGACAAAACTGGAACTTTTTGGCAAGGCACGTCAGCTCTATGTTCACAGTCGCAAAAATGAAGCATACCAAGAAAAGAACACTGTCCCTACTGTGAAACATGGAGGAGGTTCTGTTATGTTCTGGGGCTGATTTGCTGCATCTGTCACAGGGTGTCTTGAATCTGTGCAGGGTACAATGAAATCTCAAGACTATCAAGGTATTCTAGAGAGAAATGTGCTGCTCATTGTCAGACAGCTTGGTCTCAGTCGCAGGTCGTGGGTCTGGCAACAGGATAATGACCCAAAACACACAGCTAAAAACACCCAAGAATGGCTAAGAGCGAAACAATGGACTATTCTAAAGTGGCCTTCTGTGAGCCCTGATCTAAAGCCTATTGAACATCTGTGGAAGGAGCTGAAACATGCTGTTTGGAGAAGGCACCCTTCAAACCTGAGACAACTGGAGCAGTTTGCTCATGAGGAGTGGGCCAAAATACCTGCTGAGAGGTGCAGAAGTCTCATTGACAGTTACAGAAATCGTTTGATTGCAGTGATTGCCTCAAAAGGTTGTGCAACAAAATATTAAGTTAAGGGTACCACCATTTTTGTCCAGGCCTGTTTCATGAGTTTATTTTTTAAAATAATTCTGTTGAACCACAATTCAAAAGCACTGTCTGATTTTCATTGGTTAATTTTAATAGAATTTTTATTTATTACCACTTCTGTCAGATTCATGTTATTTCTGTGACCATTGTGGGTTTTTCTTTCATCAACAGAGGGGTACCAACAATTTTGTCCACATCTGTATATAACTGAATGTGAAATAATAAATCAACAGTGAACACATGATGTTGAGTGGATTTTCAACTTTTTACTGATTAACTTTTTTCCCTATATATTTTTAACACTCTCATAATTTTGCAACTTTTTACCTCCGCCAAAGGGGGAGGTTATGTGATCATCGGCGTTGGTTTGTCTGTCTGTTTGTCTGTTTGTTTGTCTGTCTGTTTGTTTGTTAGCAAGATAACTCAAAAAATTATGGACGGATTTTCATGAAATTTTCACAGATTGTCAGAAATGGGGTATCCTACAGATGATTACATTTTGGTGGTTATTTATTTATTTAGCGAATGCAAAGTCCTTAAGCCAAGCAGTTGCCTCCTGGTTTGCTGTATGGAGGGTGTGCAATCCTCCTTCCAGTCTTTGGAGCGGGCAAGCCTCTGTGATGTGTTCCATAGTTTGCTCCTCTCCACATGCGCACAGTGGGCTAGGGCTACTGCCCCATCTGTGAAGGCTGGCCAAGCAGGGGCCATGTCCAGTCCTGAAGCGATTGAGTGTAGACCACTGTCTCCTTGGGAGGTTGGTGCCCGGGACCTGTTGGTTGGGGTTTATCACCAGCTGTTTGTTTGGGACCTCCTTGGTCTCCCATTCCTCTTGCCAAGCTGTCTGGATGGTAAAGTCAGCTGGGGGAGGGTTTTTCCAAATCGGCCGTCTGGATGAAAGTCGGGCAGTGGGTGGGGTGTAGATATCTGCATGGATTGGTAAGTGAGGAAAATCTTTAACTTTTTGGAGCATCCTTTGAGTTAATGCTGCTCGCTGGATGTGTGGAGGGGCTATGTTTGACAGTACAGAGAGCCAGGGGAGTGGTGTTGAGCGGATTGTTCCAGTTATAGTTCTCATGGTTGAGTTGAGCTGGGTGTCTACATGGTGTGTGTAAGATGACCTGGACCAGACAGGGGTGGTGGTGATGGTTTGGTGGTGATCCGGATCACCGTCCACAAGAAAACCGCCATTATGCAAAATGCCATTTTCGTGAATAACTACTAAACCACTAATCCTATCATTGTCAATGCAATTGCTAGTCATATGTTTTCATGGTCAAGGAATCTGAAAACGTACACACAAACACTGTATGGGGGGAACTGTGGCGCTAAACCGCCATTACGGAAAATGCCATTTTCGTCAATAACTACTGAACCACTAATCCTATCATTGTGAATCCAATTGCTAGTCATATGTTTTCATGGTCAAGGAATCTGAAAACGTACACACAAACATTGTATGGGGGGAACTGTGGCGCTTGGCGGAGGTCTGCGCTCTCCGAGTGCTTTTCTAGTTTTTATATATTTCCAACCTTTTTCTTGTAAATTTGCAACTTTTTGCTTTTAAATTTCAACTTTTCTGAAAATTTTTTAATTTTTATCCTGTAAACTTCTTCAGTAGGTCATGACAGAGAGTTCCAGGGATAAGACAGCTTGTGACAGCTGCGTGACAGCTGCGTCTGACACTCCGCATCAGAGTACTATTTTCTCCATTTTTGTTTGTTTTTGTTGATTGTTTTTATTGATTTCATTTTTACTTTTTTAAATTTTTTTATCTCGGTTTGTTGTTATTAGTTTTTGTTTACTGTTAGCTCGGTATTGGCCTCGCCTAAAAGCCCATTCGGATGCAAGAGTAGCTGTTTTTGGCTAGCTGGCGGGCTATCCATCTCAGTGCCTGGAACGCCATGGCTCCTTCTCCGACATGTACCCGCTGTTTGTCACTCCTCGGTAAGGTCTCTGAGCTGGAAACGAGGCTCTCCAACCTTTACAAGATTCGAGAGGCCGAAGACCACATCGACACCATCATTCTCGGACGATCATCGCTCCGGCTACCGCCTCGCAGCTGGCAGAGACTGCTTCTTACTTGGGTGAGCTCAGCGCGTCTCCATCTACCTCCACTCCTGTTCCAGCCTCTGCAGACGTCCATGACCTCAGCAACAAACACTGGTTTCGTCTTGGGGCTAAACCCAAAGCTTCGGTTAGTCCCTCTCATCCTCCATCCGTGCCCTGGACCTTGGTTCGACCAGCTAATAACCATCGTCGATCGACCAGAATGGGCCGCGCCTCTTCTCTTCCCGTGTCCTTGGAAAACAGATTTGATATCCTTTCCCTGGAGGATTTTCCCCACCTGGATGCTGGCCGCCCGCCCGTGGACGCCCCTCGTCCTCCCTCCTCTCCTTTAGCGGCGGCTCATGTCCGCAAACCCCGGATAAAGACCACCCTGGGTGTGTCAAATTACACACCAGCTCCAGATAGAAAAGAGCTCATCTCCCCGCCTTCGCAACAACAACATCACCCTCTTCAAAATTCCTCTCCACGTGAGAATCCACCGACAAAAACCCCCCAGACGACGCTGGTAATTGGTGACTCAATTGTGAGGAACGTCAGAAGCAGGTACTGTGTTACTCGATTTTTTCCTGGGGCTAGAGTCTCTGATATTGAGGCTTTTATCCCTGACCTGCTGAATGAATTCCCTCCCATACAAACTGTTGTTGTGCATGTGGGATGCAATAACATCCCAGATGAAGCGCTGGAGATTTTAAAAAGTGACTTCAGGAGCCTTCACTGTCCACTCTTATGAACTGTGGCAGACGTGCGCTCATCTCTGGGCCCTTGGCATCTCTCAGACGAGGCTGCAATCGTTTTAGTCGAACTCTCAGTCTTAATTCTTGGCTATGTTTTACTTGTCCTATTTTTAACATTGGTTTTGTTGACAATTTTAACTTATTTTGGAACCGCTCATCACTTGTGAGGCCTGGTGGCATCCACCCAAATAGACTTGGTGCATGTGTTTTAAGAGACAATCTTTTCTATTCCATTCGGTGTTTTTTAGTACAGTGACTGGGACTTGGCGTGTTTACTCGCTCTGAAGCTTCTGGGTTTGCCAAACTGCCCTTTTTTGGTTCTGTTCCCATGTCTTGTATCGATCCCATTAATTCAGGTGGTCTTTACCGTTTGGATCAACCTTTGATTTATAATCCTACAGAGATTGAGTCTGTCTCCCATTGCCCTAAATATTGTAATCCAGGACAAATGCAACACAACTTGAAAAACACACGCACTTCTGCAGCTCTTCCTCATCCACCACCCTTCAACTTTGCCCCGTCTCCTCCCTTAGAGAACCTTTTTCTGCTCCCTCTAAAGTTAATACAAAAGTTAAAAAAAATTAGAATGCATAAACTTCCCAGATTGATTAAATAAAATGTTGGTAAAATTGTAATCCAGCCTCAAGTTCCTAAAATTAATAAATTGGCCTCTGTTCCTCCCCCAAATTTAAAAATTAAATGTGGTTTATTAAACATTAGGTCTCCATCTTCTAAGTCTCTTCTGGTTCATGATCTATTAATTGATCACCAGATCAATCTGCTATCCCTCATAGAGTCCTGGCTCGGGCTTGATGACTATGTTGGTCTGAATGAATCAACTCCCTCTGGGTATTTAAACTGTCATAACCCCAGAGGTTCTGGTCGTGGTGGTGGAGTGGCGGCAATTTTCCATTCTAAATTACTAGTTAATGTTAAGCAGAAATTATGTTTTAATTCCTTTGAAGGTTTGGTCCTCAGTGTGGGGCCTGTTGGCAATCTTGGCTTGAACCCAATTCCCTTTGCCATAGTTTATCGTCCTCCCACGGCCTATTCAGAGTTTCTATCGGAATTTGCCGAATTTTTAGCTGATTTAGTGCTGAAATCCAATAGAATAATTATTGTAGGGGACTTTAATATACATGTTGATGTTGAGAGTGACTGTCTTAATAAGGCATTCAATTCAATTTTAGACTCAATGGGGTTTTCCCAAAAAGTCAAAAATTCTACCCATTATTTCCACCATACATTGGACCTTGTTTTGACTTATGGTATAGATATTGAAAATCTGGTAGTGTCTCCTCATAATCCCGTACTGTCTGACCATTGTCTGTTAATTTTTGATTTCATTATCTCTGATCACTTATTTCCTAAAGAAAAATACTACTACAGCAGATGTGTTTCTGATGATGTTGTTGCTAAATTTTTGCAGATTGTCTCCTCTATGCCATGGGTCAACACAACAGAAACAACAGAAATAAAAGACGGAGAGTCTGCTCCATTCATGATTGATAGCATGGTTGATGGTGTTACTGCCTCTCTGCATCGGTCTCTAGATTTGGTAGCCCCTTTAAAAAAGAAAAAGTCTAACCAGAGATTTCTAACCCCTTGGTTTAACTCAGAAACTCATGGCTTAAAACAGAAAACTCATCAATTGTAAAGGAAATGGCGTTCAACTAGTTCAGATGAATTCTACTTAGCGTGGAGAAATCATTTCTTAATCTATAAAAAAATCTCTTAGAAAAGCTAGATCAAGCTATTATTCTGCATTAATAGAAGCAAATAAGAATAACCCCAGGTTTCTCTTCAACACTATAGCCAGGCTTACAAAGAGCCAGGACTCGGTCAATCCTCGCATCCCCCCTGAGCTTTCTAGTCAGGACTTTCTGAACTATTTCAATCTTAAAATTTTATCTATTAGAGATGAAATCAGTCAGATTCTTCCTACCGTAAACTCAAGTACATTAACTACTGCAACTCCCTCAACTGATATCTGCTTAGATAAGTTTACTCCAATTGACCTCTTAGAGTTGGATAAAATAATTTCCTCATCTAAGCCTTCATCTTGCCTTCTGGACCCTATTCCTTCCAGGTTATTTAAAATTATCTTCCCAATTATTGGTAGCCATATTCTTCTTATAATTAATTCTTCTTTAACTCTGGGTTATGTTCCACTGGCTTTTAAAACTGCTGTAATTAAACCCTTACTCAAAAAACCGACGCTTGATCCTGGAGTTTTGGCCAATTATCGACCAATCTCTAATTTGCCTTTCATTTCAAAAATCTTGGAAAGAGTTGTTGCTGTGCAATTATCTGACCATTTGCAGGGAGTTGGTTTGTTTGAGGTGTTTCAGTCTGGGTTCAGAGCTCATCACAGCACTGAAACTGCCTTAGTGAAGGTCTCTAATGACCTCCTGAATGCTTCTGATAATGGACTTGTCTCTGCTCTTGTTCTTTTAGATCTCAGTGCAGCCTTTGACACTATCGATCATGCCATTCGACTTGATAGATTAGAACACTTTGTTGGACTGAGTGGAACACCGATGCAGTGGTTTAGATCTTATTTGTCTGATAGATTTCAGTTTGTCCATATCACTGATGAATTTTCTTCCAACTCTAAGCTCAGTCACGGAGTTCCACAGGAAAACAAATCTACCTACGGGTACAAATAAAGTAACCTGAACCTGAACCTGAACAGGGATCTGTGTTGGGCCCTACTCTTTTTCCTCTATATATGCTCCCGTTAGGCAATATCATCAGAAAGCACTGTATACATTTTCACTGTTACGCAGACGACACACAACTATACCTGTCAATGAAGCCCAATGATTGTAATCAATTAGCCAAGTTAGATGCCTGTCTTAAGGACATCAAAGCTTGGATGACTTGCAATTGTTTACTATTGAACTCTGATAAGACTGAAGTCATTCTTGTTGGCCCAAAACATCTTAGAAATTCCTTTTCAGATTATGCCCTTAATTTAGATGCTGCCACTCTCACTCTGAACAGTTCTGTGAGGAACCCTGGAGTTATTTTTGATCAAAATTTGCCCTTTAATTCACATATTAAAACTGTTTCTAAGACTGCCTTCTATCATCTACGCAATATTGCCAAGATCAGGAACAGCTTGTCTCTGAATGATGCTGAGAAACTGATTCACACCTTTGTCAGCTCTCAATTAAATTATTGTAATTCGCTATTATCTGGTTGTCCTAAAGTATCCTTAAAAAATCATCAGTTGATTCAAAATGGTGCTGATAGAGTTTTAACTGGTTCTAGAAAAAGAGATCATATCTCCCTGGTTCTGACCTCCCTTCATTGGCTTCCCATAGAATTTAGAATCAAGTTTAAAATTCTTCTTCTTACTTTCAAAGCTCTTAACAATCTGGCCCCCAATATATAAAAGATTTGATATTACCTTACCATCCTAATAGAGCATTATGCTCCCAAAATGCTGGCTTACTTGTGGTGCTCAGAATCTCCAAAAGTACCGTGGGAGGCAGAGCCTTCTACTACCAAGCTCCTTCTCTCTGGAACCAGTTACCACTCTGGGTCCGGGAGTCAGACTCGGTCTCTGTTTTTAAGAACAAGGTAAAATCCTTCCTTTTTAATATAGCTTACGTTTAAGGAGGGATTTTATGTCTCTTAACCCCACTTTTGTTCTGTTGTTTTCTGATCCATTATGCTGGTTGACCTCCAATAATGTACTTGGCATCTTACTGTTATGTTCTTTATGTCTGTCCTCTCCATCCTCCCTATCCCCTCACCCCCAGCCAGTCGCAGCAGACGACTGCCCGTCTCTGAGCCTGGTTCTGCTAGAGGTTTCTTCCTTCCAAATGGGAGTTTTTCCTCTCCACTGTCGCTTAGTGCTTGCTCACAGGGGATCGTCTGATTGCTGGGTCTTTCTGAGACTGTGTGGGTTTTTCTGCACTGTGGTGCCACGAGACGGCTTTTGTTGTGATGTGGCTCAGTATAAATAAAGCTGAATTGAACTGAATAAAATTTTCAACTTTTTTTGTGTAGATTTTTTTCTGATAAATTTGAAACTAGTTTTTTAAATTAAATTTGCAACTTTTTTCCTCATAAATTTGTTTTTTTTCCTCATAAATTTTCAGCTCTTATCCTGTAAATTTTCTACTTTTCCCTGTAAATTTTCAACTTTTTTTCTCATAATTCTGCAACTTTTTTCTGTACATTTTCAACCCTTTTCTTGTAAATTTGCTGCTTTTTTCTTATAAATTTCAAATTTTTTTCCTGTTAAATTTTTCACTTTTATCCTGTAAATGTTCAACTTTTTTCCTGTAATTTTTGACTTTTTCAGTAATGTTTTGACATTTTTTCTTGTAAATCTGCAAGTTTTTTCAGATCTGGCTGTATCATTTGTGGTCCCAATCAAGAAAGTCAGAGTTCTCCCAATGTGATCTCAACACTGTCCTCTTATCTTTCAGTGACCAAATATTTTCACTCTATCCAACACACTAAACATTCTTCTCAGCAGCTTCAAGTGAAACTCCACTAAGCACAACTGCTTTTCTTAGATCAATATTGTTATGTATGGAATGAGTGAGCCCTGAGACATCTTATGCCGAACAATGAACTGACCTTTATTGCAGGAAAGGGTAGAGATACATACAGCGGCCTCAGCCCACCTGACAGGCTGAGGATGCCCTGTATAAGCCTGTGTCTTTTTTTCTTTTAACATATTTGGACATATGGATATGTAATATCAGTGTTTAAAATAATGGGAGATTCATGTAATACAACTAAACAATTAAAATTGAATCAAAGACTTTTTCCAAATTTTCTGTTAAATGCAATTCTAAACAAATAGTGAGGAATAAATTAGGATACCCCCCCCCCATCTTTTTAGGACACCCCCACACTCATTCCCACTTCAAATGGCTAAAATAAATGTTAAAAAAGTGCAAATAAAAACAAAAACAAGGGTAGACATAGATATGTGAACATTTCTTAATAAAGAACTGAATATTTAATGGGGTATCCTAATTTTTTCACATGACTGTAACTTTTGAACATGAACATCCTGAGTTAGGGACCACCATTAACTAACTGGACACTTGGGTGGACTATCAAGGTGCCCGCATGTTGAGATGGATTATTCTGCCACCTGTTAACCAACATGTCCTGGTTATCCAAGTCCCACAACAAAGTCTCTCAGATAACCTGGCCTTTGACAGATTCTCGCCGAGTGTCTCAATGGTTGAGGTCCTGCTGCTGGACCCGTCGGCCGTTCTCGTGTGTCCTCCAGCACCTCGTCAGCCAAGTTCCGGCCAGTCTCGGCTAGTATGCCACCATGACTCGTCCGAGAAGCAAAACGTGCCTGGACCCAGCTGTTTTGTGATCTGCAGTGGCTCCATCCAAAATGGCTGCAGCTTGTGCGTGCAGTTGGGGTGTGAACTGAGTTGTGAAGTTGTAGGGCCGCAGCGTTTCCGTCCACCTGTGGATCCACATGGGCCTGTGTCCCGATCCGGTCATTTCCAGCAAGGTCGTCAGCACACTGTAATCCTTGCGCAGGGTGAAGTGGCGTCTATAGAGGTAGATGTGCCACTGTTCGCACAACCAAACACACGCAACTGCCTCTTTTACCCACTGCATACCTCTGTTCTGCCCATGTGAGGGACCTCGATGTGAACGCCACCGGCCGCTCCACCCCATTCTGGAGTTGAGACATGACTGCTCCCACTGCCAAGCCAGATGTGTCACAGGTTACAAAAGTGGGGCATCATGGGTCAAAATGGGCCAACACCGGAGGGGAGGTGAGCTTTCAGTTTTTTGGCAGCTGAGCAGGCCGGAGTCCATTCCCACACAACATTCTGCTTCAGGAGAGCATGGATTGGCTCTATGATCTCTGAATATCAAGGAATGAAACATCTGTAGAAATTTGCCATGCCCAGGAATGATGAAATTTGCATGGGCGTCGTGGGGTCTGGAAGTTGCAGGACCGCCTCTGCATTCGAGTGCAGGGGGCTCAGGCCCTCAGCAGACAGGCAAAACCCCACAAACTCAATTGCCTCAGCTGCAAAGATGCACTTTTCTGATTCAGCGTGACTCCGTGATCCAGTAGGACCTTTATTACTCGTTCCAGATGTTCGTCGTGTGCAGCCTGTGACATGCTGTGCACCACGATGTCGTCCAGATATACCATCACACCCATGAGATATTTGAGATCCATGGTGAGGCATCAACTCTTTCAATGATGCCAGCGCCCAGAAGTTTGTTCAGTTCTGCTATGACGTCGTCCCGCAGTAACCGGGGGAGGGGTTGAATCTTGGGTGTCACCCCTGGGTCAATGAGTGGCCGGTGATTGAAAGCTGCTATGCAGCCCAGGCCTGCAAGCAGTACCAGCCAGTGAACATGCCAGGCTGGTGAAACTGGTAGCACTGTGGAGCCTGTTGGGTCCATAATGGAAAACCCCAACTTGCCCAACAAGTCAATACCTAACAAGTCCGCCCAATGGTATGAAACCTGAAAGGTGAACGTGGGAATCTTCTTTGGTCCGCACGACACTGAAAAACTGACCATGCCCACCATGCCTATTTTCACATCCATAGCCAAACATATTATCAGCCCCTGCTACAATTGTCTTTTTTGGGAAAAACTTTCATACCGTGGACATGCTCAATATGGACCTCAAAGCACCTGAATCCACCATGAGCAGCACGTCGACTCCATCAAGCTGTACAATGTACCATTCTATCGGCCAATTCTTGGCACCTGCTACACATACTGAGGCTACACCCATGGGTCCTGCATTGGCTTTTTCACGGGTGGCGGGACAAACTCTACCCAGGTGGTTAGCTTGGCCACAGACGTAGCACCTCTTCCCTCTAGCGGGGCATGCGGACGAGCTGGTTCAGTGATGGGAGGAACCACAGCTGCCACACGGTCTCCGGGTTCCTGCTCCTCCTGCCTGTGCCACAGTCCGCCTCCGTGTGGAAGTCTGCCCCGGGTACTTAGCTGTGTTACTATCGGCCTGGTGTGGAGAGGATGCTTGGCTGGCTAGTTGTTCATTAGCTAGTAGCTGTTTCCATAGCTGGGTGGCGGATTCTATTTGGCTAGTCATCTGCATCACCTGGCTTAGCATGAAATTGTCCCGTTAGCAGTAGCTTCTCCTTTAAATTAAATTAAATCACCCTTTATTGTCATTCAACTGTACAACCAATCATGTACAGTAGAACGAGATTGTGTTTTACCTATCTACTGTGTTAATCACACACACCCCAAGTGTAGAATCAGAGGGCCGCTGCCATGCAAGGCGCCACCACAATTTTCCCTCCTCCATTCCATTTTTGCTGAGCACCAAGCTGGACAGCAGGAAGTTCCACTTTTATATGGTCTTCGGCATGACCCGGCCGGGATTTGAACCCCTGCCTCCTGGGTGTGGGGCGGATGCTCTACCAACTGAGCCACCACTCCGGAGCCACCACTTCCTGTAACCACTCATTGCTCATGCTGTGTGCTAGCTTGACACAAATTTGCTCCTCTTCTAAAGACTCAAAGGTGCACGTGCTCGCTAGGTTATGCAGCTCCATAACAAAATGTTGCATGGACTCACCCGCTTCTTGGCAGCAGTCAAAGAATCTGTATTTTCGTGCTGGGACGTTACACTTTTTGACGAAAACGTCATCCATTAGGCTCAAACACTTGTCCAAGGAGTCTGTACAACCCAGAGCGTAAAGCACTCGCTGTCCTTCTTTGCCTAGACAATGAATCAGGACACTCTTCTGTCTTTCTTCATTGGTGCCGTCCAGGCTGGCCGCGATAATATAGTCATTGAACGGGTCCAGCCAGTGGTGCCACGGTGTTGAGACCACCACCTTCAGACCACCACTCAAGACCACCACCTCCATTCCTGGAGTCATGGTTTGACTCCAGGAATGGAGGTGGTGGTCTTGTGCACGCTCCCATGGTTTTACCTCCTGTCGCCAAATGTTATGTATGAAATGAGTGAGCCGTGAGCCATCTTATGCTGAACAACGAACTGACCTTTATTGCAGGAAAAGATAGAGATGCATACAGCAGCCTACCTGACATCATCCCATCTGATGCCTGACGTCGGCTACGGCAAGCCCCAGGGGCCAAACCTACACATGACAAATATCTTTATCAAAACACTAACGTATTTGTTTTGACTCTGCTTTACAGTGGCTATAGGGTTACAGCTAAATCACACAGTACCTTTGTTTAAAAGAAAAACACTTGATAATCCCGGACAACCCCCCACGTGTAGCCCTCTCATTCACTTCACTTTACTTGCCAGTTAAGTGAAAACACCTTAGCATGGGAGGTGAGTGAGTGAGGGCCATACAAACAAACAAACAAACAAAATAATCAACAAGTGCAAGTGCAACCTCAGTGTGTATAGTGCCCTCAAATATGAGCTATAAACTTGGCAACAGTGCAAAGAGGCCTGGGTAGCTGATGTTATAGCTACACTGTGTGAGTCTTAACCTCCCATGCAAATTTCATCGACACCTCTATAACCTTTGTTTATTCCAGAAACCCATTTAACAAGGATGTGACAACAACACAGGGATAAAGTGTAAATAGACTCGTTAATTTATTTTACAATTTATTTTACAATGTAAAATGAAATTCTTTTGAAATGATATAGGCGCCCAAAGAAATAAAAATTAAACAAAAAATTGTACCCAGGATTTCAATTTGGACCGTCTATGTGTGGTACCACTCGTTGGCGCACATGTTTACGCTCATGTCACAAAGCCGCGGTAGAACCACTGCTGTTCTCACCGTTCGTAGGTGAGGCCAATGACGGTAGCAACCAGGTTTCTCCAGACACCCTTACCCAAGGCAGCGTGAAAAGGGATGACTTCGTGATGAACATTTGGGTGTGGGCTGAAGTCCTGAGCACTTCAGTGTAATGGCATCTGTGACATGGGACACTTCAAAGTGGTGGCAAACGTAAAGCCTTGCACTCTCAACGCACACTAGGAATTCACAAACATTCATAAATTTCCCATTCCCAACTCATAAGCGTTAATACCACCACAGATGCAATTTAACCCTTTGAGTGTGAGAATTTGCTTGCCCCTAGTGGCAGAGTGCGGCACTGAGCCTGCCTTCTCACACTGTCTTTGTCAAAAGTAAATGAGAAATTTCTGTTTTTTTTTTAATGTACTGATTTCTTGTTCATATCATATACTTTGAAGATAAGATGATGAAGTACCTCTGTACAAAAAATGGTGGCCAAAGACTGAACCATTTTTTGTGTGAATACGTCCAAAGTCCAGTTTTGACTGAGTTATGGAATTTAAAGAGGTATCGTGACATTATGAAAATTAGATATGTAAGACAAGATAAGCCTTTATTAGTCCCACAATGGGGAATGTTGTGGAGAGTGTGGGAAATGAGGAGGCATGTTTACGAACAGACAAAGTTTATTAACACTCTCACATCAGTCATACCCCCTCATGGATCGTCACCTTATCGTGGTGGGGGGGTTTGCGTGCCCCAGTGATCCCAGGAGCTATGTTGTCCGGGGCAATTTGCCTCTGATAGGGTCTCCCAAGACAAACTGGTCCTGGGTGAAGGGCCAGACGAAGAACGATCCAACAGACTCTCATGATAAATTGTATATCAAGGATTCAGTGTACCCCGCCCGGTATGGGGTTACCGGGGCCCCACCCTGGAGCCAGGCCTGGGGGAGGGGCTCGAAGGCTAGCGTCTGGTGGCCGGGTTTCCACCCATGGGACCCGGCCGGGCTCAGCCCGAAGGAGTTACATGGGTCCGCCCTCCAGTAGGTTCACCACCTGCAGGAGGGATCATGGAAGTCCGGTGCTATGTGGATTAGGTGGCAGTCAAAGGCGGAGACCTTGGCGGACTGATCCCAAGCTTTCTAAACTGGCTTTTGGTACGTGGAATGTCACCTCTCTGGTGGGGAAGGAGCCTGAGCTGGTGTACGAGATTGAGCGATACCGGCTAGATATAGTCGGCCTCACCTCAACACACAGCTCCGGTTCCGGAACCAGTCTCCTGGAGAGGGGCTGGAGCTTGGCCTTTTCTGGAGTTGCCCCGGGCGAGAGGCGACGAGCAGGGGTAGGTATTCTTGTATCGCCCCACCTTGCTGCCTCTATATTGGAGTTTTCCCCGGTGGACGAAAGGGTTGCTTCCCTGCGCCTTCGGGTTGGGAAACGGGTCCTGACCATCATTTGTGCCTATGCACCAAATGATGTTTCAGAGTACCCACCCTTTTTGGAGTCTGTGACTGGGGTGCTGGAGGGTGCTCCTCCTGGAGACTCCATTGTCCTACTGGGGGACTTCAATGCGCACGTGGGCAACGACAGTGAAACCTGGAGGGGGGTGATTGGGAGGAACGGCCTGCCCGATCTGAACCCGAGTGGTGTTCAGTTATTGGACTTCTGTGCTAACCACAGTCTGTCTATAACGAACACCATGTTCAAGCATAAGGGTGTCCATATGTGCACCTGGCACCAGGACACCCTAGGCCGCAGGTCGATGATCGATTTTGTTATCGTATCATCAGACCTGCGACCGTATGTCTTGGACACCCGAGTAAAGAGAGGTGCAGAGCTGTCAACTGATCACCACCTGGTGGTGAGTTGGATCCGATGGCAGGGGAGGAAGCCATTCAGACCTGGTAGACCCAAACGTATAGTGAGGGTGTGCTGGGAGCGTCTGGCTGAGGCCCCTGTCCGGGAGGTCTTCAACTCCCACCTCCGGAAGAACTTCAACCACATTCCGAGGGAGTCTGGAGACATGGAGTCTGAATGGGCCATGTTCTCCACCTCTGTTGTTGAAGCGGCAGCCCAGAGCTGCGGCCGCAAGGTGGTCGGTGCATCTCGTGGTGGCAACCCCCGAACCAAGTGGTGGACACCAGTGGTGAGGGGGGCCATTAAGCTGAAGAAGGAGTCCTATCAAGCTTGGTTGGCTTGTGGGACTCCCGAAGCAGCTGAGGTGTACCGGCAGGCCAAGCGGAGTGCAGCTCGGGTGGTTGCTGAAGCAAAAACCCGGGTATGGGAGGAGTTCGGTGAGGCCATGGAACAAGACTTTCGGTCGGCTTCAAAGAGATTCTGGCAAACTGTTCGGCGGCTCAGGAGGGGAAAGCAGCTCCCCGTCCACACTGTGTATGGTGCGGATGGGACACTGTTGACTTCAACTGGGGATATCGTCGGGCGGTGGAAGGAATACTTCGAGGATCTCCTCAATCCCACTAATACGCCTTCCACAGAGGAAGCAGGGTTTGGGGACGAGGGGGATGACTCGCCTATCACAGGGGCTGAGGTCGCCAAGGTGGTTAAAAATCTCCTTGGTGGCCGGGCCCCGGGGGTGGACGAGATTCGCCCCGAGTACCTCAAGGCCCTGGATGTTGTTGGGTTGTCATGGTTGACACGCCTCTGCAACATTGCGTGGAGGTCGGGGGCAGTGCCTTTGGCATGGCAAACCGGGGTGGTGGTTCCTCTCTTCAAAAAAGGGGACCGGAGGGTGTGCTCCAACTTTAGAGGGATCACACTCCTCAGCCTCCCTGGGAAGGTCTATGCCAAGGTACTGGAGAGGAGAGTCCGGCCGTTGGTCGAACCTCGGATTCAGGAGGAGCAATGTGGTTTTCGTCCTGGCCGTGGCACATCGGACCAGCTCTTTACCCTCTCGAGAATTCTTGAGGGTTCGTGGGAGTTTGCCCAACCAGTTTACATGTGTTTTGTGGACTTGGAGAAGGCATTTGACCGCGTCCCTCGTGGATTTTTGTGGGGGGTGCTTCGGGAGTATGGGGTATCGGGCTTGTTGTTACGAGCTATTCGGTCTCTGTACGACCGTTGTGAGAGTTTAGTTCGCATTGCCAACACTCGGTCGGAGTCATTCCCAGTGAGAGTTGGACTCCGCCAGGGCTGCCCTTTGTCACCGGTCCTGTTCATAATTTTTATGGACAGGATTTCTAGGCGCAGCCAGGGAATGGAGGGTGTCATGCTTGGTGACCACAGGATCTCATCTCTGTTGTTTGCAGATGATGTTGTCCTGTTGGCTTCATCCAGCAATGACCTACAGCTCTTGCTGGGACGGTTTGCCGCTGAGTGTGAAGCGGCTGGGATGAGAATCAGCACCTCCAAGTCCGAGTCCATGGTCCTCAGCCGGAAAAAGGTGGATTGTCCTCTCCGGGTTGGGGACAGGCTCCTGCCCCAAGTGGAGGAGTTTAAGTATCTTGGGGTCTTGTTCACGAGTGAGGGGAAAATGGAGCGAGAGATCGACAGACGGATTGGAGCAGCATCTGCAGTGATGCGGACGTTGTACCGGTCTGTTGTGGTGAAGAGGGAGCTTAGTTCTAAGGCAAAGCTGTCGATTTACCAGTCAATCTACGTTCCTACTCTCACCTATGGTCACGAGCTTTGGGTAATGACCGAAAGAACGAGATCGCGGATACAAGCGGCTGAAATGAGCTTTCTCCGTAGGATTGCTGGACTCACCCTCAGAGATAGGGTGAGGAGCTCAGTCATCCGGGAGAGGCTCAGAGTAGAACCGCTGCTCCTCCACATTGAAAGGAGTCAGTTGAGGTGGTATGGGCATCTGATTAGGATGCCTCCTGGACGCCTCCCACTTGAGGTGTTTCAGGCACGTCCCACTGGGAGGAGACCCCGGGGCAGACCCAGGACTCGGTGGAGAGACTATGTCTCCCAGCTAGTCTGGGAACGCCTTGGTATCCCCTCTGAAGAGCTGGAGCAGGTGGCTGGGGAGAGGGAAGTCTGGGCTTCTCTGCTTGAACTGCTGCCTCCGCGACCCGGACCTCCGGAAAAGCGGTAGAAGATGGATGGATGGATGGACATCAGTCATACGCAGAAAAAGCATGATGAGATGAGATGAGATTCAACTTTATTGTCATTACAACATGTATAATACAAGGTAACAAAACGTGACTTGGCATTTGGGCACGCTCTACATACAGCCAAGCACAGTTTCTCTTTATATCCCAAGAGATCATCTCACATCTGCATGACATTTCACATCACACTGCATGACATCTAACAACACAATACATTCCCCTTGAACCCCCGTCTCCCTCTTCTTGCAAACTCCCCATGACGCCCGACTATTGTCCTCTTATGTTTAACCACTGCATCCTGACTGAGACGCTGTCTGACTCCCCTAGCCTCTACAATATGCATTTTGTGTCTGCTACAATGTAAATTTATTCTTATCTGAAACTTTGGATCATATTTTACATCTTTCTAATTGACAGTAAGCCATTATCTCTTACCACTTTCAAGTTATAGCCTTGGAAATCTGAACTACTTTATTGACAAAAAATATTTACCACTTTATTGACAAAAAATATTTACCACTCTTGACCGCTAAGTCGCAGTTCTGCACCATACACACTCAGAGGGTTAAATCCACACTTACTCAGCAACTTGGTGCAGAAAGTTCCCTTCTGAATTAGCCAAAATGCTCGTTAGCTAGCCACAGCCCACCTTGTGGTCAGACTCAACAGCTCCCTTGCTCTATGGCTCGGCTGTTGCCTGAACACAGTCACTGTTCCCTCAAACAGGTTACAAATGATTATAAATACCATACACTGTGGTATATATCACTCAGATATTCCATACCTACATTGGTTAGAGCATGTGGAAATGTTTGGGACAACATATACAAAGGAACTTCACACCTCTGAAAGAACAAAGGAATCTCACCGCCGTGTGAAGACCCATGACTCACAGGACGCCATGGCAACAGACTCGACACCTTCACCCCTGAGAGAGGAGAAGGTCTTCCCATCACCTCCCAAGGCGAAGGGAGGAGTTAACAGGACTAATGGGGGGATTTAGATAACGGGGAGATTTTACCTTTTTCAATGAGTGGACTCTGACGTCAGCTGTTTCAATGAGTGGTGCCATGTATGCTTGTATTTAACCAGCGAGCAAAGCAGAGATCTCTCTCTTGCCTTCTGCTAAGCTCTGCACCTGTTGAGATTTGATAGAGGAGCTATTCAATAAAAACCCTGTTTTTAATTCAAAGCCGCCTCGTTATTTCAGCTCCACTACAACACTAACATTTAACTGACTGAAAACAGGTATTTAACTCATAAACTTACAAAAGTGTCGGTTAATTCATTCCAGAGTCATTCTCCCAGCTGACCTGTTCAGCGTCTCATTGCCAACTGATTCTCACTGCCTTAGTCCCATGCTCTGTCAAACCAGACCATGCCAATAGTCTCATTTGACTGGGGTTCACAGCAAACTCAGATGGATACCTGCTGCGCTCAGCATGGGAGTGACACATTCAAAGACTGTTCAAAACATAGGAGAATCCACACCAGTCTCAAACAGTACAGAGGCAACATTTTAAATTGAAATGCATTAAACACACTGAATACTTTTTACAGCCAGGGTGCTACATGTATGAGAAAAAAGTAATTTTGTGACTTTTTTTTTTTTTACATTTCCACCAAGAATTGGAGGTTCAAAGTCATTTTATTAAGTTCTGTAACATTATATAAAAAGGTCTACGATGCTATTGAGGATGGGGGATGGCAGCTTAACGAGGGGGATGATTTTGGGTGATTTTGCTAACAAGTGAGAAGCCCCCCCCCCCCCCCCAAAAAAATCACTTACTGCCTCTGGATGAAGATTATGAAACACTCACACAACCACAGAAGCTTTGAGAAGGTCTGATAGAGCTGAAGCAGAAGCCAGCCACTTAGTAATGAATGAACTGTTTCTGCACAAAGGCCATATTGTCTGTTCAGAGCTGCTCCAGGAAATCCAAAAACCACACAGGACTCGTGGGTTCATCTTTCATAGAACAGCCAGCGTTTACAGCATCAAACTTCAAATAACCAGATATTTGTACAAAAAAATGAAATACAAAATAGCTCACAGAGGAAATGTAACATCCATGCTAAGAAAAAGCTGCTGATACAGAAATTGAAAAGATAACCTGCAAGAAGAAATGTATCTTTATCAGCAACACAGAACACTTACGATAAAAGAAATGAAAAGCCTTAAAATAAATACATGTACAAAAATAAAATGTCTATTTAGAGAAATGTACATGTTCCTTTATCAGCTGCCTATTTACAGTGAACTTCTGCCTTTTTCAGCTCAAACATTATCAGGACCGGTGATGCGATCAGGTTGGAGTTTATCATAAACTGTTGTCAGATCTGGGTGGTGGATCGGTCTGGGGGAATTCTTGTCTCCCTGTGGGGCCAGAAACACAGGAAATCAATTATAGAGTTTAATAGGAGAGAGATGGTGAGACACATCCTCTGTTCCAGTAAGGGGGAGTGCCTTTGTGCAGGGAAATGATCTGACTCAGCAGAAAAAACACCATTCCCTTTCCTCGTTTCTCAGCGTCGGGGTATTTCTGTTATTACAGTACAGCAGCACACATGCTAATGAGAAATACTGTCAATATAATGAAAAAAAAACCCAATTACAACTTAATGTTTTTGAGTGAAGAGTATCAAATATAAGATTTCAGGCTCAGGCAATCAATTTCTGATACTTAAAGTCCTTAAAAAACATATCTAGACACTAAAATCATGTTGTCACAAGTAGAAGCTCCAATATGGCTAATATAATTAGCTTTGGCTGTACTTGCGGTCATCTTGTCTGCCATCTTGCATTCTTCACCATCAACAACAAGAGCACTCTGAGGCAAGTGCAATATCCCCCGCCTCCATTTATTTTAAAGATCCCAATACTTACTGACGGAGAGCAGTTTTCAACTTTTCAATATAATTACTGTGGCAGAACCAAATTATGATAAGCCCATCATCCACAAATATGCAACAAAGTATACAACCCATAGTTGTAGGTTAGGATCCCAAGGTGAACCTGTGTAACAAGTATGGTGACCCAGAGGGCTTTACATGCTCTATAGTAAGAGATCATAAGAAGTGCCAACCTTGACCTTTGACCTCAAACCTGTAGAGAGGTTATGGTCTCAGAGTGAACCTGTGTACCAGGTTTGGCGACCTCAGCCTTCTTTGTTGTCGAGATACAATTTATCAAGCATTTTGATGTTGACCTTTGACCTTGCAATACCAAAACCATAATCACACTTCAGGTCACAGGATGAGACTTTGTACCAAGTTTGGTGACCCTAACTTTACTCGTTGTATAGTAATAAGGCATAGGAAATGTTAACCTTGACCTCTGACCTTTTGATCTCATACCGATAGTCAGAGGTCAGGATCCCAAGGTGAACCTGCGTACCAGGTTTGGTGTCTCTAGCTTTACTTGTTTTATCACAATAGTAAATGTAGCATTTACCATTTAACATAATGCAACTGCAATGTTAATTTTGAACTTTGACCTTTGACCCCTTGACCCCAAACCCATAGTTTGGTGAGGGTGGAAGTCATCCAAGATGTGTATTAGATACACCTACTGTATTGATTTGAAAAGCCCCCATCATTTCTTCCAGTAGTTACTGTGTTTAAAAGATTCAGGGAAAAATGTGACCTCTGACCTTTGACCTCAAGGTCATCCAATAAGAGTGAAATTGCAATATGTGCATCATCAGAGTACATCAAACCATCGTACCAAGTTTCAAAACAGTCAGAACTAAACTGTAGTAGGAGTTGATTTTACAAGACAGTTACTGTCTATGAAGTGAGGTGAGAGACATACTGTAGGTCAGGGGCTACAATTCCCGCAAAAATCATCCAATCAGAAGCAAATTGCAATATGCGCATCCTCGGTATATATCAGACCATGGTACCAAGTTTCAAAACAATCGGACCAAAACTGTAGGAGGAGTTGATTTCACAAAAGTGGGACAGAAGGACAGACGGACGGATGGACTGACCCATAACATAATCCACCTTTGGGCTTTGACCGACGGGGCATAAAAAACTATATTTAGGCACTAAATCATCTCTGTATTTGCTCTAGTACTGAGGTTCCGGTTTTCATAAGCTCGCGGCAGCCATTTTGTCGGCCATCTTGAAAACGTTGGCTATATTGGCTGATTCTCTTAATTGTAATTTTTCACCATTCTGCTGGACTTAAGCCAACCACAGGGGATTTTTGATTAGCTTTAGGTTCTACTCCAACAGCACACATATGGTTGGCCAACATGGGCAAGATTACATTGGAAATACAGTACATCTTATACAGGTCGTTTGCTCATTGGCAAGACATTGGCTAAACTTTGTACATTGCGGGCCAACATTGGTACAACATATTTTTTTTTTTTTTGTACTTATTTTGTACCTGTAGGTAGATTTGTTTTGCAGTCTGGTGACAAGCCACCAGCTGCCGGTCGCTGCGTGCGCAAGCGCCCCATATCACTAACCTGCATGTTTTTTTTTGGCATGTGGGAGGAAACCGGAGAAATCCCGGAGTAAACCCACGCAACGCGGGGAGAACATGCAAACTCCACACAGATCACTGTTGGTCGGGGGCAGGGATCGAACCCACGATCTCACGATCCCCGCGATCCCCCGGCCGAGGGTAAACTGTGCTGCCACAGTGCTAACCACTGCGCCACCGTTACCAACATATGTGTGCTGTCGGGGTATATCTAATCAGAAATTGTCTATATTGCCTAATTAGCTTCAGTTCTGTGTCAGATAGCTCAGTAAACCAGTGGTTAGTCCTGTCGCCTCACAGAAAGAAGGTCGTGTGGAGTATGCATGGCTTTTTGCCGTGTATTCCGGTTTCCTTCCACAGGTTAACATGCATTAATCTAACTGGCACTAACTGGGGATTCTGAATTGTTCTTAGGTATGAATGTGAGTGCGTTGGCACTGCTTCTTGCCCAAAGATTCTAGGATAGGCTCAAGCCCCCTCATAATGCCAAAAAAGATTAATGAACGATTAACGCCTATTCATTACATACGAAATAACTGTGGGTTTACTCCGGGATTTCTCCAGTTTCCTCCCACATGCCAAAAACATGCAAGTTAGGTTAATTGGCATCAAACTGGGGATTCTAAATTGTCCTTAAGTATGACTGTGAGAGTGAATGGTTGTCTGTCTCTCTGTGTTGGCCCTGCGATGGACTGGCGATCTGTCCAGGGTGTACCCTGCCTCTCGCCCAAAGATGCTGGGATAGGCTCCAGCCCCCCCGCAACCCGAAAAGGATTAAGAGGAAGAAGATGGATGGATGGATGATATTCAAGATGTGAATACAGACATATTGTAGGTCACTGGAATGACAGACTAGTGGTATAGCATCTGACCCACAGCTGGAAGGTCATTGGTTCAAGCCCCGGCTGGGCTATACCAAACACCATATAAAAATGATACTTTCCACCTTATAGCTTGGTGTTCATAATAGAAAGAGGGAAGGAAAGTTGGTTTGTGGTGGCTCCTGATTCTAGATGTGATTGACATTGTAGATAGTAGAAACGTAGTTTTGTTCTACTATATGTGATTGGCTGTATGGAATGAATTACAGTCTTAAAGACTTTGTTTTACCTGGTGTTGTTTTGGGAGACTCTGTCGGTCTTAAGTGCAACACTAGATTATAAACATCAATTCTGATCAAAACTGTTACATCCTGTGAGCCAAAACACTCTTTTTAGGAGTCAACCAAATGCACAATGCAGGGTTTTCTCTGGTAACATTTCTCTGTGGCAACCCGCCTCACCAGAAATCGTACCGCCATGCCAAGCCGACATGATAAGAAAAATATATGAAGCAATGACTTTCCGCAAGCACGCACATTATTATTATTGATTATTATGGAAACGACAAAACAGTTGAACATATATTTAGCACTGTCCAAAGTATCAGTTTGCATGGTTAGCATTGGTGGACAGTCATACAGGAACAAAACACAGCTCAATATGAAAGAGATTTTGCAGAGAAGTTCAGGGGATGTGGTCTATAAGGCAATTTTTATGTTCATTAGGACAACAGGCCTAATTTCAAGGACATAGGAGGGTAATGCCACTTTGAATCACACTCCATTTCAGAAGGTGGCGGTAATGCACCTATAAGCTGTTTGCCAACTGCCATTAAACATCAAAAGAAGAAGAAGAAGAAGAAGAAGAAGAAGAAGAAGAAGAAGAAGAAGACGAAGAGTTCTCGACTCAGTCAGCACTGTCTCGCTAAGCATGACTGTCAACAAAAACATGAGTTTGTTCAAGTACTTTAAACATGGAAAAAATCAGAAGAGGTACGTATGTAAGCACTGGAGGCATTTATCATGGTTTTAACCCACTGTTAACGGGAGCAATAATGGAAGAGTCGCTTAGCTAAGAGACGAGGTTAGAATTCATATGCAGCCGGCCTCATATGAAGGGGAAGTCGGGGGGCTGATGAATTTCTGAGGCTATATTTCACCAGCCACTACAATATTAAGATCTGTAGGAATTGCAGGAATGAAAAGACTGGCAATTTCTCTCTTTTCTCGCACGAGCAGGCGTGCCGTTTATATTCTCCAGCAGCAGTGACAAAGCAACAGCTAAAAATGCCAGCTCTATTCACTCTAAACTGAGGTCCTTTAGCGGCTGCCTAGAGAGGTGCCTGATGAGAAAGCCTGAGCGCACAACTATAACTGCCTAAACAGATCATTCTGTACATGAACACATATTGTGGTGAATTATACCTTTAGAGTCCGCTGCAGTTCCCTATTATGTACCTGGCAGATTAAGATGACCGAAATTCACAAAGTCAATGACTTTAATCTGTCAGCAGCCTTCAGACAAACTAATCGTGGCAACATTTGATTTCAAAATAAGGGAGATTTTTCCTGCTGTCTGGGTGGTGAGGAGATTTCTAAAAAAACAAAACAAAAAACTATAAATATAAAGAAATATTATAACAGAAATAACGGCATCCTTGGTCATTTAACCCCTTGCACTCCGGTCAATTTCCCTAAAAATGCCAAAAAAAGTGCCCAAATTAAATCCAAAGCTGTTCTTCAACCCTTTGCAGCATCTTCATGGGGTTGGTCTCATTTAAAAGAAAACACTTTTGAACTTTTTGGCAAAACAGTCATAATCTCTCTAAGTGCTCCGGCCACTGAGTTACAGTCATCTAAACATAGTGAACTTGAAGAAAATAAATTTGGCCTGGGTGTTTTTTTGGATACAAATGCTTGCAAATAACACACAGCTTCAGATCCGGGCTGGAAAATGCAACAGAAATGTAGAACCAAGTGTTATCCAGCTGAGGTCCAAATTTTGTAACAATACCACAAAAAATGAATATATTACACAGCTTTTTCCTCAGGTAGTTCCCAGGCGTTTTGGAACTGTGCCAAATTGTGCCAAATGGCACAGTTTGGAAAAACGTCTGTAGCTTTTGAATGCTTCAATGTAGAAGCTTCATTTTGGGCTCTAATGAAAGGTCACACTCAGGGCTGTGTCTGTGTGTGTGTGTGGGGGGGGGTTGTCCCCCCCCTCGCTACAGAGGATGGACATCGGCCATCGCTACATGAAGGATTAGCCTCATATGGCGATGTGGGACAGCAGCTCGGTCACCGCGGCTCCCCCCCCCGCCCGCTACAGAAGAATAGCGGGGGGGGGGCTGCGTTCACGGTTTGGACGCGACGAACGAACCATGTACCGCGGCGCACGAACTTCAGACTTCGTGCGCCGCACAGTTGTAATTTACCGATCGGTCAAAAGTCATTTTGGATTACAATTTTCAGGGATAAAGAATAATTTAGCTTATAACACCTTACCTCTTCACAGCAGAGTCCTGGCGAACTTCTCTTCCTCACTGTCAGACGAACGTGACGCTGGTCCACTCGTGGTTCTGGTCTCGCAACCCGATCAAAACATAATTCCATTATTGCGGTTTTGTGCTTCCATGATTGCGGTTTTTGGCGAACGATTTTTCAAAACAAATAACAGTAGTAATTAAAAAAAGACTGGCGAACGCGTGTGTGTCAGTCAGCCTTCGTCGTCAGCCTCCGTCGGTCTATGACCATGGAAGAAATTATAACGTCTACTCTGCTGGAACAAAAACAAAATAAGCACCGCCTGTGGCCGAACATGCCGATGCGCGAATGGCACTC
Organism: Pholidichthys leucotaenia; assembly: GCA_020510985.1. Taxonomy (NCBI): domain Eukaryota; kingdom Metazoa; phylum Chordata; class Actinopteri; order Cichliformes; family Pholidichthyidae; genus Pholidichthys; species Pholidichthys leucotaenia. The sequence goes on from CM035848.1 coordinate 35,377,377, forward strand.
CCTGTCACACAGGTTGCATTTGTGGGTGGTCTCCGTGCTGCTGGGTCTGTGGGGTTCTTCCTGCGGGTCCTTAGGCGGGTCCTTCTTGCTAGGTTTTCAGTCATTGGTTCTTCAAGGTTTCAGAAACCCAATTCAAGGCTCTTATTAGTCGAATGAGAGGTCAATCAGATGAACTAATCTGTTCGTGGCTGTGTCTGCAGCTTTTATTTTCAGTGCGCGCTTGGACGCCATCACCATCTACATCATCAGCATCTCCATCATGCTCTCGTGCGCCCTCGTGCGCTCTAAGACGCAGAGACTTGCCCGCACGCGGTACAACAGAGTGCAAGAGGTTAAGTTAATTTATTTCATTAAATACAATTTTATTATTAATATTTTTTCTTTGTAATCAGAGTTAAATTATTGTTTTGTTCTCACTGCAAAATTATGGTCAAAAATGTAAATTGTTATAAGGAAAAAGTAAAAAAAAAAAATTACCACAGTCTGTTTCAAATTTATCCAAAAACCCCCAGTAATTTTATTTTTAAAAACAGACAAAAATTAGTCATAAAATAATCCACATATTTATAATAAAGTTTCAAATGTACAAGAAAAGTCAATTTTACAAGAGGAAATTACAAATTTGAAGAACATGGTTTCAACTTTAGATAAATTTACAGAGAAAAGTAGAAAACTATAAGAAAATTGTTATAAATTTTTGAGAAAAACCTGAAACCTTCAAGATTGAAGTCATTTCTCAAGTTTTTAAGTGGGTGCTCTTTGTACCCTTAACTCAATTAGAAATTTTTGGTTGTCTACTTTAATTACTAATTTCAATGCACTGCTTTTACATGAGTAGAATTTCTGGTTACTATATCCATTTGATCATATAATTTAAGGATGCATAATACATTACTATTATGATTGTTTCTTTCCCTTCCCTACTCTCTCAATGGAAAAAAGAAACACTAGAATAAAAATACAAAAATACACATATTTTTGTCATTTATGTAAACAATGACAAAAAAATCCTGCAGGATAAAACATGACACTTGATATTTTCTAACCTGTCTGTATACCACCATAGACAGAGAGAGAACCTGAATTAGCCAGGGCTCAGAGAGGGCAAGATGAGACAGAAGAGAGGAGCCAAGGAGAGGGAAGTGTTCAGGCAGAGGAAGAGAGAAGGATAACACCACGAAAAAGTCTAAACACAGGATGTCTGGGTGGGACCCCAACTGGCCCAATATTCAAGCCTCGGTTGTACAATACTTCAAATGGTAAGTTCCATATGCAACGTTACTGTGTAAAATTTTAAGAATAAATAAATAGTATAAAATTAACATATTCCGGTATGTTTACCGCATTCCCCCCCCCCCCCCCGGGAAAAATATGTTGCCACCGTGCCAACATCTTTAAGCCAGAGGAAACACTGCAATGTCTCAATGTCAAAATGACATGTTTTTCATTCATAGAAAAATCCCCAGAGACATTTGTAACTGCCGAGGTACTAGCTATGTTCTATCTATAAAGAACTTTGCTCTATAGTCACTGCACACAGTCGCCATTTTTCAGTACCTCCAGGATTTCGCGGGATGCTTTATGATTGTTATGGCCCAAAAAGCCTGAATTCGCGGGAGCTTTTATAAAAAGCTGCAAAAAATTTATGATGTTTTGAGAGGTTTTTTTGCACTAAAAGTTGTGGGAAGAATGACAAACTTTAAAGCAGATGTTTTTTTTTTTCCAGTTTACTGCAGTGATATTCTATATAACAACACAAGAAAAGTGCAAGATTGTCAAAAAATTTCTATTAAACAGTGATTTGTAAATTAAGCAGAAACTTCTGCTATACAGAAAAACTTTTTTGTGCAACAGCAAATACAGACTTTAACACAACATCATTACAACAGCTAAATTGCATTGAATGCATGTTAAAAGAGTAGAGATTTGGAAATTATTGGCAGCACCTTCATTTGGAAATTCCCTATGGTCCCCAACCAGTCGGTACTGAGCGGAGAGGGAAAAAAAAAAAATTACAGACAATATTCTATCTCTTTCTGTGCCTAACTCCTATCTGTCTATCTGCTGCATGTCTTGACACACACACTTGTCTCTTCAGACACACATCTTTCATTTGGGGGAGGGGGGTGGTTGTCCATGTCTAGACCAGAGATCCACAGTTTTAAAGCTCATTGACAAGATATAGTAATGATTTTACTTCTAAAGATGAATAAAAGGATCAACCACTGGCTGTAGTGTTAGATTTGCTTGTTTTGTTTGTGGTTTTATGGCATCTCACCTCCCCTCGATGGGGTGGTTTTGGGGCAGGCGGACGTTTTTTAACACAAACCCAGCACTTCGTACACGCGGTCAGGATGCAGATGTGGCGAGATGTACACCAGCAAGCCGGGGAAGACAGAGGAAGGTACGGTGTGGGAAACCTCACGGGTGAGTGTTTTTTTATTTAAATCACACACTCTGTTTTTGCTGATGTGTTCCGTTAACCCCTTGCACTCCGGTCAATTTCCCTAAAAATGCCAAAAATTAACGTGCCCAAATTAAATCCAAAGCTGTTCTTCAACCTTTTGCAGCATCTTCATGGGGTTGGTCTCATTTAAAAGAAAACACTTTGAATTTTTTGGCAAAACAGTCATAATCTCTCTAAGTGCTCCGGCCACTGAGTTACAGTCATCTAAACATAGTGAAATTGAAGAAAATAAATTTGGCCTGGATGTTTTTATGGATACAAATGCTTACAAATAACACACAGCTTCAGATCCGGGCTGGAAAATGCAACAGAAATGTAGAACCAAGTGTTATCCAGCTGAGGTCCAAATTTTGTAACAATACCACAAAAAATGAATATATTACACAGCTTTTTCCTCAGGTAGTTCCCAGGCGTTTTCAAACTGTGCCAAATGGCACAGTATGGCGCATGTTTAGGGCGCATATATTGTATCCATATTTCCCACATATACCTGGCAGGCATGACGGTGCATATTTTGGAGGCTTCACGTCTTAATGGACAAAGAGGACCTGACCCTGCGGAGACCTACGGGAGGTGTGAAGTTGGTCTGGCAGGAGATGGGAAGTTGGAGAGAATGTCCCAGCAGGAGCCCCGGAGGCTAGAAGGATAAGAGATAATGGGGACGCCAAGGAGTCTTGGGGGCTGTATGTTTGCTAAAGGACTGTAGGTTGGGGGTGTGTGACTTGGGGAGAGTATAAGAACTGTGAAGGAGGATTGTTGTTAGCTACGTCAGACCAAGGAGGAGGCCTACAGGACTGGTGACTGGACTCTGTACAAGCGGGCCAGAAACATGCTGACGAAGGAGATCAGGCTTGCTAAGAGGAGCTACAGTGTGAAGTTACAAAAAAACTTCTCAGCCAACAACTCTGCTTCTGTCTGGAGAGGCCTGCAGAATATCACCAACTACAGGAGACCATCCCCCCACCCTGTGGAAAACCTCCAGCTGGCTAACGACCTAAACAGCTTTTACTGCAGGTTTGAAAAGAATCTACAGTTCTCACCTCCCACCCACACAAAAGGATTATCTGCAGCCCCAGGAACTCCATCCCTCCTCCACTCTGACCTCCCACCAGCACTAACGATCTGTGAAGATGAGGTGCGCCGGGTCTTTCAGAGACAAAAGATCAAGAAGGCTGCAGGACCTGATGGTGTGTCTCCGTCCTGCCTGAGAGTCTGCTCCAACGAGTTGGCCCCCATCTTCACCCGGATCTTTAACAGATCACTGGAGCTGCGTGAAGTGCCTTCCTGCTTCAAACGCTCCATCATCATTCCAGTTCCCAAGAAACCCTCTGTTACAGGATTAAACGACTACAGACCTGTTGCCCTGACCTCTGTGGTCATGAAATCCTTGGAAAGATTGGTGCTGAACCACCTGAAGGTCATCACAGGCCCCCTGATGGACCCACTGCAGTTTGCCTACCGGTCAAACAGGTCAGTGGATGATGCAGTGAATATGGGACTACATTACATCCTGCAACACCTCGACTCCCCAGGGACGTATGCCAGGATCCTGTTTGTCGACTTCAGCTCAGCGTTCAACACCATCATCCCAGGCATTCTTCATCAGAAACTCCTCCAGCTCAAGGTGCCCCCCTCCACCTGCCAGTGGATCTCCAGCTTTCTGACTGACAGGTGGCAACAGGTGAAGCTAGGGAGATTTACATCCAGCTCCCGAAAAATTAGTACTGGCACCCCCCCAAGGATGTGTCCTTTCCCCACTGCTCTTCTCCCTCTATTCCAATGACTGCACCTCAGAGGACCCTTCGGTGAAGCTCCTGAAGTTTGCGGACGACACCACAGTCATCGGTTTGATCCGGGATGATGATGAGTCTGCATACAGGCGGGAGGTGGAGCAGCTGATCCTCTGGTGCAGCCAGAACCATCTTGAACTTAACCCAGCCAAAACGGTGGAGATGACTGTGGATTTCAGGCGACACCCCCCTTCATTCCCCCCACTCACCATCCTCAACAGCACAGTGTCCACTGTGGACTCCTTCAAGTTTCTGGGTACCACAATCTCCCGGAACCTGAAGTGGTCCTCCCATATAGACACTGTCCGGAAAAAGGCCCAGCAGAGGTTGTTTTTTCTGCGTCAGCTCAAGAAGTTTGATTTGCCTCAGGAGCTGCTGGTTGTCTTCTACACCGCCATCATCCAATCTGTCCTCTGCTTTTCCATCACTGTCTGGTTTGGATCTGCGACTAAACAGGACAAGACCAGACTGCAGCGGATCATTAAGTCTGCGGAGAGGATCATTGGTACTGACCTACCCTCCATTGAGAACTTATATCGGTCCATAACCAGGAAACGGGCGGGAAACATCTGTGCTGACCCATCACACCCCGGCCACAAACTGTTTGAACTTCTATCTTCTGGTCGTCGTTACAGATCACTGAAGGTCAAAACCACCCGTCACAGGAACAGTTTCTTTCCTCAAGCCATCACTCTGACGAACTCCTAACATTCACCTAGTCCTACCTGTTGCTGTACTCATGACTTTTCATCCATTATTACATTGCACATAACTCTCACACTGCTTTTTACTTCATTCACATTATATCACTGAATCTGAGTTCACATTGAAATACTGTGTGACTGTATATTTTTTCATATATTTCTGCAAAGTGTGGTTAGTCTGAGTAAATAACTGCATATATTCCTGTATATACTTGCATCTTTTTATAGAAACGTGGACAGACTGTAATTTACTGTACATACTCTGTTGTCATTGAATCCTTATTTAAATCCTCCACCTGAACAATGAGAGCAAGTTTTTAGCCAAAGTCAAATTCCTTGTATGTGTTGTGCATACTTGGCCAATAAAGCTGATTCTGATTCTGATTCTCTCTCTTTTCGAGATTCTGTGATTGATAGAGGATGTAACCCTTCAATAAACCTATCCTGAGAAATAAACTCAGTCTCGTCTGTGAAAGGCATCCTCTACACTGGTGACCTACGACAAATTATGGCCGGTGGCGACGATCTTCCCACACCGGACTCTTCAGGAGCCAACCGGATTAACGCAGCTACCACACTACAGCTGCCCGATTTCTGGCAAAATAACCCGCGCTCCTGGTTTACCACTGTGGAGGCACAGTTCCACCTTCGGGGAATTTCAGCGGACGCAACGAGGTTCTACCATGTCGTCGCGAAGCTGGACAGCCTCACAGTGCAGCGGGTGGAGAGCCTGACCAACCACCCGCCCCAGGACGACAAGTATGGTGCACTGAAAGCCGCCCTCATTCGTGCCTTCACCCCCTCGCAGGGAGAGCGAGCAGAGAAGCTTCTGGCGCTGACAGAAGGCGAAGCAGACAGGCCGGCAGATCTGATGGCGAGGATGATGAACCTGAGAGGCGAAGACGACGACAATTTTATCTTCGCCCACCTCTTCCTCAGAACACTACCGCCAGCAGTGAGAGTCACCCTAGCCAGCTCACAGCTGCTCAACAACCGTGACTACCACGGGCTGGGCCAGGAAGCACAGCGGCTCGTCGACGCCCATAGACGACACTCAGCCACGATGGCGGCAATGGAGCTGAACGCATCCCCGCGAGACGAGGGGAGACCAGAGGCCACAGCACCGGACCCACTGACGTCAGCAGCGGCAGAGACCAGGAGAAGCGGAGCGGACGGCACCCTCTGCTTTTACCATCGACGTTTCGCCGAGAGGGCACGCAGATGCATCCCACCGTGCCGATACAAGCGCCAGGGAAACGCCAAGACCGAGAGTCGGTAGCAGCTGCTGCTCTCGGCGCGAAGAACAAGCTGCTTTTCGTGACGGACGCGAATTCAGGGAAGGATTTCCTGGTGGACACAGGCTCCCAGCTGAGTTTCGTCAAGTCTTCCTACGCGGAACTGCTGGCGCCTTCCAGCGGACCCCTGGTGCTAGCGGCAAACAGCTCGATGATCAAAACCTATGGGGAGAAGATGCTCCTCCTATCCTTCCACGGTCGCACCTTCGAGTGGACTTTCGTCGTAGCTGCAGTTAGCAATAACATGCTAGGTGCTGATTTTTTGTGCTCAAATGGTTTATTAGTTGATCTTACTAATAGACGTATGGTAAATGCACTGTCTTTCCACTCTATCTCCTGTACAGCTCGGGTGGCCCCGCCTTCTGCACATCCCAATGTCACAGCTGCGGGTGGTAAATTTCATGCACTACTCAATCAGTTCCCAGCACTCATGGTCCCAACATTTTCAGCGTCAGTAGCCAAACACGGGGTCGAGCACTTCATAACTACCTCTGGCCCCCCTGTTTTTGCAAAAGCTCGGCGCTTGGACCCAGCTAAACTGGCCATCGTGCGTGAGGAATTCGCCAACTTGGAAAAACTGGGCATCATTAGGCACTCTAACAGCCCTTGGTCTTCACCGCTGCACATGGTTCCTCAGGACGACGGCTCGTGGCGGCCTTGCGGTGATTTCCGCAGGTTAAATAATGCTTCAGCACACGACCGCTACCCGATTCCGCACATCCAGGATTTTTTGGCACATTTGGCGGGGGCGCGCATCTTTTGCAAAATAGATTTGGTGCGCGGTTATCACCAAGCCCCACGCATGCCCCAAATCCAACTTATCTTGGAGTGACCCTTGATAGGACCTTATCCTTCAAGGAACATCTAAAGGGGATGGCTGCTAAGGTGAAGGTACGAAACAACCTGCTCTGCAAGCTCGCTGGTGCAAAATGGGGGGCGGCAGTCTCCACCCTGCGCACCTCAGCACTGGCCCTTTCATATTCTGTAGCAGAATATTGTGCCCCTGTCTGGTCCAGGTCATCTTACACACACCATGTAGACATCCAGCTCAACTCAACCATGAGAACTATAACTGGAACAATCCGCTCAACACCACTCCCCTGGCTCTCTGTACTGTCAAACATAGCCCCTCCACACATCCGGCGAGCAGCATTAACTCAAAGGATGCTCCAAAAAGTTAAAGATTCTCCGCACTTACCAATCCATGCAGATATCTACACCCCACCCACTGCCCGACTTTCATCCAGACGGCCGATTTGGAAAAACCCTCCCCCAGCTGACTTTACCATCCAGACAGCTTGGCAAGAGGAATGGGAGACCAAGGAGGTCCCAAACAAACAGCTGGTGATAAACCCCAACCAACAGGTCCCGGGCACCAACCTCCCAAGGAGACAGTGGTCTACACTCAATCGCTTCAGGACTGGACATGGCCCCTGCTAGGCCAGCCTTCATAGATGGGGCAGTAGCCCTAGCCCACTGTGCGCATGTGGAGAGGAGCAAACAATGGAACACATCATAGAGGCTTGCCCGCTCCAAAGACTGGAAGGAGGATTACACACCCTCCATACAGCAAACCAGGAGGCAACTGCTTGGCTTAAGGACTTTGCATTCGCTAAATAAATAAAGTCCGCGCTCAAGACATACCCAAAACGGCAGTAATAACCCCCTTTGGGCTTTTCAAATTTTTGCGCATGCCTTTTGGCCTCAAGGGCGCCGCACAGACGTTCCAACGTATGATGGATGCGGTGTTGCGCGGCCTCCCTTTCGTGTTCGTCTATTTGGATGATATTTTAGTAGCCAGTACATCCGAAGACGAACACGAACGCCACCTCACAGCGGTTTTTCAGAGGCTGACAGAGCATGGGTTAATAATTAACCCAGCGAAATGCCAGTTCGGGGTAGCGCAAATCGATTTTTTGGGCCACCGCGTTTCTCCAGAAGGAGTGGTCCCGCTGCCCGATAAAGTACGCGCGATAACGGAGTTTCCCCAACCGCAGACAGTTAAAGCATTGCAAGAATTTTTGGGGATGGTCAATTTTTATAACCGTTTCCTCCCCAGCGCGGCACAGCTCATGCACCCACTGTACGTGGCACTAAAGAAGCAAAAACCTGCAAATAAGGTCGAGTGGTCCCCGGAACGGGAGCGCGCTTTCTCCCAGGTCAAGTCGGCCCTGGCGAATGCTGTGTTATTGGCACACCCGGTGCCAACAGCTCGCATGGCGCTAACCACGGACGCTTCCGATGTAGCAGCTGGGGCAGTTGTCGAGCAACTGGTAGCAGGGAGCTGGCAACTGCTTGCGTTTTTCAGCAAAACATTGCGCGATAACGAGCGGAAATACAGCGCGTTCGATAGGGAACTTTTAGCCCTGCATTTGGCCATCCGCCACTTCCAGTTCTGGCTGGAAGGGCGCCGTTTCATCGCGTTTGTAGACCACAAACCATTAACATTTGCAATGGCCAAGATTTCAGAGCCTTGGTCAGGCCGACAGCTGAGACAGCTGGCCGCAATTTCGGAGTTTACCACTGACATTCAACACGTGGCGGGTAAACACAATGTAGTGGCAGATTGTCTCTTGCGCGCAGTTGCAACGCCAGGCCCCCAGGGGGCAGACACGGTGGCCGTGGACGCGAGCCAGGCTTGCGGCGCGGAAGCGCTCGCAGCCCCGGTCTGCGTGGGCTTAGATTATGCAGCCATGGCCGCCGAGCAGGTTAGCGATGCGGATGTGCGCGCGCTCCAGTCTGGGCCAACAGGGCTAAGGCTGGAGCACAGGGTGCAGCAGATAGGTGTGCCCCCTTCTAATCCGCGATGTCTCCGCGGGGCGCCCCCGCCCCGTGGTCCCAGCTGCGTGGCACCGCCGCGTTTTTGATTTAATCCATTCGCTGGCACATCCGGGGGTTCGCGCACTGATCAAAATGGTGGGAGAAAAATTCGTTTGGCCGGGGCTGCGTAAACAGGTCAAAGAATGGGCCGCAGCCTGCGCAGCGTGTCAAAGAGCAAAGATACACAAGCACATGCGGGCCCAATTAGAACCTTTTCACATCCCGGCCAAACGCTTCGACCACGTACATATCGACTTGGTGGGACCCCTCCCGCTGTCGCAGGGGTTCACACACCTTCTAACCATGGTGGACCGCACCACGCGCTGGCCAGAAACGGTCCCCCTGGCGTCAACTACAGCAGCAGACGTTGCACGCGCGTTTTTAACGGCTTGGGTCGCGCGTTTTGGAGTCCCGCCAGACATAACGTCTGACAGGGGTCCCCAATTTGTTTCCGAGCTCTGGTCATCCATGGCACTCAGTCTGGGGGTGAAAATTCACCACACTACCGCTTATAACCCCCAGGCCAACGGTTTGTGCGAACGCTTTCACCGGTCATTGAAAGCAGCCCTCAGAGCGGCTCTCACGGACACAAATTGGGTTGATAAACTTCCATGGGTTTTATTAGGGTTGCGTTCAGCACCTAAGGAAGATTTGCAAGCCTCTCCGGCTGAGCTAGTTTTTGCCCAACCCCTCCGGTTACCGGGCGAATTCCTTCCAGAGAACCCCGCACCAAATCGCCCACCTGCTCAGCTGCTGCAGAGCGACACGGGATCAAACACCCTCCCCGGCCCACTTCATCACAGTTTCCCCCACGCGTTTTTGTGCCTAAGACCTTAAAGAACGCAGAATTTGTCTTTGTCAGACACGACGCTCAGAGGCCAGGTTTAAGACCGCCTTATGATGGACCGTTCAGAGTGTTGGAAACTGGGGAAAAACATTTTTTGCTCGATTTGGGTGACAGGAGGGAATTAGTCTGCATTAACAGACTCAAACCTGCTTTTGTTTTGGCTGATGAACAAGTGCAGTTAGCCAGGGCCCCCCGTCGCGGCAGGCCGCCGGGGAGACACTGTTCTAAGCCTTCACAAGGATGTACTAACGACTCTAATCCACAGATGCAAGAAACGGCTACAGTCAGATCGAAACCTGCTTACAGCAGATATGGCAGGAGGTTGAAGCCCAAGCAGTCGGAAGTGTGATATGTTGTGCCATTTTCTGTTCTGTGTGATATGAGATGATTCTATGCATATTGGGGTGTACTTTGTCCTTATTTAGACGTTTTGGGGGGTTATATGGCACATGTTTAGGGCGCATATATTGTATCCATATTTCCCACATATACCTAGCAGGCATGACGGTGCATATTTTGGAGGCTTCACGTCTTAATGGACAAAGAGGACCTGACCCTGCGGAGACCTACGGGAGGTGTGAAGTTGGTCTGGCAGGAGATGGGAAGTTGGAGAGAATGTTCCAGCAGGAGCCCCGGAGGCTAGAAGGATAAGAGACAATAGGGACGCCAAGGAGTCTCGGGGGCTGTATGTTTGCTAAAGGACTGTAGGTTGGGGGTGTGTGACTTGGGGAGAGTATAAGAACTGTGAAGGACAATTGTTCTCTCTCTTTTCGAGATTCTGTGATTGATAGAGGATGTAACCCTTCAATAAACCTATCCTGAGAAATAAACTCAGTCTCGTCTGTGAAAGGCATCCTCTACAACAGTTTGGAAAAACGTCTGTGACTTTTGAATGCTTCAATGTAGAAGCTTCATTTTGGGCTCTAATGAAAGGTCACATTCAGGGCTGTGTCTCTGTGAGTGTGTGTGTGGGGGGGGGTTGTCCCCCCCCTCGCTACAGAGGATGGACATCGACCATCGCTACATGATGGATTAGCCTCATGTGGCGATGTGGGACAGCAGCGCAGTCACCGCGGCTCCTCCCCCCCCTCGCTACAGAAGAATAGCGGGGGGGGGGCGTTCACGGTCTGGACGTGGCGAACAACCCCTTGTACCGCGGCGCACGAACTTCAGACTTTGTGCGCCGCACAGTTGTAATTTACCGATCGGTCAAAAGTCATTTTGGATTACAATTTTCAGGGATAAAGAATAATTTAGCTTATAACACCTTACCTCTTCACAGCAGTGTCCTGGCAAACTTCTCTTCCTCATTGTCAGACGAACGTGACGCTGGTCCGCTCGTGGTTCTGGTCTCGCGACCCGATCAAAATATAATTCCATTATTGCGGTTTTGTGCTTCCATGATTGCGGTTTTTGGCGAATGATTTTTCAAAACAAATAACAGTAGTAATTAAAAAAGACTGGCGTATGTGGGTGTGTCACTCAGCCTTCATCGTCAGCCTCTGTCGGTCTATGACCATGGAAGAAATCATAACGTCTACTCTGCTGGAACAAAAACAAAATAAGCACTGCCTGTGGCCGAACATGCCGATGCGCGAATGGCACTCCCTGTCACACAGGTTGCATTTGTGAGTGGTCTCCGTGCTGCTGGGTCTGTGACGGTTCTTCCTGCGGGTCCTTTTTTGATCTGCTGCAACAGCCTCTCTTCACCCAGCCTTAAATAAAACAGCTCGCGAACTTCTCTGCTTCAACTGGCTCACTGCATTCACAGCCTTGGTAGGCGGGTCCTTCTTGCTAGGTTTTCAGTCATTGGTTCTTCAAGGTTTCAGAAACCCAATTCAAGGCTCTTATTAGTCGAATGAGATGTCAATCAGATGAACTAATCTGTTTGCGGCTGTGTCTGCAGCTTTTATTTTCAGTGCGCGCTTGGACGCCATCACCATCTCCATCTCCATCATGCGTCCTAGAGCGCACGAGGGCGCACAAGAGCGCCCCCGTGCGCTCTGGGACGCAGAGACTTGCCCGCCCGCGGTACAATGGAGTGCAAGAGGTTAATACTCACTGTAAACACGAATGTGAACATGGTACAGCAATGCATTTGATTGGTGAGACTGAACGTTTGAGCGCCACTCAGGGGCAAATTTAATTGGTGAAATTGGTGGAAGTTGACAAAGACTGGACAAAATTGTGGGAAAGTTGCAGTGATTGGACAAAGTTGCAAGGTCTCGCAATAGTTGCTCTGATTGGCTGAGTTCACATGAATTGATGTGACTGCAACATTGTGAAATCCTGGAGGGACTAATTTTTACTAGCATGTTTTACAGCTTGAGTTGCAACAGCCAATCAGAACGTGCAACCTGAACTGCCAGCTTGAAATGTGATTGGCTGATAAGATTGAAGCTGTAAAACGTGTCATTCTTCCTAACAGTAAAGTTACACACTGCTGTTAAAGGCAATGCAGATCCACTCAGGCTTTGGTGGAAGTGCAATTCATCCAGTCAGAGGTTGATGTACCATTAAAATGATTTTGGAAACATGTTAAGGTGAAAAATTTTACATCGTGTTGCTTTATTGCACAGACCCATATGCCTAGCAAAGACACTGTAAAATATAAATGACTACAGCCCTCTGGTGGAGTATCATCCACAAACTGAAACTCTCAGCTCTACTGAACAGGTGGAGCAGGGCTTTAGTGCTTTTATTATGGACACACTTAAGGCAGTGTTTCCCTTTTCATTATATTGGGGGGATGCCCATCCTAACAGACCCCCCGCCCCACAGGGTGTCAAGTTAATTTTATTTAATTTTATTTTTCTATAAAGCACCAGATCACAACAGAAGTCATTTTAAGATGCATTCATTATAGAACAAGTCTTTACCTTGTCCTCTCATTAAACAAAATATCCTGATGTCATTTATCTTATTTACACAACGGCAGCTCATTTCTGTCTCTTCTCCTCTGCGCTCTGGTATCATGCGGAAGGGCAGAACTCCCCTGCACTGTAACGTGCACTTGCACACTAGGGCTGCAATGATTGATGTCACCGACAATGTAGATCAGAAACATTTGTTGACGCAGATTTTTATTGTTGACAAATCATTTAATTTTAAAGTTTATATGCATGCCGTGGAAATATTCAGTTTAACTGTTCCAGCAAAGAAGAAGAAGGGTGCATCATGGTGACACAGAACAAAGAAAATCACCGAGAAGGAGAGATCAAAACTTTCCCAAGAATGAGAGTATTTTACTGAAAATAAACAAATGAAATGCAAACTCTATAAAGCAGAGTTGTCATCATCACATCAGTACTACAGCGACACATCCATCCTCCTCCCCTCCTCCTTCTGCTCTGTCCGCCAGCTTGGCTGCCTGTCAGCGGGCCTATGTTGTGCTCTGTCCCGGTGATGAATGAAGGTGGGCCACTTATAGTATCTCACAAAAATAAGTACACCCCTCACATTTTTGTAAATATTTTATTATATCTTTTCATGGGACAACACTGAAGATATGACACTTTGATATAATGTAAAGTAGTCAGTGTACAGCTTGTATAACTGTAAATTTTTTATATATTTACATATTTTTATATATTTACATATTTATTCCATCTAGCTACAATGCTCCGCACTGTGTTTTTATATATTCACATATTCATTCCATCTAGCTACAATACTCTGCACTGTGTGTTTATATACTCATATATTTATTCCATCCAGCTACAGTGCTCCACACTGTGTTTATTACCTCCGCCAGGCCGAAGGCCAGGAGGAGGTAATGTTTTTGCCGGGGTTTGTTTGTCTGTCTGTCTGTCTGTCTGTCTGTTGGTTAGCAAGATAACTCAAAAAGTTTTGGATGGATTTCGATGAAACTTTCAGGCCTTGTTGGAAATGGTACAAGGAAGAACTGATTAAATTTGGGGATGATCCGGATCACCGTCTGGATATAGGAATTTTTTAAATGATTCTTTAACGTTGTGAGATACGGCCATTTTCAACATGTGTGCAGGGGCAATAGAGGGCGCTGGTCGTCGTGTCTGATGAACACAAACTCCGCCTTCTTCAAAGTTTTACGCACAAAAGCACGCAGAAAACAGTGGTGGGCAGGGCCCGCCAGAGTGCTTGTGTTTGCGCTACGCTGCAAAAGCTGACACGGGCAGCTGTCCAGCGCCGGATTATTTGGCAGAAATTCCCCGGCCAGCCATAGGGGCTGCGCAAAAACCAGCTCTCTGCCAGGGGAGGCTTCCAAATCCTCTTTTTCCACGGAGCGCAAACCCAATAAAACCCACGGCAACCATTATCGCACCTTCTTTTGTCCTGCGGCTCCGGAACAGAGAGGAATCCCGGCGCCAGTAATGCTGCGCCTGACATGTGTGACTCTAATGCTAAAAGTGACTGCATCAGGGATTTTCGACCTGAAGTCGCACTTTGCTACACAGCGCCACAAAAACTGTGTAGCCAAATTCCATCGATGGATGAACATTTTCAGCCAGTGACAGAACCGATGCCTTCCAAATCCAATGCATCACTAGCAGAAGTGATGTTTTGTCATTTTGTGCCAGAGCACAATCTACCCCCATTGGTGGCAGATCACTTCAGTGATTTAAGATAAGATAAGATAAGATAAGCCTTTATTAGTCCCACAACGGGGAAATTCCAGGATTGCAACAGCACAGGGATAGCAACACTCAGAGCAACAATCAGAAGGCAAGAAAAAAAACAAGCAAGCAAGAGCAGCTAATATACATATGTACATATTACTATAAAATATATATATACACACACACACACACACACAGACACACAGTGCAGAGCATTGTAGCTAGATGGAATAAATATGTAAATATATAAACACCCACAGTACGGAGCATTGCAGCTAGGTGGAATAAATATGCAAGTATATAAACACACACAGTGCGGAGCAATGTAGCTAGATGGAATAATATGTAGATATATAAAAACACAGTGCGGAGCATTGTAGCTAGATGGAATAAATATATAGATATATAAATATAAACACACCCAGTGCTGAGCATTGTAGCTAGATGGAATAAATATATAGATATATAAACACACACAGTGCAGAGCATTGTTGCTAGGTGGGATGAAACAGCATAACCGTCTACTTAGTTATCCTACATGGTATGATTATGTGCCCATACATATTCTCACCCTCCATAGCGACCGGTATGTTCCTAGTTGTATGCCGGAGAGGACCATTGTGTAAGTCTATTGCATCTTTTGCATTCAAAAAAAACTATTAGTTTGTTACGTCTTTTTGCTATCTCTGCGAGCAGCCCTGCTTAGGTTGTACAGTCTGACAGCCGTTGGTAGGAAGGACCTACGAAACCTCTCGGTTGTGCACCTGGGATGATGTAGTCTGCTGCTAAATGAGCTCCTCAGTGCATCCAGTATGTCCTGCATAGGGTGGAACTCGGACTCCAGCAGAGATGACAGTTTAGCCACCGTCCTTCTCTCTCCTATCTCCTCCATCGGATCAAGGCGTTGCCCCAGGACAGAGCTAGCTTTGGTGCCAACATTGTTTCCTGACAGCAAGAGCACTCAATTTTTTTGTGCTACTTGGCTTATTATTTACACATTACCAAAAAGTTATGGCTCAACATTGTGTCCATATAAGTGTACATTTCAATACATATGTTTGAAATAGTTCATGTTGCAGTTGCTGTTTGCTTAGTTTTTGTTTGTTTGTTTGTTTTTGCTTCAGTTTTCTTTCATCTGCCGATAAATACAGTTTTTGAGTACTCAGTACAGGTGTGAAAGCCCCCCCGCCCCAATAAGGGA
The DNA here is from genome assembly GCA_020510985.1 of Pholidichthys leucotaenia. NCBI lineage: Eukaryota > Metazoa > Chordata > Actinopteri > Cichliformes > Pholidichthyidae > Pholidichthys > Pholidichthys leucotaenia. The sequence continues at coordinate 35,393,099 of CM035848.1, forward strand.
GGCATGAGGTATGCCTTGACAGGTCGCAGCCTGGCACTTTGCACATGGAGGAGATGGACACAACAGCAACACTTCAGTTTATTACCTCTGCCAAGGAGGTAATGCTTTTACTACTGAACCACTAATCCTATCATTGTCAATCCAATTGCTAGTCATATGTTTTCATGCTCAAGGAATCTGAAAACCTACACACAAACACTGTGTGGGGGGGAACTGTGGCGATTGGGGGAGGTCTGCGCTCTCCGAGTGCTTTTCTAGTATATTTATATATCTATCCCATCTAGCTACAATGCTCCGCACTGTGTGCCTATATATATATATTTATATTTATATGTACATATGCATACTTGCTGCTCTTGTTTTTTTCTCTTGCCTTCTGATTGTTGTTCTGAGTGTTGCTATCCCTGTGCTGTTGCAATCCTGGAATTTCCCCATTGTGGGACTAATAAAGGCTTATCTTATCTTATCTTAAATTTGCTATCCCCTCAAAATAATTCAACACACAGCCATTAATGTCTAAACTGCAGGCAACAAAAGTGAGTACAGCCCTTAGTGAAAATGTCCAAATTGTGCCCAAAGTGTCAATATTTTGTGTGGACACCATTATTTTCCAGCCCTGCCTTAACTCTCTTGGGCATGGAGTTCACTAGAGCTTCACAGGTTGCCACTGGAATCTTCTTCCACTCCTCCATGATGGAGCTGGTGGATGTTAGAGACCTTGCACTCCTCCACCTTTCATTTGAGGATGCCCCACAGATGCTCAATAGGGTTTAGGTCTGGAGACATGCTTGGCCAGTCCATCACCCTTACCCTCAGTTTCTTTAGCAAGGCAGTGGTCGTCTTGGAGGAGTGTTTGGGATGGTTATCATGTTGGAATACTGCCCTGCGGCCCAGTTTCCAAAGGGAGGGGATCATGCTTTGCTTCAGTATGTCACAGTACATGTTGGCATTCATGGTTCCCTCAATGAACTGTAGCTCCCCAGTGCCAGCAGCACTCATGCAGCCCCAAACTATGACACTCCCACCACCATGCTTGACTGTAGGCAAAACCCACTTGCCTTTGTCCTCGTCACCTGGTTGCCGCCTCACAAGCTTGACACCATCTGAACCAAATAAGTTTATCTTACTCTCATCTGACCACAGGACATGGTTCCACTAATCCATATCCTTAGTCTGCTTGTCTTCAGCAAACTGTTTGTGGGCTTTCTTGTGCATCATCTTTAAAAGGGGCTTCCTTCTGGGACGACAGCCATGCAGACCAATTTGATGCAGTGTGCGGCGTATGGTCTGAGCACTGACAGGCTGACCCCCCACCCCCTCAACCTCTGCAGTAATGCTGGCAGCACTCATACATCTATTTTCAAGACAACCTCTGGATATGATGTTGAGCACGTGCACTCAACTTCTTTGGTCGACCATGGTGAGGCCTGTTCTTAGTGGAACCTGTCCTGTTAAACCGCTGTATGGTCTTGGCCACCATGCTGCACCTCAGTTTCAGGGTGTTGGAAATCTTCTTACTGCCCAGGCCTCCTTTAGGTAGAGCAACAATTTTTTCTTTTTTCAGATCCTCAGAGAGTTCTTTGCCATGAGGTGTCATGTTGAACTTCTAATGACTAGTATGAGAGTGTGAGAGTGATAACACCAAATTTAACACACCTCATTAAACTGCTAGCATGTGCTGCTTATGTTAGTTTACCTGTCAGACAATAATCTCTCTTGGATGATGGTTGCTGAAGACTGAGCTGTTTCAGTTCTGGTGACTAACATGTTAAGTGCACTAAATTAGTGAATTACAGGGGTGGCTTACTCTTTTATCTTCTCTCTTTTTGTTGTGGTAATATCAGCCCTCATTCTGAACATTAGTGCATCTATCTATAAATGTAAGGATTCTCTGTGTATCTGTCTGTCTTTTCCTTGCATATTTCTCAAAACATTTGTCAGACTGGCCTCAGATTTGATATGTGTTTTGCTGATGTTATGAGAGTGTGCATCCCCGAATTTCAGCCTCCCCAGATATGTGGAAGTTTAGGAGGGGAAATCTTTATTGAACGTCCTTTGGGGAACGCTTAAATGAACACAGAGGTGGAAAAGGTATAACTTCTGGGAGCTGGGGCCTGAAATTCACAGGGCAGGCTCTGGAGACCGGTGGGATCAAATGATAAAAATGTTGGCCCGATCCAAGCTCTGGAACTGGGTCTTCCTCAGACTCCCCCCCCCCCCCCCCCCCAAGATTGTAAACCTAGGGGAAATACTGTAAGGCCTGTGCATACTCAGCAAGAACAGAGAAATTTGTTCTTTTTCTTCAGGCGGCAAAAACAAGAACAAAGTTCTTTCTGGTCAGGACATTTCATACTTCACAAGAATCTCAAGTGCAGAACTCCTGGGAAATTCAACAGTCCTCAGACACCACGCAAGAAAAAAGTTCTGCCATGATGATGTGCCAAAAACAAGCTGCAAGAACTCCCAAATCAGGGCTGCAAGAACAAAATAACATCATTTTTTTCTTGCAGCCCTGGGAGAGAGAACAAAAGGCTCTGTTCTTGCAGAGCATGTATTGGCCTTTAGTTTTCAGAGCTATGGTACAACCATTGTCTTCACAAACCATATGCTTTTCTGACCCTTTGCATGTACAGATAAGAGAAAGGTTATTTGCATACAGCGGCTATAACCACATTAAGTTATCACACGTTTGCTAAGAGACGCCATCTACAATCCCTTAATAACCCCTGCAGACATTGACTTTGTGGGAGGGCCACACTAACGGCTGGGCGGCTCAGTATCAGCAACATAATTCCTATGAAACCCAAAGCGAGTATGAGGTATCAGAATGTACCTACCTGTCTGTTGTCAGGGAATTTTATTTCACTATAACAGAGTTCAGAGTCTCTGTTTGCAGATTCTGCAAAGAAACAGAGAAAATAATCAGTTTGAGCTGCAACCTGGAAGGCTTCACCATTAAAACATTAATATTACTGGTGTCGCAGATCTGCACCTGTCACGTGATTGGTCAAAAAGTATGGAAAAAAAACTCAAAAACAAAATAAACCCATCCATCCATCCATCCATCGTCTACCGCTTTTCCGGAGGTCCGGGTCGCGGAGGCAGCAGTTCAAGCAGAGAAGCCCAGACTTCCCTCTCCCCAGCCACCTGCTCCAGCTCTTCAGAGGGGATACCAAGGCGTTCCCAGACTAGCTGGGAGACATAGTCTCTCCACCGAGTCCTGGGTCTGCCCCGGGGTCTCCTCCCAGTGGGACGTGCCTGAAACACCTCAAGTGGGAGGCGTCCAGGAGGCATCCTAATCAGATGCCCATACCACCTCAACTGACTCCTTTCAATGTGGAGGAGCAGCGGTTCTACTCTGAGCCTCTCCCGGATGACTGAGCTCCTCACCCTATCTCTGAGGGTGAGTCCAGCAATCCTACGGAGAAAGCTCATTTCAGCCGCTTGTATCCGCGATCTCGTTCTTTCGGTCATTACCCAAAGCTCGTGACCATAGGTGAGAGTAGGAACGTAGATTGACTGGTAAATCGACAGCTTTGCCTTAGAACTAAGCTCCCTCTTCACCACAACCGACCGGTACAACGTCCGCATCACTGCAGATGCTGCTCCAATCCGTCTGTCGATCTCTCGCTCCATTTTCCCCTCACTCGTGAACAAGACCCCAAGATACTTAAACTCCTCCACTTGGGGCAGGAGCCTGTCCCCAACCCGGAAAATAAACCCCCGGAAAATAAACCAAAATAAACCCAAATGTACCAAACATTTCACATCACTAGATGGCAGACACATATAGTGCTGAATCTGATATCACTTTTAAGTTACAGCCTTTGAAATTTGCTATTGAAACTGAATATTTTGTTGAAAAAAATCTTCTCCACCACAGGGTGCATGCAGATGGTGTGGATCTGCGACCGAAATCCTCTTAGGGTTAAAGTGTGTTTATTATCTTTATTAGCATTAGTATTGATGTGTATTTATTACCTTGGCATTCGTTGCGGACAGCAGAGTAAGAATTTCATTGCTCAGGAAATGTTGCATCTCTTAACTGTGCACATGATAATAAAGCCTTTGAATCCTTGAATAATGTTATGGGTTTGTCTCTAGCCCAAGGACCACCTCTGGTGAAAATTTCATCCAAATCACCTCCAAAATGTAATGGGTTTGTTTTGGAGGATTCTTGTTAACACACTGTGACAAAATAAGAGCCTTGGTGGAGGTATGCATTCTGGGATAATCACCCAAAATGTTATGGGTTCCTCTCTAGTCCAAGGACTACCTCTGGTAAAAAAAAAAAAAAAAATCATCCAAATCCATTCAGTAGTTTTGGAGTATTACTGCTAACACTCTGTGACAAGATAAGAGCCTTGGTGAAGCTATGCATTCTGGGATGATGACTATAAGGTTATGGTTTTGTCTCTAGCCCAAGGACCACCTATAGTGAAAATTTCATCCAAATCACCTCCGAAATGTAATGGGTTTGTTTTGGAGGATTCTTGTTAACACAGTGTGAGAAGATAGATGAGCCTTGGTGGAGGTATGCGTTCTCAGATCATCACCAAAATGTTATGGGTTCCTTTCTAGCCCAAGGACCACCTCTGGTAAAAACAAATTCATCCAGTAGTCTCAGACTATTCTTGCTAACACAGTGTGAGAAGATAAGAACCCTGATGGAAGTATGCATTCTGGGATCATGACCAAAATGTTATGGGTTTTTCTCTAGCCAAAGGACCACCTCTTATGAAAGTTTCACCCAAATCCATGCTGTAGTTTTGGCGTAATCTCGCTGCACAAATACAAACAAGGTCCTTGGTGGAGATATGTACTCTCAGATCATCACCGAAATTTAATGAGTTCATCCTTGGCCCAAGGGTTACCGCTGGTGAAAATTTAATCCCAAATCCGTCCAGTACTTTTTGCATAATCCTGCTAACAGGAACACAGACAGACAAACTACCCCGATTACATAACCTCCTTGGCGGAGGTAATAAATATAAATGTGCTCCAACAACCACAAAGCATACCACACTCTAGATGCAAAGCAACAATAGATGACTGAGTCTGTGTAAAAGGAAACTGTCAACGATGGCTCTCACGAGCCATTCAGGTTCAGGTTCAGGTTACTTTATTTGTACCCGTAGGTAGATTTGTTTTGCAGTCTGGTGACATCCATATTTACAAGCCACTAATTACATTCAACATAGACACAAACACAGGCACACATGAAGCTGACTATAAACATGATAAAAATACTCAAGGCTCCATCAATCAGGGTATAAAGACAAAGAGATGAGGGAGAAACCAGAGGTAAGAGAGAAGGGTCATATTAAAAGTTAAAAGTTAAAAACTGGTCAGAGGTTAAAAAACTCAAAGGTCTAAAACCCAATAAAATATTTAGAACCCAAGTGACATCATAAAAAAATAAGTAAATATAAAATGAAGTTAATAAATAGGTACCTAAATTATGTACAATGTATTTTTATAGCTTGTTCAACTCTTTGACAGCAGCAGGGACAAAGCTGTTTTTGTAGTGTAAAGGGTGGGAGTCATCATTTAAAATGGAGGTAGCCATCCTCTGTACTTGTCTGGTGTACAGGGATGTCAGGGTCAGCTGTGACTCACCAAGCAAACGACTGGACCATCTAACTACCTGATCCAAGGATTTCCTCTGTTTCAGTTTTATCTGACCAAACCATGACACTAAAGAAAAGGATAAAACAGATTCAATAAAAGCCCGATAAAACATTGTCATTATGGTTCGGTCAATTTGGAAGTGTGCAAGTTTCCTCAAACAATGCAAATTTTGCTGACCCTTTTTGCACACCCTTTCACAGTTCACTTCAAAGTTTAAATTACTATCAATGATCGTCCCAAGATATTTGTACGATTGTACACATTCGGTGGTCTGGCCTTTTAGTATGGTGACTTTGTGCCTGGGAGTTTTCCTCCTAAAGTCAATAATCATATCTTTAGTTTTTGTTGTATTCAGCTGCAGGTAGGAATCCTCACACCAGTGAACAAAATCATCAACTACTGGGCCGTGGCCACTCTCACCATCCTGGAGGAGACTGACAATAACTGAATCATCAGCATACTTTATAATGTGTCTGTTGTCATGTCTGCTCCGACACATGTTTGTGTACAGGATGAAGAGTAGTGGTGACAACACACACCCCTGAGGAGAACCAGTAGAAGAGCACTTTAGGTCAGACAATGTACCATTGACCCTTACTCTCTGCGTCCTGTTGGTTAAGAAATCCAGAATCCAACCCACCAGATTATTGCTCAAATCAAATTGTTGCAGGAGCCTTTCAACTAAAATATGAGGCTGGATTGTATTAAAGGCGGAAGAAAAGTCCACAAATAAAAGCCTGGCATGTGTCCCATTAAAATCCAGATGTTTAAAAAGCATGTTAAACATAGTGACAGTGGCATCCTCCACTCCTCTGTGAGGCCTATAGGCAAACTGCAGAGGATCCAATGCATGTTCAGTCTGCCTTAGGACCTCACATCTGACCAGTTTTTCAAAAATTTTCATTAAAATTGAAGTCAAAGCAACTGGTCTAAAGTCGTTTACCGTTTTAGGACAGCTGGATTTTGGAACGGGAACAACCACGGCTTCTTTCCAGATCTTAGGCACATGTTGTGTCTGTAAGGACTTATTGAAAATGTAATGAAATATAGGACTCAGTTCATGTGCACAGGACTTTACCAAGCGCCCACATATATTATCAGGGCCCTGACTTTTGTTCACTTTTACAGCACAGAACTCCCTTTTAACATCCTGCACCTCAATATTAAAGTGCTGATTGTCTTTGAGTTTCTGTTTCAAATCTTGGATTTCTGTGCTGAAATCAAAGGAGTCAAAACGACCATAAAAACAATTAAGAGCATTAGCCAGCTCTGTGTCTGAATTAAAACCATCTAAAACCACATGATTACTGTGCTCTGTGCTCTGAAGGCCTGCAATAGTTTTCATACTGGCCCAGGCTGAACCAAGTTTCTTTGTTGCCATCTTGCTTTCCAACTCTGATTTATAATTCTGTTTCACTCTTAAAATTTCGGCCTTCAGCTCCTTTGTGGCAACCTGTAGCTCAGAAACAACCCCCTGTTTAAAGGCAAGTGCTCTCCTCTTTAAGCAGGATTTAACTGATTTTGTAACCCATGGTTTGTTGTTGGGATATATTTTGACACGTTTACATGGAACAATCTTATTTTGACAGAAAGACATGTATGAGCATGTGAGGTCAGCCAGAGAGTCCAAATCGTCCCTGCAGGCCAGTTTGAACATCTCCCAGTCTGTACAGTCAAAGCATTCCTGGAGGCTGTGCTCTGAATCTTCTGTCCACACATCAATGTCTCTCGTCTCCACTTTGCCTCTTCTGAGAGCAGTTTTATATGTGGGCAGCAAATGTACACAGTTGTGATCTGAGGATCCTAAAGGAGGAAGGGGGAGTGATTTATAGGCCCTCTCTATGGATCCATAGCACAGGTCCAATGTCTTTTTTCGCCTGGTTGGGCAGGAGACATACTGATAAAAGTTTTTAAGTGCCATCAATGAGATGCCGAAAGCCAGCCGGTGAGTTTGCATAATTTATTAACAAAAGATAAATGACAAAATAAAGGGCCACGAGGGGCAAAAACACAACTGATGCTAAGATTAAGACACAGGATGCAGAGTCTCAGGGAAACACTTACTGTGACGAATGATTGATGAAGGAACATTTGACGAGGTCGCAGCGAGGAGTAAGCCTCAGCTGCTTCCTTAAATACTCATGACACCCCAATCAATAAAGGAGGAAGTAATCAGGAGAAATGCTGAACAGCTGTCACAATGTGACTCGGCTTTGACAGCCAGAAGCCCTGCTGTGACGCTGTCAGAATAAAAGCCCTGACAGCCATATGGTACGCCCGAGAAGAGAACGGGGAACCACCGAACAACCCGAGCGCGGACAGGGTCAGTGGACGGACCGTGACAGTTGCTCCCGTTCAAGAGGGGAGCAACTGGCGAAGGTTAGGTCAGGGAACCGCCGCTGCTGCGCGGAGACTGAAGCCAGCAATTTGGCAATTATGGAACTCCGGGGTGAGCTCCACCAGCCTAACCGCCGCTGTCACACGCCTTATGACCTCCGATGGATGGGAAGCAGAGTGAGCCGCAGCCACACGGTCCTGGAGGATCACAGCAGACCACTGCGTATCCTCTGAGGGAATCCCAGCTGACGTCATCCTCCGCTGGGAACGACCCTTGGATGACGTGGACTCTTGGGCTGGATGGGCGACAGGAACTGGATCCCGAGGCGAGGAACAGGTATACCTCACCCTCGGCTTCCTGCCGGAGTTCACCTCCGGTCCGCGGGTCCTCTCCTGGAGAGCCGTAATCTCCGCCATCTTCTTCTTTACCTAGGCGTGGTTGGCGTGGTGAAGATTGCGGGAAATAACCGCCTCTGCGAGGTCCAAGTACCAGCGTGTGTTGTCGGGAGTGACGCCGCTGCGAGCGTTGGAGAGCAGGCCATCTACATCTATCAGGAATGCGATCAGTCTGTAACCCAAGTCTAAAGAGTAGCCCTCTCCCGGTGACGCCATCTCCAACACGCTGGTACACGGGAAACAGGGAAAACAACAAGCCCAACACAAACTCACAGTGACCGGCGTCTCCTTCTGGCTGCGACCTACTGTCAACGATGGCCCTCACGAGCCATCAATGAGATGCCGAAAGCCAGCCCGTGAGTTTGCATAATTTATTAACAAAAGATAAATGACAAAATAAAGGGCCATGAGGGGCAAAAACACAACTGACGCTAAGACTAAGACACAGGATGCAGAGTCTCAGGGAAACACTTACTGTGACGAATGATTGACGAAGGAACATTTGACAAGGTCGCAGCGAGAAGTAAGCCTCAGCTGCTTCCTTAAATACTCATGACACCCCAATCAATAAAGGAGGAAGTAATCAGGAGAAATGCTGAACAGTTGTCACAACGTGACTCGGCTTTGACAGCCGGAGGCCCCGCCGTGACGCTGTCAGAATAAAAGCCCTGACGGCCATATAGTACGCCTGAGAAGAGAACGGGGAACCACCGGACAACCCGAGCGTGGACAGAGTCAGCGCACAGACCGTGACAGAAATGCTATCAGACTATTAATAGCTCTGAATAATCACCTCTTTGCTTCTGAAAAACCACTTCTCAGTTCCACATTTGTGAACATTTACTTTGACTTTTGCAGAAAAAAAAAATGACACTAATTTCCTTGAGATAGATATGTCCCAGTTCACCCCATCGCCCTACCCATTAGCCCTACCCCTCCGTTTTGTGCATTCACAGTGACTGTGCAAAACAGAAGGGTACGGCTAAGGGGTATGGTGAATGCATCAAATGGGACACACCCTTAATGTCACTCAACAATTACTGTAAAAACCTGAGCTTCAACGTACAAAAACCAAACTGATTTAAAAAAAGCACCAAAAATGTAGAGAATAAAACGGGTCCCTGGACTGGGCCTTGAGGAATGCCACGGTAGCACGTTCACACACTGCGGCAAGACCGTCCGGACTACTGCACTCATTTTTTGTGTTTTTTCTGCCTTTTTCTGTGCATCTTTTGTAACGGATTAATCACCTGCAGTCACCAGAAACTTCAAGGCATTGGTTGCCAACTTACCTCAGACATCTCCTGCACTTATTCTAGTAATCACCACCACATCCTTGAGGAGATCGCCAGACCTTTGGATCCTCCGTGACTTGTTACTGGGCCCCGCAAATGGCACAGATGACGAGAGAGAAAGCAGAAATTAGGCTGCAGGGCTGGCCTCCGTGCCCGGCTGCGCAAACTAAACACCAAACCACCATTACCTTCAATTTTTCTCACCAATGCCAGATCCCTCGCCAACAAAATGGATGAGCTGCGATTGGAGACCACCTACAATCGCTACGTCTGGGACTGTTGTATTCTCATCAAGTCATGGCTGCATCATGTATTCCTGACGTCACTGTGGAATTACCCAGTCAAACTACTCACCGCTTTGACCGCAAAGCTGATTCTGGTAAGGAAAGGGCTGGAGGGCTCTGTGTTTATGTGCTTCAGACTTGGTGTAATAACAGCAGAATAATTCATAGCCACTGTTCGCCAGATTTAGAGGCCATGTCTTTCCTGTGCAAGCCTTTTTATCTTCTGTGCAAGCTAACAGCAGTAATTGTAACAGCTGTTTACATTTCTCCTGATGCTAACGTTAGCTTAGCACTTAACCACCTCCAGCACAGTGTCAGCAGGCAGCAAAGAGATCACCCCAACACAGTCCACATTATTGCAAGGATTTCAACAAAACATGCTTAAAGACTGTACTTCTCAAATTCAACAGACATGTTAAGTGCCCCACAAGAGGGGAAAGAACACTGGATCATGTTTAACATTAAGCACACCAACAGAGCCACCCCCTCCCCCACCTTGGACAATCAGACCATCTCTCCCTGCTTCTAATACCTGCCTACACCCCCCTCAGGAACAGTTCCCCCCAACCAAACAAAAAAAAACCTGGCTTGAAAATTCTCTCCTGCAGCTACAAGACTGCTTTGCTTGCACAGATTGGAGCATCTTTGAACAGCAGGATCTGGACTCCTACACCAAGTCTGTCCTTTTCGACACTAAATGCTGCACACAAAATGTGACAGTCATTAAACACATCCGGGTCTTTCCAAACCGCAAACCCTGCATGACCAGTGAAGTCCAGGCTCTGATCAGGGTCCGCAACTCAGCTTTCAGAAAGAGGGACAACTCTCTGTACAGCACTGCCAGAGCCAACCTGAGGAGAGGCATAAAACTTGTTAAGAACGCCTATAGGAGGAAAGTGGAGGGTTTCCTCACAGACAACAACCCCCGACAGATGTGGAGAGGCATCCAGCCCCTCACCAACTACAGGGGCCAGTGCCCCCCCAACTTCAGCCAGCAGCTTCACTCTGGCAGAGGAGCTTAACAGCTTTTTTGCCCAGTTTGAGCACCCCCCCCAAACTAGTCCCCCCCCTCCATCTTTGTCCCCCTCCTGCACCCCTTTCTCTCCCCCCTCCCCTCTCTCTCTACAGGTGCATGAGGTGAGGAGGCAACTGAGAGCAGTGAACCCCCGCAGAACTGCTGGGCCCGATGGCATCCAGGAGCAGTGGTCAAAGCATGTGCAGACTAGCTGGCAAGGATCCTCACCAATCTGTTCAACCTCTCCCTGAAGCATGCCACCGTCCCCTCCTGCCTCAAGGTCTCCACCATCATCCCCATCCCCAAAAGGTCCACAATTGACAGCCTGGGTGACTATAGAGCCATAACACTCATGTCTGTAATCATGAAGTGTTTTGAGCCACTGGTGTCCCAGCACATCAGGAACTGTCTTCCCCCCTCCTTCGACCCCCAGTAGTTCACCTACAGGGAGAACCGGTCCACAGAAGACGCCATCACCACCATTTTCCACAGAGCGCTGAGCCACCTGGAGAACACAAGGAGCCACAAGAGGATGCTCTTTGTAGACTACAGCTCAGTTTTCAACACCATCATCTCAGACATTCTGATTAACAAATCACACCTCCTCCAGACTCCCTCCCCACCTGCTCCTGGATAAAAAACTTTCTCACCAACCGCCCACAAACAGTCAGACTTGGACCCCACCACTCCTCCACACTGTTTCTTAACACTGGCTCCCCCCAGGGCTGTGTGCTAAGCCCTCTACTGTACTCTCTGTACACCTTTGACTGTAAACTAACCCACCCAACCACTGTCATCGTGAAGTACAAAACCACCTTGGTTGGGCTCATCACTGATGACGGTGAGAACGCAGACAGGGCGGAGGTAGAGAACAGAGAACCTGCTGCTGTGGTGCCAAGCAAACAACCTGAAACTGAACATCCAAAAAACCAAAGAATTCTTACTGGACTTCAGGAAGAACAGATAGGACCCCCCACCCCATAAATGGAGTTTGTGTGGAAAACATCCCTGCCTTCAGGTTCCTGGGCACCCACATCTCCTATGACCTCTCCTGGACTGTCAACACCAAGGCCCTGGTGAAGAAAGCCCAGCAGCGGCTGCACTTCCTCTGTGTCCTGAGGAAGGACAACCTTGACCAGAAGCTGCTGTTGACCTTCCATCGCTGCTCAGTGGAGAGCATGCCCACCTACTGTCTGGGTGTGTGGTACGCCGGCTCCACGGCCGAGAACAGGAAGGCTGTGCAGAGGGTCATCAACACCTCCCAAAAAATTATCGACGGCCCTCTGCCCTTCCTGGAAGACATCTCCAGATCCTCCTGTCTCAGAAAGATCAAGACCATCACAGGAGACCCCACACATCCCGCCCACCACTTGTTTGACCTGCTTCCCTCTGGACGACGGTTCAGATCAATCAGGTCACCTTCAGATTGACAAATAGTTTCTTCCCCTGGGCCATCCGAACTGCAAACAGTCAGAGGCCCCACCCCCCTCCATCCAAACGCTCACATGCACAGAACTGAGGACCTTTTTAATTATCACAATAACTCACCTGCCTTTGCACTTCGCACTTTCATGTATATTGACCCATCCGTGAAACCACTACTATGTACTGTATATTTTCCATAATCCTTGGGCCATCTTACTCAATTGTGTGTTCTGCACTCTGCACTCTTATGTCATAGTTCCACCCATGTAGTCACTATCATACCTATGTATATTTCGATAATCCTGGGCTATTTTATTTTTATTTCAGTTGTGCGTTTAATCATGTGTTCTGTAACTGCTTTATCTAATCCTTCTCTCATACTTAACTGTGCAGTAACCTGGTGAAGCACCCACTATTTCATTGTACTGTACAATGACAATAAAGCCTATTCTATTCTATTATATGAGAAGCTGAAGATAAATCATGATTTGATAATGACAAAGCCAAACCTTTAAGACCAATAGCAGATAAAGCTAAAGTCACAAAGGTTTTTATGAACGATGAGTTCATGAGAATCTCCCAGTTCTTACAAATTCTGGAGTTCGCAGACATTCATGGAGGGGGTCATAGTTTCTCACGGCTGCTGTTCAATGCACAATCTTTGAGGCATTCTTGAGAAATGAGGTGGTTTTCTGTCATACGATGGCCCTAGAGTTCTTAAGTTCTTCATAAGGGTGGCTTGAGATCTTCCTACGACATACTTAATGCCATCTTACAAAAATGTTTGTGCAGCTCACAGCATTCTCAAGTTGTTGGCAGGAAGAGCTTATGGCTTTCACCACGTCTTGTTGGCACAAATGTCGCAGAAATGATGTGTTTCCGCCTTATGAGTGCCTGACTCCCGCCTTACGGACGCTGTACAAATCTCCGTATAAACAGGGATTCATACAGCGTTTCCTACAACCGTGGTAAGGGGCCTTCAAGAACAACTTAAGGTGTTCTTGAGGCATACTTACAGCCAACATCTTCCATAGTTCTTACATTGTTCCTATGTCATTCATATGGTTGCCCTACAACTAGGGTTGTTTGTGGGGCAACCATAGAAATCTTTGACAAGACCATTGACCTAGCCACAAACTTACAGTCTACGAACACTGGATTCTCCTACGGCCGCCTTAAGAAGGCCGTACGAAATGGTCCAAAAATTGTTCATATGGTGTTCTCAGCCGTTTGTAAAGGTATCTGAGACCATAGCTTAAATAAGATAACATCCTTAGATGGTTTAATAGAACATTATTAATGCTTATTTTACCTCAGTGCTCAGTGAGTTTTTAAGATGACATTTGTCAGATGAGATAGATTTTTTTTTGTGTTGCAGTCAAGAACATGAACATGAACTGATCTCAGCTACTTCCACATATAGAGATAAAAACATGCATGATGGTAACTTCATTTAACCAAATACAACTCTTGATTGACAAACATGTCTTCTAGTTAAACACAGGAGATGCCATATAACCTTCAGCCTTCACTGTTTGCCTCATTATATGACAGCAGCTGGTTAAATAAGGACATGTCCCATGGAGGCTGATGGTCAGGCATCATCAAGGTCTCTATGGAAACTGTTTGCATCAGTGAGCATCAGGAAAGCGAAGATGGTATCATACACAGACCATGGCTGCGTGGACACAACACCCTGTGAAAGCGTTATTTGGTGTTTTATGATATGTAACAGTTCCAGTAGCAGATTTATGGGTTGGACAGAGAGGAAGTGTTTTTTTCAGAAAGGCCTATATAGTGCAAACAGACAAGCCAAGACCAAACCAACACTCCCACAGCTGTCACAACATGATGGAGCTGTTAACGATTCACTGCTGAGCTTTTTAGGCCAAAAATAAAGAAGTTCTCTTTCTGTTCCTTGACTCTTTAATTAGAACTTTCTCTTGTACCCACTAATAAATTATGTCAAGAAACAGGAAACTAAAAGCTGATGGAGCTGAAGGTCATGAGAGAGAGAAAAGCAATCGTTAGACAGCTTAAATTTCACACTAACCAGTTCACAACAGAGTTCATGTTTGCTGATGACAGTGCTATTTTGATGATGATGCTGAGGCTACAGATATATTCTATGACATCGCCCACTTTGCTCAGCCTGATGGCCTTAAGATCAGTCTGGAAAAGATGAAAGTTGTCACAGCAGACGGCTCACAGCAACAGTTTACCTCAAGGACATTCAGATCAAACATGTTCTAGAGTTCAAATATCTTGTTCACTGGTAAATGAAAAGAAGGTAGCATCGGGGCAGCTTGGTGGAGCAGTGGTTAGCACTGTGGCAGCATAGTAAGAAGGTCACGGGGTCAATTCCACCCCCAGACCATCAGTGACTCTTCTGTGTGGAGTTTGCATGCTCTCCCCTGGCACTCCGGTTTCCTCCCACAGGACAAAAAGATGCAAGTTAGGCTAATTGGAGACTCTAAAGTGGTCCTAGGTATGAATACAGCTGTGGACAAAATTGTTGGTACCCCTCTGTTAATGAAAGAAAAACCCACAATGGTCACAGAAATAACTTGAATCTGACAAAAATGGTAATAAATAAAAACTCTATGAAAATTAACCAATGAAAATCACACAATGCTTTTGAATTGTGGTTCAACAGAATTATTTTAAAAAACAAACTCATGAAACGGGCCTGGACAAAAATGATGGTACCCCTAGAAAAGATTGAAAATAATGTGACCACAGGGACATGTTCAACTAAGATGTGCCCTCTAATTAACATCACAGGTGTCTACAAACTTGTAATCAGTCAGTCAGCCTATTTAAAGTGTGACAAGTAGTCACTGTGCTGTTTGTTGACATGGTGTGTATCACACTAAACATGGACCAGAGGAAGCAAACGAGAGAGTTGTCTCAGGAGATTAGAAAGAAAATTATAGACAAGCATGTTAAGGATAAAGGCTATAAAACCATCTCCAAGCAGCTTGATGTTCCTGTGACTACAGTTGCACATATTATTCAGAAATTTAAGATCCACGGGACTGTAGCCAACCTCCCTGGACGTGGCCGCAGGAGGAGACGGATAATACGAATGGTAACAAAAGAGCCCAGAACAACCTCTAAACACATTCATGGTGAACTCCAAGGTCAAGGTACATCAGTGTCAAATCGCACCATCCGTCGTTGTTTGAGCCAAAGTGGACTTCATGGGAGACGACCAAGGAGGACACCACTGTTGAAAACAAATCATAAAAAAGCCAGACTGCAATTTGCCAAATTGCATGTTGACAAGCCACAAAGCTTCTGGGAGAATGTCCTATGGACAGACGAGACAAAACTGGAACTTTTTGGCAAGGCACATCAGCTCTATGTTCACAGACGCAAAAAGGAAGCATACCAAGAAAAGAACACTGTCCCTACTGTGAAACATGGAGGAGGTTCTGTTATGGTCTGGGGCTGCTTTGCTGCATCTGGCATAGGGTGTCTTGAATCTGTGCAGGGTACAATGAAATCTCAAGACTATCAAGATATTCTAGAGAGAAATGTGCTGCCCAGTGTCAGATAGCTTGGTCTCAGTTGCAGGTCTTGCAACAGGATAATGACCCAAAACACACAGCTAAAAACACCCAAGAATGGCTAAGAGCGAAACATTGGACTATTCTAAAGTGGCCTTCTATGAGCGCTGATCTAAATCCTATTGAACATCTGTGGAAGGAGCTGAAACATGCCGTCTGGAGAAGGCACGCTTCAAACCTGAGACAACTGGTGCAGTTTGCTCATGAGGAGTGGGCCAAAATACCTGCTGAGAGGTGCAGAAGTCTCATTGACAGTTACAGAAATCGTTTGATTGCAGTGATTGCCTCAAAAGGTAGTGCAACAAAATATCAAGTTAAGGGTACCATCATTTTTGTCCAGGCATGTTTCATGAGTTTATTTTTTAAAATAATTCTGTTGAACCATAATTCAAAAGCACTGTCTGATTTTCATTGGTTAATTTTCATAGAATTTTTATTTATTACCACTTTTGTCAGATTCAAGTTATTTCTGCGACCATTGTGGATTCTTCTTTCATTAACAGAGGGGTACCAACAATTTTGTCCACACCTGTATGTGTGTGAATGGTGAAGGGATTGGTGCCACACTGTGGCTGCCTCATCCACCCAGGTGGATGAGGTGAAGGGATTGGTGCCACACTGTGGCTGCCTCATCCACCCAGGTGGATGCCCTGTAATTTCCCTCTGGGATTAATATACTAAAACCAAAATCAACAACAGCGATCCACTGCTGAACTGGGTCCACAACTTTGAGACTCACATCCCTCTGATGGTGTGTCTGGAAGAATCCCAACATCTTTCTGAAGGTCCAAGATCCGTCTTTTTCGCATGCTAATTCTGCCTATCCTTCTTTATGGGTTTGAAACCTGGACTATCTTCAAAGCGGACCCAAACAAGCTCAAAGTTTTCCAAATGTGGCATCAAAGTCAGATCCTTGGAGTTTCCCTCCATGATCATATTACCACTGATACCATCTGTAAATTATGCCAACAGCAGCCGACCATTGAAGAACAAGTTCAGAAGTGCAGACCGCGGTGGTTCGGCCATGTCTGCAGACAGTGCATTGGCCAGTTACTGCACCGACTTCTGTGGCAGCAACAACCCATGTACTGGAGAATCCAGTGCGATGAGGGTGACTTAAAACCTCGGTGCCTTGACCTCAATCAAACTAAGGCCAGCGCCATGGAAAGTAAAGCATGGGAGAGCATCGTCCCATGACCTCCCCCTCCAGACACCAGCTAGGGACCCAAGGAGAAGAAGAAGAAAAAGAAGAAGAAGATACAGCTTTCCTGCTAATATCAAATCAAATGTTTTGCTCTATTATTAAATTTGCAAGGCAGGAAGTAGGAAAGATGACATTTTGTAAAGTCAGTTTTGGCAGTGTTGGTATGAATATAACTGACTTAAATTAAATAAACCTAGATGTTATGACACCAGCCCTCACCAGTTTGAACCAGTTGAAGATCACAGTGACATCACCTTGGTCCCTGCAGTGCATGATGATCACTTCCCGTTTTCTGAAATGCAGGAAGCTAGCATAATTTATCTCATTTCCTGCAGCTACTGCAGCCTATCATGCTCTGAGAGAGTGGTCTCTGTAAGATCAGAACTAGCATGCTGCCAGTTAATCTGGCCTCTGTTGATATCATCCTGGCTGTAGCCTGAAGTGTGACAAATTACTGTTAATGTATCATGGAGGAAAGGGGAAGTTGGGTGTTTGCAGCCTGTTTTTTTTAACCAGAGCAAACATAACTGCCAACGTCAGCAGTGTTTCATCAGCCAACTTAAGTTATCACAGTCAGCATGAAAGTTGGCATTCATTTAACTAAATAAACCAAAGGAGTGTGCTAGCTGTGCACAGAACACTGTGGTGTCACACTGGGTAGATGTTGAGTTAATGCTATAAAGATCTATTTACAGTGATGTGACAAAGTGTTTGCCCCCTTCCTGATTTCTCATTTTTTGTATGTTTGTCACACTTAAAGCGTACCTGTGGTGGTCGTGAAGACGCATTTGACTTGAAAACATTATGAAAAAGTATTTCTTATTTTGGTAAAGAATTTTTGCCAGCCATATACCACCAGGCATATATTCAAATAGGACCTTGGCCATGGGCAGCCAATGAAAACTGTGGGCGCAGCCATGACACATGCGGATGTGACGTCACTTCGTTGATACTCAACAGTCAATGCTCCGCCTGTATGAGAGACTAGGGTGCTGTTGTGAGTGTTTTTATTCTATTATGGCTGAATTGTCAGACTCTGAGGAAGAATTCTTCCAACATGGCTACAGATTTGAGCCAGAAAGGTCTTCTGAGGGTTAAAGTGACGAAGTGGTCCTCACACACAACGCAATTTCGTCTGAAATTATTTGTCTGTGCCCTGTTTCCGCTCCGATCTTCTGACAAGGTGAGCTGGGTTTGGGTACACAAAAAAAGTGTTTCTTTGTTTTTTTCGCTTATTATTCAGACATCCAAAGGCTTTACATTCCGCCATGTTGCGATATCCATATCGCATTGTATGTTTTTGTTTTTACAAGAGCACCGAGTGTCTGCTGCTCTGTATATAGTTGTAGAATCATCTTCCGTGTTGCGGCAGTTACGAGATCAGATGAGACAAGCAGCTGAATTTAAGCATTTATTTATTTATTTTCTACTCGTTTCAGTTCAGCATTTAATATGAACCCTGAGTTTGAAATAAACGTTTGAATTTTGGTCCTCACACAACGCAACGCGCTGTCTGCCGCTCTTTATAGCGGCGAGGGAGGAGCCGAATTAATCTGCCGTGTTGCGGCTGTTAACGACCTCAGATCAGACAATAGGACCCGCCGAATTTAAGCATTTATTTATTTATTTTCTACTCGTTTCAGTTCAGCATTTAATATGAACCCTGAGTTTGAAATAAACGTTTGCATTTTGGTCCTCACACAACGCAACGCGCTGTCTGCCGCTCTTTATAGCGGCGAGGGAGGAGCCGAATTATCTGCCGTGTTGTGGCTGTTAACATACCTGTCGAGTGATACGGTTTCGCCGTATTTTAATATGGGGAAAATGCAATTTTAGCAAATACGGGCATATTGCCATTTCTGTACGCCAAAAAGAAAAATATACGGGAAAAAAAATTATTGAGAGTGTGGAGGAACACCTCGTGTGTGACCCCCATAGCGTACAGGGCTGGCAGTGCGCTCAGCGTCCGCCTGCACTTATTTCGATCCTCCACAAGCGCACCTAAGCAGTGTTTTTGTGAGTTTCAAAATGGCATCTTGCAGCGCGCCGTCGGCGAAGTAAACAAAGCTTGAAGAAAAGGGAAATCGAGGGACTGGACGTCACCGTTCTCCTTCACCGTCACCATTTATTTATTTATTTTAGATTGCACAATATTCCATGGCAGAATGTTGTGGGCTTTGGTTCGGACAATTGCAACATGATGGTGGGTCGAGACCTTTCCAGACTGAAGGAGAACTCTCCAAATGTTTTCAGGTATGGGCAGTATTATTCACCTTCAAATATTACCTAAATATAACAAAAAAAAATGCTTTAAAATCTTAACAAACATGCTTAGAGGTAGCCCAAATCCCCTATAATGTACTGTTATTTTGTATCTTGGAACTTTGCTTTACATTCAATTCAATTCAACTTTATTTATATAGCGCCATTTCACAACAACAGTCATCTCATAGCACTATCAACTGTAGGGGGAATCCCCACAGTTGCAGAAAGACCCCAGCAATCAGGCGATCCCCTGTGAGCAAGCACTTGGTGACGGTGGAGAGGAAAAACTCCCTTTTAACAGGAAGAAACCCCCAGCAGAATGTACATCTGAATGTATAGCATTATATTGAAAGGGCTGAATAAAATTGATATTTTCATTGTTATTATTATTAACACAATTTCAAAGAGAATTATTTCTGATACTTAACTTATGAAACAAAAATCCATTCTGCTTTTGTTTCAGCATTGGCAGCATAAATGAATGAATTTGAAATAGTTCATGTTGCAGTTGCTGTTTTTTTTTTTTTTTTTTGCTTCAGTTTTCTTTCTTCTGCCGATAAATACAGTTTTTAAGTACTCAGTACAGGCGTGAAAGCCCCCCCCAATAAGGGAAGCATGAGGTATGCCTTGACAGGTATGTGTTAACGACCTCAGATCAGACAATAGGACCCGCCGAATTTAAGCATTTATTTATTTATTTTCTACTCGTTTCTGTTCTGCATTTAATATGAACCCTGAGTTTGAAATAAACGTTTGAATTTGAATTTGAATATCCCCAAAGCCGCTGCACATCCGGGTACTCAAGGCTCAGCCAATACTGATCCAGATCGCGGTAGCCACGAAATTACGTCACAGGAAGCGTCCTGGAAGGCCATGTAGCCGCTAGTATGGCTGTACCCTTGTTTTGCTGACATAGCTGAACCAGCACATCAGCAATGGATTTATATCAAATTGCTTTGAACGTGAATTTCAACTTAAACTTGAACTAGAACGTGAGACAGGGGCTCAATATAATATCTTTTTTCACGACCACCATAGGTACACTTTAAATATTTCAAATCATCAAACAAATTTAAATATTAGACAAAGATAACACAAGTAAACACAAAATGCAGATTTTAAATGAAGGAGTTTATTATTAGGGGTAAAAAAAAAATCCAAACCTACATGGCCCTGTGTGGAAAAAGTGATTATCCCATCCCGTTAAAACATAAATTAACTGTGGTTTATCACGTCTTTAGAAAGCTGAGTTCAATTTCTCTAGCCACACCCAGGCCTGATTACTGCCACACCTGTTCTCAATCAAGAAATCACTTCAATAGCACCTGCCTGACAAAGTGAAGTAGACCAAAAGATCCTCAAAAGCTAGACACCATGCTGTGATCCAAAGAAATTCAGGAACAAATGAGAAACAAAGTAACTGAGATCTATTAGTCTGGAAAAGGTTATAAAGCCATTTCTAAAGCTTTGGGACTCCAGCAAAACCACAGTGAGACCCACTATCCACAAATGGCAAAAACACGGAACAGTGGTGAACCTTCCCATGAGTGGCCGGCTGACCAAAATTACCGCAAGAGCTCAGTGACGACTCATCCAAGAGGTAAAAAAAGACCCCACAACAACATCCAAAGAACTGCAGGCCTCACTCGCCTCAGTTAAGGTCAGTGTTCATGACTCCACCATAAGAGACTGGGCAAAAATGGCCTTCATGGCAGAGTTCCAAGACAAAATCCACTGCTGAGCAAAAAGAACATAAAGGCTCATCTCAGTTTTGTCAGAAAACATCTGGATGATCCACAAGACTTTTGGGAAAATACTCTGTGGACTAACGAGACAAAAGTTGAACTTTTTGGAAGGTGTGTGTCCCATTACATCCGGCGTAAAAGTAACACAGCATTTCAGAAAAGGAACATCATACCAACAGTAAAATATGGTGGTGGTAGTGTGATGGTCTGGGGCTGTTTTGCTGCGTCAAGACCTGGAAGACTTAGTGTGGTAAATGGAACCATGAATTCTGCTGTCTACCAAAAAATCCTGAAGGAGAATGTCCGGCCATCTGTTTGTGACCTCAAGCTGAAGTGCACTTGGATTCTACAGCAGGACAATGATCCAAAACACACCAGCAAGTCCACCTTTGAATGGCTTAAGAAAAACAAAATGAAGACTTTGGAGTGGCCTCGTCAAAGTCCTGGCCTGAGTTCAATTAAAATGCTGTGGCATAACCTTAAAAAGGAGATTAATGCTCGAAAACCCTCCAATGTGGGTGAATTACACCAATTCTGCAAAGATGAGTGGGCCAAAATTCCTCCACAGCACTGTAAAAGACTCATTGCCAGCTTTTGCAAATGCTTGATTGCAGTTGGTGCTGCTAAGGGTGACCCAACCAGTTATTCAGTTTAGAGGGCAATCACTTTTCACACAGGGCCATGTAGGTTTGGATTTTTTCCCCTTAATAATAAACATCTTCATTTAAAAACTGCATTTTGTGTTTACTTATGAGTCTGAGCGCAGTGTCTCCACCAGCTCAGACTCTTAATTTATTTCTCAGCATTTTTTGTTTATTATGATCATTTTGTCTATTTTTTGTTATTTTTCTGGTGTTATGACATGTGAGCCCTCCTCTCTTCTCAGACACCCCCACCTTCTCCTCACTGCCTGTTTCCTCAGCCATCCCAGCTGTGAGAAAGTAGGTCACCTGCCTGCTCCTCGCCCGCACCTGATACTCATCTACTGTTCATTTAGTTTATTGTCTTGTCTCCTATTTTAGGGGCACTGTACCATTGCTTGGTGCAGTGTCCTACTTTCAACTCACTTCACAACACATAGGTTCTCTGTTTATGTGCTACGTTTATAACTGTTCTTCTCCAGGTTTATCTGGCGATCACTCTCGCCTTAGCAAAGCTATTTTGCTGACCTGAGTTTCTTTCTTTCCACCAGTTTTTTGTTATGTTATGTTCATTTAATAAATTTTGCAAACTCACGGCCGGCGTTTGGTGGCTGTTTCCCCTGCCCTGAAGGGTGAATTATGACAGTACTTGTGTTATCTTTGTCTAATATTGAAATTTGTTTGATGATCTGAAATATTTAAGTGTGACAAACATACAAAAAAAAAAGAGAAATTGGGAAGGAGAAAACTCTTTTTCACACCACTGTATAATTTAAACTATCATTCATCCATTTTCTGGCACTTCCGTCAGCACAGAAAGGTACAAACAGAATAATGAAAATACGTTTCAGCACCCTTTTGATCCTTGAGGCCACTGCAGGACCAACACAGAGTGTCAGAGAACCACACACTCAAATCAACACCAGCAGTTAACATGTACAGTTAGGCCCAAAAATATTTGGACAGTGTCACAAGTTTTGTTATTTTAGCTGTTTACGAAAACATGTTCAGGATACAATTATATAATCAATATGGGCTTAAAGTGCAGACTCTCAGCTGTAATTTGAGAGTATTCACATCCAAATTGGAGCAAGGGTTTAGGAATTCAGCTCTTTAATATGTAGACGCCTCTTTTTCAAGGGACCAAAAGTAATTGGACAATTGACTCAGAAGGCTGCAAAAAAAAATAACAAGGCTGCATGGGCTCTTCCCTCGTTAACCTGTCATCAATTAAGCAGTTAAAAGGTCTGGAGTTGATTCCAGGTGTGGCGTTTGCATTTGGAAGCAGTTGCTGTGAACACACAACACGCGGTCAAAGGAGCTCTCAATGGAGGTGAAACGGACCATCCTGAGGCTGAAAAAAAAGAAGAAATCCATCAGAGAGATAGCAGAAATGTTAGGAGTGGCCAAATCAACAGTTTGGTACATTCTGAGAAAAAAGAGTGCACTGGTGAGCTTGGGAACTCAAAAAGGCCTGGACGTCCACGGAAGACAACAGTGGTGGATCACCATGGAAAGGATCGACAACATCCACTCAAGTGAAGAACACTCTCCAGGAAGTAGGTGTATCAGTATCTAAGTCTACCATAAAGAGAAGACTTCATGAGAGTAAATACAAAGGATTCACCACAAGGTGCAAACCATTAATCAGCCTCAAAAACAGAAAGGTCAGAATTGACTTTGCCAAAAAACACCTGAAGAAGCCAGCCCAGTTCTGGAACAGCATTCTCTGGACAGATGAGACTAAGATCAACCTGTACCAGAATGATGGGAAGAAGAAAGTTTAGAGAAGAATTGGAACAGCTCATGATCCAAAGCACACCACATCTTCTGTAAAACATGGTGGAGGCAGTGTGATGGCATGGGCATGCATGGCTTCCAGTGGCACTGGGTCACTTGTGTTTATTGATGATGTGACAAAAGACAGAAGCAGCCGGATGAATTCTGAAGTGTATAGGGATATACTTTCTGCTCAGATTCAGCCAAATGCAGCAAACTTGATTGGACGACGGTTCACAGTACAGATGGACAATGATCCAAAACATACTGCAAAAGCAACCCAGGAGTTTTTTAAAGCAAAGAAGTGGAATATTCTGCAATGGCCGAGTCAATCGCCAGATCTCAACCCAATCGAGCATGCATTTCACCTGCTCAAGACAAAACTTAAGGCAGAAATACCCACAAACAAGCAACAACTGAAGACAGCTGCAGTAAAGGCCTGGCAAAGCATCACAAAGGAGGAAACCCAGCGTTTGGTGATGTCCATGGGTTCCAGACTTCAGGCAGTCATTGCCTGCAAAGGATTCTCAACAAAATATTGAAAAGTAACATTTTACTTAGGGTTATGTTTATTTGTCCAGTTACTTTTGAGCCTCTGAAATGAGGAACGTTTGTATAAAAATAGCTACAATTCCTACATGTTTAATCATATATTTTTGATCAACCCCTTGAATTAAACCTTAAAGTCTGCACTTCAATTCCGTTGTAGTTGTTTCATTTCAAATCCAATGTGGTGGCATGCAGAGCCCAAATCATGAAGATTGTGTCACTGTCCAAATATTTCTGGGCCTAACTGTATGTCCTTGGACTATTCGAGGAAGCTTTAGAGCCTGGAAAGAACCCTCTCACACACAGGGAGAACATGTATACCATCAACCCCATCCAGCCAGACAAGAGCCATAACCACTCCAGTGTATCCTGGGTTTTCCTCCAAATATTTGGACATGCCTGAAATGCCTTTCTGAAGATGTGTCCAGGAGACATCCTTCCACACATCAGCTTGCTCCTTTTCAGCAAATCAACTCTGAGGTTCTGAGAACCAGATCCTTCACCCCATCTATAACCAGGAGGTGATTTAAAGGGGGATGGGGGGGTGTTATCCCCTTGTTAGCAAGATGACCCAAAATCATCCCACTTGTTAACCTGCAATCCCCCATCCCTATTCATAGGTTTAAATCATAGGTGGATGGTGGGACACTGTCCCTCCTAACCTGGAAAAAAGAGAGCTATGTGCAATATCCATCCATCCATCTTCTTCCGCAAAATCCTTTTCGGGTCTCGGGGGGGTGGAGCCTATTCCAGCATCCTTGGGTGAGAGACAGGGTACACCCTGGACAGATCGCCAGTCTATCGCAGGGCCAACACAGAGAGACAGACAACCATTCACTCTCTCAGTCATACCTAAGGACAAGTTAGAATCCCCAGTTTGATGCCAATTGGTCAGGGGCTGGGATCGAACACAGGATCCCCGGCCAAGGGTGAGTTGCTGTGCTGCCGCAGCGCTAACCACTCTTCCACCGCGCTGCTCACAACTTGCAATATTTGTGCATAAATTTGTATTTTTTTCCTTCTGAATTTGCAATATTTTTCATGAAATTGCAGCTTTTTTTGGAGGTTTGCAATTTTTTCCTTATAAAATTGTAACTTCTTTCTCATGAATTTGCAACTTTTTACTTGTAAATTTTCTTGTAAATTTGCATGTTCATCTGGATGCTGGCTACATTTTTGTTCTATGTAATTATATTACAATTTTCAGCTTTTTAGATTTAAAAATTGACTTTTTTTTATCATATCTTTGCACTTTAATTCTTGCAAATTTGTAACGAATTTACATTTATACATTTGTACCTCATGTTAAGTTGGTGAATACCCCCATCCCCCTTGTTAAAAAGAAATCACCTATTGGCAACAGCTGTGTTCAGACTAGAAACAATAAAAAAAAGTTTTTTTGTGCAGTGCAGTTACATACAAAGTCAAATTAGCACAAATTCATGCCAGATGAATAATCAAATTTCATATGATATCATGAAAACCTTTCATCGTGGATGAAGGCAGAAATGAATAATGGTCCAACCCCATTCCATGCCACCATGCCAGATAGAAGTGGTGGATTGAGCTCATATTTATAGGTTGTAAAGCAGCTGTTTCTGTATTTTTGTCTGAATGAGGTAAAGTCCATGTCATGTTCAGCATTCATAAACTACAAAGATGAGATAAGACACTTTTTGAGGAAGCTGATTTTGTCAGCTTGTATTCCTGATCTAAGCTTCCCAAAGTCCGTGACCACAGGTGGAGTCACATCTGAGAAGTGAGACTCAAAATACCCCAACAATGACTAAAGCTGCATTCACACCAAGATAGTCCGGGGGTCTCGGTTCTACTCAGCAGGGAATGGCAAGAATTTTCACACCTTTGTTTGGTTTGGTTTGCATTCACACAGCACTTCACTAAAGCGGACCAAATTGCTTGGACAATACAGCTGCTCGTTTGTCGTGCTGTAGCCAAAACCACCACTGACCAGGAAGAAAAATTCTTGGTGAAGAAGAGAAATTGACTGCAAAACAAATCTACCTACGAGCACAAATAAAGTAACCTGAACCTGAAATCCAGCTCATTGATTGGCCAGGACCATGTTATGCTGAGAATTGCTCGCTTGCCAAGGATTGCATCCCATCCTCCAAAACTATAAAATATAACACTACAGCCAGGCTTGTAACCATTTGTGCATTTTTAGAAGTGAAAATTGTTATTACCTCTTGTAAATTAATGGCTGTCTTTCTGTGTTGGCCCTGTGATGGACTGGCCATCTGTCCAGAGTGTACCCTGCCTCTTGCCCAAAGATGCTGGGATAGGCTCCAGCTCCCCTGCGACCCGAAAAGGATTAAGCGGAAGAAGATGGATGAATGAATGAATGAATGAATATGTTTATTTGACAATGGGATGCAATTGTCAGCAAGCGAACAATTCTCAGCATAACACCGTTCAGCCGAGGTGTTTATGCGCCACAAACTAATAAAAATGAAAAGCTTCGCTGTCTGTATTAACCCCCCCCCCCCATGCCGCCATCATGTCACTAAATGTTTTATAAACGTGGGTATTCTTGTGTGCAGCCACAAGCAGCTGAGATATCTGGTCCTCAGACCAAATATCTATCAGAACCTGCATCTCCTCCTCACTAGTCCAAGTCCAAGAGACATTTTTTTCCACTTTTCTCCTCGGCTTTCTCTGGTAAAAGCATTTCTTGGATCCGCGCGGATCTTTATTGTATTTTCTACCCAAAATGGGGCAGAAGGACCGGGAGCTCTTCAGCTGAATAGGGATGTTAGATTTATTTACCCACAGATTCCTGCCGCAGACGTGAAACACATGTGAAGTTTTCAACTTTTTCAGGTGAGTGGGAATTTCGTCAGTCTGCATCTCACCCAGATGGTGAATTCATGTCTTTTCATGTATTTACATTGAGTTATAATGTAATCGTGCTGCGCGAAAAATTTGCACGTTGGCGTTTTGGTGTGAAGGCACCTTTCAGTAAACGCCACTTTCTCTTCTCACAGTGTGTTGCTGTGGTTACACAAACACAGAGGGGCACGTCCGCCCTTTGGTCCACTGGATACTCCGTTTGCATTCACATGGCAAGCAAAATGCACCAGACTGCATTTGCAAGCGAACCAAGACCCCCCCATTTCAGGGGGACTAGAGTTCGCTTGTTTGGTGCTGCACCAGAGTTCCAACGCACGTTCAGATGGCGCCAAACAAACCAAACTATCCACAGAATACACACTTTGGTCCTTTAGTCCAGACCAAACAGTGGCTGTGTGAATGCACCCTAAACCAGGAGACAAGAAACCTCAGCCAACATCAGATAGAGGACAGAGGAAGCCATGGGGGGAAGGGCTTATTAGCGGCCACCTGGGGGTCTGGAGAGTGGGGCCACCACCCACAGGGGATCTGATATCAGACAAAGACAGCTGCTGAACAACAGACTTTACAGTTCATCTAACGATGTATTGCACTACTGTCAGCCATGAATGACCTGGTGCTGAATTGTTCCATTGATTTCTAAATGTAGGCGTCTACTGCTTTGATGACTTGGTGATGATGGATCATGCTGGTTTTATGGGGAAGCTTAACCAAGTCCATCAGGGTTATGACTCAGGAACTGTTGCTGCTGACAGTGCATCAGGTCACCAAAGCCAAGGACAGCTTGAGGATATCTCAGACCAAAACACCCTGGGTTAAAAACACAAGATTATTCACCTGGGGCCTCATGTACAAAGACTCACATGGATTTCCTACTGAAAGATGATGTACGTTTAAATCAAGAAAACACAGTGAGCAAAAAAAAAACCCCAAAAATTAATCTAGATGTATGAAACCGTCCTTACGCAGGAATCCAAGCACATTTCCTTTGTACATTCCAATCTACTTGAAATTGAACACACGTGAGGAAATACCGGACTCCCCCCTTGACACGCCTCCATTTGAATATGCAATTAGATGCAAATATGTATGCAAATAAATATATACAAGCCCAGCACATTTGATTCTCCTGTATCCACAATCAGAAATAATGGATTTAATGGAATTTCACAGAATGTGAGTTGGAGGCGCTCCTGAATGAGGTAGAGGCACGTAAAAACATTTTGTTTGGTACGCTGTCCTCCGGCATTAGTGCCGGATACAGGGAATTCAATAGCCTGCTCACAGCCTTGTAAGATTAGTTTATTGTTTCATTTATTCAGACAGGAATAAGAAGGAGATGTTCATTTAACTTTGACATGTTTAGACTGACGTCTGCAGTCGTCCTCAGAAGCATCAGCTGATAGCTGTGATTGGGAGCACCTCAGTGGTTAAACTGCCAGATTTCAAAGCAGAAGGTTTCAGGTATGAGACCAGCTGCTACCTCTTTTAGGGACCACAATGGAAATAACTGTGCACACTTTCTTGTGTCATCCCATTGTTTTTAAATGTATGTTGTATCTTTTATACAATGTTATTTTAAACGATGAATAAATCAATTAATTTGTGACCAGCTGGGTGGATCAGCTGGTTGAATAAAGGAAAACAGTAACGAAAAAGAAGACATTATGAACCTATTCAGTGGGTAGCCACGATCACCTGTCAGTTGAAAGCAGATCATATTGGACTCGACAAGTACATATTTTATGTCCAAAATGCAAATCTCATCCTTTATAGTTATATACAACTCACATGGATTACACACACACACTATTGTAAATGAATGAAATGCGCTGGGGAATGCATAAGACTGTTGCATTTCAGACTTTATGCATGTGTTTATTGACATAACTACTGTACACACAGAGGCAGTTGGGGGCTTGGTAGAACGCTGTGAAACTAGTTTAAACTGCAAAAAATGAAAGTCACTTCCTCAGATCACTGAGTTGTAATGAAGCCTTGAAAACAGGGTGATATTTGGGAGCGTACAGGCGCGCTCCACAAGGACTGCCCATGGAAACCTAAACCGGATGACAAGCCAGTCATCGTCCTGAGCCAGAAATTCTTCTGTCTCTAAATACCTTTTCTCTTCTCACTGAGCGATTTCCAATATCCTCTAATCCTCTGTTGTTAGAGGCATTTTCTGCACTTCTTTGCACTTGCTTTTATATCCCCTCATCTAATTGCGCAGAATTGGATGTTTGTTCATCAAGTGTCTCTGGTGCGTACAATCAATTTTAAGTCATTATCAGTCTCCCAATATCACCTCTAAATGTCGCCAATGGACCAATAACAGTAGAAACGTAAGTACGCCAACCATGAAGTTGGTGTGGGGCTGCGCATATTTCCATGGTCATTTCATTCTTGATACATCTGAAATTTTCCATGGAAAAGGACATACTGTACGTCATGTTTTTGTGCGTAAGAACCCTTTGTACATGAGGCCCCTGGAGTTTAGAAGTTTCATAAAGAGATTTGCCTCATAAAGAAGAACTGGAACAAACACTTTAACAAAACAATGTCAATATTGTGCACTGCCAGGTAGGAGTTGTGATGAAAACTCTTGGAAAGCACCTGAGAAAACCAGACAACCTTTTGTGACACGTCATTGATGTTCTCCATTTACACACCACAGGTGTAATTCCCCATAGAGGTAAAATTACACCTGCACATGCTTTTTAGTCTGCAGGGATAAAAGGTGTCAAGTCACAGGAAAGAGTCACCTCTAATGATGTGGCAACACCAGCTTCAGGGAATAATCCCCAGAGACAAATCAGAGTGAATAGGTTACAGATCAAATTTCTTTAACACCTTACCAACATTGACTGAAGAACATTCACAGATGGGGATACAACCCAAGTACTGGATAACTATGATAAGCTGCGACTAGGGCTGGGAAATACAACAAATATATTTGTTATATCAATACATTCTACTATGCGTGATACATAAAATGTTTTTATTGCCAATCTCGAGCATTGTCGCAGCAGTGTAAGCTGTCAGCTTCTCTCTCCTCTCCTCTCAGACAGCTGCATTCAGTCACATCCCTCCCCCCCGCCTCCCCGTGCTGTGTTTCATGGCAGGGTTGTTGCCAGGCCTGTTTTTTTCCTGCATTTTTTTTTAAAGAAACTGCTTCTTTTGAGCCTGTTTTCCTTGAGCAGAGATGTTTGTTTTTGTATGCACAATCTGGCAACACTGGCAGAGTCGGGGAAAGGGGAAAAATGAAATGACACACACACACCGGCTGCAGTGGAAGCAGACTTGAACGAGAGGAGTAAAAAGCACCAGCTCCATTCTCTGGCAGTGGTTCGGACTTCAGAAGGTAAAAACTGAACAAAATACAGTTTTGTGCAAATTATGTTGCACTACCACTAATTTTTTCAGCACTTGAGATTAGGGATGGGCATAATTAACCGATTAACCGATAATTGATCATTAAGAATTTCACCGAGGAAGTTCATTTTCGTCGACAAACCGTTTATTTTTTAAACAATCCGAATGTAGGTTATTAGGCCTAGTGCACGGCCGTCCTCAAACATTGCAATGCATTTAACTGTGCCACTGGCAAAATTTGGGCACCAGGGGGCAACATTATACCATTGCCGTACCCTGGCGTGCCTCAGTTGATACATGCGAGCTTCCGTAGGGCAATCGCCAAATCATGAACAGGTGCGGCGAAGTGTTGCGTGGGACCATTTTAATTTAAAAAATGACCAGGTGTACTGCAATCACTGCAATGCAGCATACAAAAGAAAAAAGTAAAAGAAAGAAATATATGTTCCGTTATGTGTCCTGTATGTGTCTCCCGTTATTGTCTGGCTCGCAACTTGAAGCCTCCCTCGTTTGCGCAATGCGCATGTGTTCACGTTTTACTGCAAACTTGTCTTGTTAATAAATTCATCCTCGAAGAAAAACACTCTGTATTTTTTTTTTATTATTATTCTCAATACATAAGAGTACAGTGATCCCTCACTTATCGCGTCACCCATAAATAATACGTACTGTGGCCGACACACATCGTGGGCTCACGTTGCCACAGAGACAGGACTGCATGTGTATTGTGGGGTGTCACGTCTGCAAGGACAGAGGACTCGAATCTGCAGAAGATAACAAGGAAGTGTGAGATTTGTCTCTTTGTCCCACAGAAGATGCCCCGGAGAGAATTCCGGTTCATCAGGAAATGAGAGACAATGGTGAAGCTTCAAAGGGATGCTTTGTAACTGTATGTTTACTGAAGACACCATGTGACTTGAATTCTGATGCTGGAAACATATAAAAGGGTGTTGAGATATGATTCTTTCTCTTTCCTGCTTTGAGAATGCTAGAAGCTGTGTTCTGTCAAATAAAGCTGGTTTATGACTAAACTCAGCCTCGTCATTTGAGCACATCTTCTACACTGGTGACCTAAGACGGAAAATGAGCAGACAGAATTCTCCCGAGCGGGGCTCGGCGGAAGCCAGCCTGATGGCCGCCTCCACGATCCGGCTGCCTGATTTCTGGCTGCACAGCCCGCGCTCATGGTTTAGCGCAGTCGAGGCGCAGTTCAACCTCCGGAGAATCTCCAACGACGACACAAGATTCTACCACGTGGTAGCGAAGCTGGACAGCGACACGGTCCAGAGAGTGGAGGATCTGGTTAACCATCCACCAGACAGCAGCAAGTACAGCGCATTGAAGGACGCGCTGATCAGCCATTTCACCCCCTCAGTCCAACAACGAGCAGAGGGGCTCCTGGCGCTGACGGAGGCAGAAAACGATAGACCTGCGGACCTGATGGTGAAGATGCTGCAGCTCAAAGCCTCTGAGGATGGCGAATTCATTTTCGCCCACCTTTTCCTCCGAACCCTACCACCAGCAGTGAGAGTGGCCCTGGCAGAGTCGCCCCGATTGGCCAGGCGAGACTACCATGGGTTGAGCAAAGAGGCGCAGCGGTTGGTCGACGCCCACAAGTTGAACGCGGTTTCGGCCGCGGCGGCCAGTCCGGGAACAGCGTCCGGAGACAGCACAGGTCCAGCGGCCGCGGCGCCAGACGCACCAACGGCGGCGGCGACGGGAGCCAGACGACGCGGAGCGGAGGACGGCCCGTGCTTCTACCGCCGCCGTTTTGCAGAGAGAGCACACAGGTGCATCCCACCATGCAACTTTAAGCGCCAGGGAAACACCAAGACCGAGGGCCGGTAGCAGCTGCGACCCTCGGCAACGAGAACAGGCTGCTTTACCTGACGGATGCACGCTCGGGGAAACAGTTCCTCGTGGACACGGGCTCTCAGCTGAGCTTCGTCACACCCACCTACGCGGAACGGCTGTCGCTCTCTAAAGCCCCCTGGGTGTCAGTGTCAGCAGCGAACGGCTCCACGATTAAAACGTTCGGTGAGAGGACCATGCTTCTGTCCTTACAGGGCCGTTCATTTGAGTGGACATTTATTGTAGCAGCAGTCAGTTTCAACATGTTAGGGGCTGATTTTTTGTGCTCACATGGTTTATTGGTTGACCTTGCTAATAGACGTCTGATTAATGCACTGTCCTTTCATTCTATTCCCTGCACAGCTCGGGTGGCCCCGCCAACTGCACATGCCAGCGTCTCAGCTGCGGGTGGTAAGTTTCACACTTTGCTTGCTCAGTTCCCAGCACTCACAGTCCCCACGTTTTCGGCAACAGTGGCCAAACATGGGGTAGAACATTTCATAACAACCACAGGCCCTCCCGTTTTTGCAAAAGCTCGGCGCTTGGACCCAGCTAAACTGGCCATCGCGCGCGAGGAGTTCACTAATCTGGAAAAACTGGGCATTGTTAGACGCTCCAAGAGCCCTTGGGCTTCGCCGTTACACATGGTCCCAAAGGCTGACGGCTCGTGGCGACCTTGCGGCGATTTCCGCAGGTTGAACAACATTTCAGCTCATGACCGCTACCCGATTCCGCACATTCAGGATTTTTCTGTTCATTTGGCGGGGGCGCGCATTTTTTCTAAAATAGACTTGGTGCGCGGCTACCACCAGGTTCCAGTGCGCGCGCAGGATGTACCCAAAACAGCGGTCATAACTCCTTTCGGCCTTTTTGAGTTCTTGCGCATGCCTTTTGGCCTCAAGGGGGCCGCGCAGACTTTCCAACGCATGATGGATGCAGTTTTACGCGACCTGCCTTTCGTGTTCGTTTATTTGGACGATATTTTGGTAGCCAGCGCGTCCGAAGGCGAACATGAAAAACACCTCACAGCAGTTTTCCGGAGGCTGGCAGAGCACGGGTTAATAGTTAACCCAGCGAAGTGCCAGTTTGGGGTGGCGCAGATTGATTTTTTGGGACATCGCGTTTCGGCAGAGGGAGCGGTTCCCCTTCCAAATAAAGTGCGTGCCATAACGGATTTTCCGCAACCTCAAACGGTCAAGGCGCTTCAGGAGTTTCTAGGGATGGTTAATTTTTACAACCGATTCCTCCCAAGCGCAGCACGACTCATGCAGCCATTGTACACCGCGTTGAAAAAACAAAAGCCCGCAAATAAAGTTGAATGGTCTCCGGAGCGGGAGCGCGCTTTTGCCCAGGTCAAATCAGCCCTGGCAAACGCAGTTTTGTTAGCGCACCCAGTTCCAACGGCCCGCATGGCGCTCACCACTGACGCTTCCAATGTAGCGGTGGGGGCGGTAGTTGAACAGTTTGTGGCAGGTACCTGGCAACCCCTCGCGTTTTTCAGCAGGAATTTGCGCGATAGTGAACGGAAATACAGCGCGTTTGACAGGGAGCTTTTGGCCCTACACTTGGCCATCCGTCATTTTCAGTTCTGGTTAGAGGGGCGACGTTTCACCGCTTTTGTGGATCATAAACCGCTAACGTTTGCGATGGCCAAAATTTCAGAACCCTGGTCAGGCCGGCAACAAAGGCAACTAGCCGCAATATCGGAGTTCACTACTGATATTCAGCATGTCGCGGGTAAACACAATGTTGTGGCAGACTGCCTCTCGCGTGCAGTAGCACCGCCAAGCCCCATAGGGGCAGACTCTGTAGCCATGGCCACGGGCCCGGGCAGCGACGCGGGAGCGCGCGCAGCCCCGGTCTGTGTTGGGTTAGATTATGCAGCCATGGCTGCGGAGCAGGTTAATGACGCGGACGTGCGCGCGCTCCAGTCTGGACCAACAGGGTTAAGGCTGGAGCACAGGGAGCAACAAAACGGTATGCCCCCACTAATCTGCAATGTCTCCACAGGACGGCCCCGCCCCGTGGTGCCAGCCGCGTGGCGTCGCCGCGTTTTTGACTTGGTCCACTCTCTCGCGCACCCGGGGGTGCGTGCATCGATCAAATTGGTGGGGGAGAAATTTGTTTGGCCCGGGTTGCGCAAACAGGTCAAGGAATGGGCGGCAGCCTGCGTAGCGTGTCAGCGAGCCAAAATACACAGACACAGTAAGGCCCTGTTAGAACCTTTTCACATCCCCGCTAAGCGTTTTGATCATGTGCATGTTGACTTGGTCGGTCCGCTTCCGTTATCACACGGGCACACACATCTTTTGACGATGGTGGATCGCACCACGCGCTGGCCAGAGGCGATTCCTCTGACATCAACCACAGCAGAAGAAGTTGCACGAGCATTTTTAGCAGCGTGGGTTGCGCGTTTTGGTGTACCGTCGGACATAACGTCCGACAGGGGCCCCCAATTTATTTCCGAGCTATGGTCATCGATGGCCCGCAGCTTGGGGGTGAAGATTCATCGCACCACTGCGTATAACCCCCAGGCTAATGGTTTATGCGAACACTTTCACAGGTCATTGAAGGCAGCCCTCAGAGCGTCGCTAACGGATACAAATTGGGTAGACAAACTTCCATGGGTTTTATTGGGGTTGCGTTCTGCACCTAAGGAAGATTTGTATGCTTCCCCGGCTGAATTAGTTTTTGCACAACCGCTCCGTTTGCCGGGGGAATTTCTTCCCGATAATCCCACACCTAATGGCCCCCCTGCTCAGCCGTGGCAGAGCGGCTCAGGAGCAAACACGCTCCCTGGCCCAGTCCATCACAGTTTCCCACATGTTTTTGTGCCAAAGGCTTTAAAAAATGCAGAGTTTGTTTTTGTTAAACATGATGCTCAGCGTCCAAGTTTGCGGCCGTTTTACGACGGACCGTTTCGAGTGCTGGAGACCGGGCAGAAGCATTTTCTGCTAGATTTAGGGGGCAGAAGGGAGCTGATTTGCATAAACAGGCTCAAACCCGCTTTTGTTCTGGCTGACGAGGAGGTGCAGCTCGCGAGACCCCCCCGCCGTGGCAGGCCGCCGAGAGGACATTCTCCAAAGTCTTCACAGAAAGGTGCTAACGGCTTTAATCCACAGGTGCAGAGAGATGTTGCAGGTGCAGCCAAGCCAGGTTGCAGCAGATTCGGCAGAAGGTTAAAACCTAGGCAGAGGGTGGATTGATTAGCGATGTATGGAGTGCTTTGTGTTTTTCTTTTTTTTTTTGTTATGCCATGCAGTTTTTGCCTTACTAGACGTTTGGGGGGGGTAGTGTGGCCGACACACATTGTGGGCTCACGTTGCCACAGAGACAGGACTGCATGTGTATTGTGGGGTGTCACGTCTGCAAGGACAGAGGACTCGAATCTGCAGAAGATAACAAGGAAGTGTGAGATTTGTCTCTTTGTCCCACAGAAGATGCCCCGGAGAGAATTCCGGTTCATCAGGAAATGAGAGACAATGGTGAAGCTTCAAAGGGATGCTTTGTAACTGTATGTTTACTGAAGACACCATGTGACTTGAATTCTGATGCTGGAAACGTATAAAAGGGTGTTGAGATATGATTCTTTCTCTTTCCTGCTTTGAGAATGCTAGAAGCTGTGTTCTGTCAAATAAAGCTGGTTTATGACTAAACTCAGCCTCGTCATTTGAGCACATCTTCTACAGTACGTTCATTCTCTCACTCTCTCATATGATACGTGTGTGTGTGTGTGAGAAGCTGGGTAAAACGTCTCGGCCAATCAGCTTGCGGGGTGAAACGTCTCGGCCAATCAGCTTGCGAGATTCCCGAGCCGAGCCAACACGAGAACAGCGAACAGAGAGGTGGATTTGAGTTGTGCGGGCTCTCCGTGTTGATACCTGATGTTCTAATGTAGTCTACCTGCCTTGTTACCTACCTAAAAATGTTAATGATTAACCGATTATTAATCATTAATTCTCCCGACGATCGGCGAAGAAAATTTCACCGAATGCCCATCCCTACTTGAGATATCATCCACTTGAATATAAAGAAGGCATTAAAATCCACTCTCAAAATCCCAGGTAGCCCCTACAAAACAAATAAATAAACAAATAAATAAATAAACAAATAAATATAAGGAGCCAGGCCTAAGAAAATTATTACATGGCTTCTTCATTTGGAAAATTTATTCCATTCAACAAAAGTGCAAAATAGAAAGAGATCACAACTGCAGTCAAAAATTGTACTGCCAAAGACATGACCCTTATTGTTTAAAACATGGTGGTGCAGTGGTTAGCAACAGTAACAAAAAATCTGAACTGCTTTAAATTAATTAGATATTACATACCTTACGAACCTGCTGTACTGTATATGCATTCTATGGTTTTTTCTCATATATCATACTGTTTGACAGTCTGCAGTCAAGCAGCCCCTTCCACAATAAGACATATAGGTTCATTATATAATCAAACCCTAAAAATCTTGGACAAAAAGCCCATTAGGTGGCATCACTGTAATATTTTAAAAAAATACAACCTATTGAGTTTTGAGAGTTTCATTGACCTCTGTTTACTGAAATTAACTTTCAAATGTTTCCATAAATCAGCACCTGAGCCACTTGCTGGTTTCATCCAAAGACAGGACAGCAGCAGAGCCACCAGGAGTTCTGTTAGCAATAACTGTAAAATATTCCACCGCAGAACCACATTTGGACAAACAGCTTTCTCTATAAAGGGCAGTCACATCTGGAACACAATGCCAAATGAAATTAAAATAATAACGGACTTTAAAACATTCACTAAAAAGGTTAAAAACTGGCTGAAAAATAAACAAGAATGTACCCATGTATGAAATGATTGTCTGCAGGGTGAGAGTGAATGAAGGGAAGGAATGAATGTTTGTTTATAGTGAGTGACGAAGGGAGGGAGGCCTGAAATAGGCAAATGTGAGTCAGGTTGTTATATTTGTGTATTTATAATATTTATAATATTTATAATTGTGTATTTATAATGTATTTATGTTTTTTGCATTGATGTATGTGGTTATTGTTTATTCCTTTTCTTTCCCTTTTTTTTTTTTTTTTTTTACTTGTTTCTCCTTTCTAAAGCCCATCCAGGGACAAGAGTTGCAAATTAGCTAATAGCTATACACTCTGTGCAACACATCAGATTGATTGTCATTGATTAATTGTCTATGTTTATTGCACTGTCCCTGTCAAATAAACAAATCTATCTATCTATCTATCACTTTGGCAGCACAGTAAGAAAGTCACAGGATCAAGTCCACCCCTGACCATCTTGGGTTCGATCCGAACCTCTGATCATCAGTGATCCTTCTGTGTGGAGTTTGCATGTTCTCTGTCATGAGTTCCGACTTATTGTTATGATTTGTCCTAGTTTCCTCCTGGCAGTTCTGGCACGCCCCCTCCTCCTGTTAAGCACCGTCAGCTGCTCTGTCACTGGTGCTCATACACATACATGCACACGCTCCATTCACTCTCATTCACATGCCCTCTCACTCACCTGTTCCCAATCAGTTCTGCCCACGCATTCTCACACCGGCAATCTCTTTCCTCATTAGCTTCTGGAGTATTTGTTTGCCGCTGCTGAGGGAGGAGATTGTCGGGGCATTCCCCTTCATACGCGGCAGCGTGTTCCTCTGCGTATGGTTATTCACTCCCTGCGTTCAACTTAGCCTGACATGTAAAGATGATCTATTCCTTGGTGTTTCGGCTGATCCGCTTCTCTGCCTCTGCCTCCAGACTGCACGGCTCGCCCCAGATTAGCTCCAGACCTGTTAGTGTGTCTTAGCTTTTTCTCCTGTGCTAGTAGCCCTGCAGCATTAGGCTGCTCGCCTTTCCTGTTTCATGCGTAACGCAGCCCTGCAGCACTAGGCTCCATATTCACCAGGCTGTTGAGCATTCAGCAGATGCCCTGTATGTTTGGTGGCCAACTCTGTCATTACACTACTCCATATATTGTGTGGTAAACTGAACTGCATTTGGTGATGACTGAACTTGTTATTTTGGTGAACTTCAATAAACATGGCACTCTCTACTCCTGCGATTGGGTTTTTCATTCTCTCCCTCATGCGCTGTGTAATGGAGCACAGGAGCTCATGACGTTCTCCCCGTGTCTGCGTGAGTTTATCCCGGGTATTCTGGTTTCCTCTCACAGGCCAAAAACATGCAAGTTAGGCTAATGGGAGACTCTAAAGTGGCCCTAGGTGTGAATGTGTGTGTGAATGGCGAAGGGATTGGCGCCACGCCGTGGCTGCCTCATCCATCCAGGTGGATGCCCTGAATTTCCCTCTGGGATTAATAAAGTATACACAAAAAATAAAATACAAACAGTAAAAGTGGACTTTAATTGATATGGTTTTAAAATATCTTTCTCGAGAATTCTTGCTTAATACATTTATTGTGTTGAGTCCTTTTTTTGTTTTGTGTTTAATGGATTTATTACAGGCCATAATAGGAACGGCTACCATTATTTATTCTGATTTGTTGCAAATTTATGAGTGGGGTCGTCTGACTGGTTCAATAAAGTTTGTTAAATTTAACTTGATTTTATC
Source organism: Pholidichthys leucotaenia (assembly GCA_020510985.1). Classification (NCBI taxonomy): domain Eukaryota; kingdom Metazoa; phylum Chordata; class Actinopteri; order Cichliformes; family Pholidichthyidae; genus Pholidichthys; species Pholidichthys leucotaenia. The sequence goes on from CM035848.1 coordinate 35,431,886, forward strand.
ACCCCCCCCCCCTTTTCATATGCAATTTAAAAAAAATGTAATATATGGGTCTGTTTCTATTATCATGCTGGTGTCATTTTATTCAAAGGTTTAACATTTATACAGTGGTTTGGAGGAGATTTCAAGATATCATGATATATATTGTGTACTGCGATAAAACCCAAAATTATAAAAGCCATATCGCCCAGCCCTAGCTAAGACTAAAATTCTAGGTTTGAACACTGCACAGGAACCATCTTATTCAGATCATTTATAAAACTTTTGGGAGCTTGGGTTTTATTAAATGAAGTTTTTGAGTTCCTACAGTTCCACACAATACCTTTGCAGTATTTAAATAAAAATCAGCACGCATAACAGGGAAAAAACATCTTTAAGCAAGCACAAGTTTGAAAAGCAAGCACAGCAATACTTGCCTTGTGTCTCCGTTACTGTCCTCTTGATTTTTGAAGAGCACTGTTTTCTGATCAGGATCGCAGCAAATATAACAATTACAACAGGTAGGATGGGGATAAACACAAGCAAATCTGTCAAACAGAAAATCCAGTGTTAGTGGAAGGAAATAAATGCGACGTTTAAAGTCTTCCAAATAAAAGAGTGCATTTTTCAGTCTCTTACAGGTTCTAGTTTTATGATCCCTGCTTTCAATGTTGCTTTCTTCACAGAGTTTCTTTATATCAGCATCAACAGTCCTGTACTCAGCAGGGTTGGTGGACACACATCGGTAAGAGGAGCTTAAGTCCTTCCTGTCCACAGTCAGAGTCAGATTAACAGATCTGCTCTGGTTCAGGATCTTCTTGTCTCTGTACCACAGCAGCGTCGCTTCTTTGTCCACAGAACAGATGAAGGAGCAGAGGTCAGAGGTCACGCGACTCCTGACCACTCTAGGAGCTGCTACAGGCTCTGGAGAGTAAACAGATACACAGATATTACACAAAATAACTGATTTTAGACACTATGCTTTGACTCATTGCTGTTGCTACTGTAGTTCTGAGGGTCATCAGTAGACATTTTCAATGCCACATTATACAACGGTTAGTTTTGACCCAGCAATCTGATTGGACAATAGGGATTCCAGGAGTTACTAAAATTCATGATAATTGCACTCCAAGTTTAACTAGATATGTATCACTCCACTTCAAAGGTGTTCCACTAACCATTATTTACTGTCCACTCCTGGTCGGCACTTTAAGGCAACATTAATGGAATATGGCAAAATGATGGACATTTTTTGGAATATAACATTTGAGTTAAATTATGAATGGTCATCAGAAGAGGGAGGAGGAGAAGAGAAGAAGCCAGGCTATTTCTATGGAAACCTCCCGGTGCAAGAATTTGATCAGCTGACCTGGACAATCTGGAGAAAAGCAAAAACGAGGATGACACGGTAAAATCATAATACTTTTGTGGTGATGGACTCTGTTTCATTTGAAAATGCCAAGAAAAGCGAGCGAAGTGTACCAAAGAAATCACTAGCGTGCTGACTACTAGCCATTGGCTAGATACTGGTGTTGTTCCTCACGTTTTGATCTCGGGTCTTCTGCAGTACTGACTCAACAGGCATATGTTTTATAAACACTCATTACCTCCGCCAAGAGGAGGAGGTTATGTGATCATCAGCGTTGGTTTGTCTGTTTGTTAGCAAGATACCTCAAAAAGTTATGGACGGATTTTCATGAAATTTTCACAGATTGTCAGAAATGTGGTATCCTACAGATGATTAGATTTTGGTGGTGATCCGGATCACTGTCTGGATCCAGGAATTTTTTAAAGGATTCTTCTTTTTTTTTCAGGTTTAAAGGATTCTTTTTTTTTTTCAGGTTCTATAATATAAGGTTTTTGTGCAGCCGTAGTGGCTGCGCAAAAACCAGCTCTGCCGGGGAAGCTTCCACATCCTCTTTCGGCACGGAGCGCAACCCCAATATAAAACCCATGGCAGCCTGTCTACCCAATTTGCATCCGTCAATGAAGCCCTGAGTGCTGCTTTCAGTGATCTATGAAAACGCTCGCATAACCCATTGGCCTGTGGGTTGTACGCGGTTGTGCGGTGAATTGTAACACCCAGGCAATTTTAGCAAACACGGTCGTATTGCCATTTCTGTACGCCAAAAAGAAAAAAAAAAAAATACGGGAAAAAAATTATTGAGAGTGTGGAGGAACACCTCGTGTGTGACCCCCACAGCGTACGGGGCTGGCAGAGCGCTCAGCGTGAGCAATTATCAGAACAGTGAGAGGTATGGACTGATCATTATGCAGATGCGCCTCCCTCCCTCTTTCGTCCTGCAGCTCCGGAACAGAGAGGAATCCCAGTGCCAGTAATCCTGATATGTGTGACTCTAATGCAAATGTCCATGCTTTTCTGCTGTATACTGTGATGCTAATGTGCCATGCATGCATTGTCTGAGCTGGGTATATAAGTTGACTGCATATCTCTTGTTCTCTCTCTTTTTGATCACTCGCATTGTTTGTTGCTGACTTTGAGACACATGGCTCGCTCCAGCATGCTGCCACAGTGCTAAGCGAGCCTCGTGGAGGATGAATAAAGCACCCTTTTAAACTTCAGTTCGCCATGTAATGTAGGATTAATATTTATGATGTTAAACACTGTATGGGGGGAACTGTGGTGCTTGGCGGAGGTCTGCGCTCTCCGAGTGCTTTTCTAGTTACTTTTGCACCTGACAATAGTAATTTTTACACGTGTGTGAAATGACAATAGACGTCTTCATGCTGAATTCAGATGTTTAGCAACAATTACTGGCTACATTTAAAAGGGACTATTTTTTTCTCAGCTGTGTAAAATAAGTGGTTAAACAAACATATCATAATATTTTGTCCAGCAATATTACACTCAAGGTCGTTACGGTATCATGAATATACGAACTACTGTTGTGATATGTCTGATGCCCTCCGTGTATATTCATTGATACCAAACTTCCTCTCATGTAATATTGCTTAAATAATATCGACACGTTATCATATCAGCTGATAAAGCATTTATAATTATTTATCAGCATCAGCAAAAATGAATATTTACAACCGATAAAATAAAACATCTGTATCCATCTGTCGGCACATGTTCACCATGTGCCGACAGATGGATACAGAAATTTAGTGAAGAATAAGATCTGGATGGAAGGCATTTCCACAATACAGGACATGCTCAAGGCCAAGTTGGACAAGACCCTATTTGCCAAACTCTTCAACAGCACTGTCCTGCCTGCAATGTCAGAAGCAAGAGAGACATGGGCTACTACTAAGAAGGAAGAACAGTGATTGGTTACAGCACAAAGGGCTATGGAAAGATCCATTCTAGGGATATCATTGCAGGGGCACATCTGCAGCGAGGTGATTTGGGAAATCAGTGGACAGCAGACCGTTGTTGTTCAAGAGGCTGAGCAGTCCGCTCCACCGGTCGTTGTCTAAGAGGTTGAACAGTTTGCTCCAATGTGCCTCCATCTTTTGTTGCAGAGACCGGGGTCAGCGTGAAGCAGTCATCGGTCACAGAGCATAGGGCTCCTCTGTGTTTGTTTGGTGAGCTCGGTGCTTCTGCAGCCACTGTTCCACCTTGTTCTCCGGTTCGGTGGCCTATGGACATAGGCAGGCCACTGGACCAACCCTGCATTCCGGTCTGGGCTTCCATGGTCTGGGGCAGGTCCCCTGACCCCTGCTGTTCTTCAGTCTGAGGGCCTATGGCAGACCTATTCAATTAGCGGCCCACGGGTCAGATGCAGTCCAGAAGCAACCTCTGAGTGGCTCGCGGGCCCAGGCCACACCAAGGAAATGTAAATTTAAGAAAAAAAATATGAAGGAATGATGTGCCGCAAGCACGCACACGAACAACGCGTGCATGACTGTCAACCGCGTGGAGTTCAGAAGCGCCCTGCCCACATGAGCATTCCAGTCAGAGGAAGAGAAAACGTTCCAGACAAAGTGTCCTGCTAGTGTCATTGTCCAAGAGAAGCATGAGCTTATTAAAGTATTTTAAACACGGAAAAAAATCAGAAGATGTAGGTAAGCACTGGATGCATTTATGGTGGTTTTAACCCGCTGGTAACGGGAACAATAAGAGTCGCTGAGCAAACAGGTGTGTTGAGACTTTATATGCAGGGAAGAGGCAAGAGTGACTGAATTGCTGAGGATTTACTTCACCAGTCATTATAATAAGTTACGTATGTTCATTATTATGTACCTGGCAAGTTAAGATGTCCGAAATTCACCAAGTCAATGACTTTAATCCATCAGCAGCCTTCAGACAAACTAAACGTGCCAACATTTGGATTTTAAAATAAGGAAGGCTTTTCCTGCTGTCTGGTTGGTGAGATTTCTAAAAAACTATAAATATATAGAAATATTTTAACAGAAATAACTGAATCTTTGGTAACTTAAGTTAATTTATTTCATTAAATGTATTTTTTTTTCTTTGAAATAAGAGTTAAATTATTGTTCTGTTCTGGCTCTGCAAAATTATGATCAAAAGTGTAAACTGTTTAAGGAAAAAAAGTCAAATTTTTTACCACAGTCTGTTTCAAATTTATAAAAAAGAAAACCCAGTAATTTTATTAAAAAACAGACAAAAATTAGACAAAAATAATCCACAAATGTTTATCTTAAAGGCGCCAATGTAAAAGAAAAGTCAATTTTACAAGAAGAAATTACAAATTTAAGGAAAATGGTTTCAAATTTAAATAAATTTACAGAGAAAAGCAGAAAACTAAAAAAATTGTTATCAATTTTGAAGAAAAACCTTAAACCTTCAAGACTGAAGTCATTACTCAGGTGTTTAAGTGATTGCTTTTTGCATCCTATAGGCTGCATGTCCACCAAACACGTTTTTTGTTGCCCGACCGCCCTGAGCACTTGTTTTCAGCGTTTGCGTGCGGCGCTCTGGGAAAAAAAAGTCTGTGCCTGTATCCCAGCAACAGCTTGTCACACTCAGCTCAGCACTTCCGCTTTTCCTATTGTCAGACTTTCTACAAATTTTTTAATAGCGGTCTCTAAATAACAACGGAGAGGAAACGTTTTCTAGCAGCTCTGGATGTAAAATATGATGACACGGAAAGCAGGAGTCTGAGTACAGACCAGTACCGGCGTCCTATGTCCTGCCCATGCAGCAGTTCTGATTGGCTGCTTAAGGTCCGACATTGACGAGCTCAGCTGCAGTCTCTGAAAAGTTCAACTTTTTTCAACTCTGAGTGCTCTTAAGTGCTGCGACAAAAAACGGCTACCGCCGACAGTGTTTCAGGGCCGAGGGCGCTCAGCGTTGTAGACGCTGGACCACATAGAGAATGAAAGGAAAATAGTTGCCCAGAGCGAAAAAAAAAAACGTGTTTGGTGGATAGCCAGTTTAACTCTACTAGAAATTTTTGGATAACTGATATGTGTGTGCAATGGAATGTGTAGTTATAAAAAGAGGTTCCTACTCACACATGTGGTGATTTAAAACAAAACAAACCATAATAGTGGATGTGCAATGTCTGTTAATGTTATCAATCTTTTCTTGGGGGGGGGGGGGGGTTACTGAAGTGCTTGACAGTTCATTTTTTATTCAGTTAAATGCACTTTGTGATGTGCCAAGGTCAGTTATGACCAGGACGTAGCATATTTTATTTCAAAAGGGAAACCAATATTAATGCTACTAACAGTGCACATTGAGTTTTTATGCACTTTGAGATACGCCTGAGTAAGATATGACCAAAATGGTTATTTACAGAATTTTATTTTTTTTCTCCATTCTATTTATTTGTTGTTTAAGAGAAAAAATATTTCCACTTCAAGTTCTGCTAAACCCCAGCACTGTTATTGTGTTTTTATGTACACTTAAAACCAAGTCAATTAATAAAAAGTGCATATTTTTCATCATATTGATCTGTGTTGGTTTGAAATTTGTCATATTCAAAAGATCGCTGAAAATGTGTTGCCCAGTTACATGTCTTGATTTCAAATTGTGGCTCAACTGATTTTGTAATTGGATAGCCGTGGCCTATGGACATTGGTAGACCCCCTGACTCATTGTTTGTTGTGGTCCGGTGGCCCATGGACTTGGGTAGACCATCTGACCCACTTTGTTTGGGTCTTTGGGCCTTGGACTTTATTGGCCCATGAACTGTGTTTGTTTTGGACAATGCTCTGTGTGTGTGTGTGTGTGTGTGTGCGTGTGCGTGTGTGTGGGGTGTTACAGTGTGTTTTGGCCCACCTGGCCTTGCATCCCCACCACCCACCCTGTGAGGTTTTTTTTTCCTTTGTTGATGTTGCCCTTGGGACGTCTGGAAGACGCCCCTAAAGAGGGGGATACTGTCAGGGTGTTGGGGGGGGGGGTCCCTTGCCCTCATCCTAATCTATAATTTGTATTTTCTTGTTTTCAGGGCAAGGGCCTCAGTCCATGCCCTTGCTTAGAGTTATTATTATTTTTTTTAATTCTCTGTCTCTGTGGATAAATAAATACTGTTGTAGTTATAAATTGAGATTGAGATTCAACTTTATTGTCATTACACATGTATAAATACTGCGTTTGGGTCTAATTCACCACCAACCATGACAGCGAAACAAGATGAAATGCTTTAGTTGTCCAACCATCCCTCCATCCATCCATCCATTCATTTTCTACTGCTTTTCTGGAGGTCCAGGTCGCGGAGGCAGCAGCTCAAGCGCAGAAGCCCAGACTTCCCTATCCCCAGCCACCTGCTCCAGCTCTTCAGAGGATACCAAGACATTCCCAGGCCAGCTGGGAGACATAGTCTCTCTAGCATGTCCTGGGTCTACCCTGGGTCTCCTCCCAGTGGGACCCGAAACACCTCAAATGGGAGGCACCCAGGAGACGTCCTGATGAGATGCCCAAACCATCTCAGCTGGCTCCTTTCGATGTGGAGGAGCAGCGGTTCTACTCTGAGCCTCCCTGGGATGAGTGAGCTCCTCACTCTAAGGGTGAATCCAGCAATCCTACAGAGAAAGCTTATTTCAGCTGCTTGTATCTGCAATCTCATTCTTTCGGTTATTACCCAAAGCTCATGACAATAGGTGAGGGTAGGAACATAGGTTGACCAGTAAATTGACAGATTTGCTTTAGAGCTCAGCTCCCTCTTTAGCACAACAGATCAGTACAACGTCTGCATCACTGCAGATGCTGCTCCGATCCGTCTGTCAATCTCTTGCTCCATTTTCCCCGTACTCGTAAATGAGACCCCAAGATACTTGAACTTCTCCGCTTGGGGCAGGAGCTTATCCCCAATCCGGAGAGGAAAATCCACCCTTTTCCAGCTGAGGACCATGGACTCGGATTTAGAGGTGCTGATTCTCATCCCAGCCACTTCACACTCAGCAGCAAACCATCCCAGTAAGCCCTGTAGGTCATTGCTTGATGAAGCCAACAGGATGACATCATCTGCAAACAGTAGATATGAGATCCTGTCTTCCCCCCATGGATCACCACCTTATCATGGTGGGGTGTTTGTGTGCCCTAGAGATCCCAGGAGCTATGTTGTCTGGGGCAATTTGCCTCTGGTCGGGTGTTCCAAGACAAACTGGTCCTGGTTGAAGGGCCAGACTAAGAGTGATCCAACAAACTCCCATGATGAATGAAATATCAAGGATTCAGTATACCCCACCCAGTGTGAGGTTACTGGAGCCTGGTCCTGAAGCCAGGCCTAGGGGAGGTGCTCGATGGCAAGTGTCTGGTGGCCGGGATTCTGCCCATGGAACCCAGTCGGGCTCAGCCCGAAGGAGTTACATCAGTCCACCCTCAAGTGGGCTCACCACCTGCAGGAGGGACTATAGGGGTCCGGCGCTATGTGGATCATGTGGCGGTCGAAGGCAGAGACCGTAGTAGTCTGATCCCCAGCTTTCTAAAGTTGCTTTTGGGATGTGGAATGTCACCTCTTTGGTGGGGAAGGAGCTGGAGCTGGTACACAAGATTGAGAGATACCAGCTAGATACAGATGGGCTCACCTCAATGCACAGCTCCAGTCCTGGAACCAGTTTCCTGGAGAGGGGCTGGAGCTTAGCCTACTCTGCAGTTGCCCTGAGCGAGAGGTGGTGAGCAGGGGTGGGTATCTTTGTATACCCCCGCTTTGCTGCCTCTACAATGGAGTTCTCCCTGGTGGATGAAAGGGTAGTTTCCCTATGCCTTTGGGTTGGGAAATGGGTCCTGACCTTTATTTGTGAGTAAGCACCAAATGACGGTTCAGAGTACCCACCCTTTTTGGAGTCTCTGACTGGGGTGCTGGAAAGTGCTCCTCTCGGAGACTCCATTGTCCTACTGGGGGACTTCAGTGCACAGGTGGTTAACAACAGTGAAGCCTGGAGGGCATGATTGGAGCAACACCCTGCCCAATCGGAACCCAAGTGGTGCTCAGTTATTGGACTTCTCTGAATCAGAATCAGAATCAAAATAAGTTTATTGCCAAGTACATTTACAAGTAAACAACAGGTAAACATACGAGGAATTTGACTTGACATTGGAAACGCCTGATAGGCGAATCCCAATGACGCGGCGAGCCATGGAGGCGTCTGTCAACAGAGGAGAATAGAGGGCAAAGGTCAGGAACAAAACAATAGGTAGAGAGAAAAAAACATAGTTAATCAAAATAATGCTCATAAGTGAGCCGAATTATGATCACCAGGAAAAAAACCCTCGATGCACAATTAGCAGACAATGTATCACACTTAACATACAGCAGCAGTAGAGAGCAGTGAATGATTGTTTTCGTCAGTATAATGAGTCAGTCATGTGTGTGTGTTGGATGCAGAGGTGGTAGTTATCAGTTGCTGGTGAAACAGCAGAGATCTCTCTCTCTGCAGATGTTATGACTAGTGTCTGAAAATCAGAGGCAACATGTCCTTGGCATGGCAGATGGGATTTCTCTGAGAGTCAGACATATGGCTGTCCTTGGGAGTTTAGATACTGTTCACCAAATGTTTGTGAAGAGGAAAGTCAACATTTATACTGTTATCATCATCAGGAGGACTGAGTGCTGAGGGCGCCGAAAAACAGGTCAAATAGCACTGACTTCAGAGAAAAAACTTTCCATTCTCTTACGGATTCAGTGCACAAAGTCCATCGAGGCTTTGAAATCATATCCTGGACAGCTCTTAGCGTGACCGTGATGTTTTCCGTCTTCCTATACAGTTCTCCATTGGCCGCTGTCAGAGTCCTGCCCAGCTGGTCGAATTGATGAGAGAGCTTCGCCGGGTCCGCTTTTTGATAAGCTCTGTCCATCTTCTTTAATTTGCGATACACCAGGACAATCCCAAAGCCGATCAGTAGAAGTCCTGAGACCGTAGCTCTAAATAGATATAGATCTTCTATATCTTCAATTGAAAGATCGCACAGACACAGGAGTTTCCAATTGCTTGTATCCTTAATATAACCCGCAGCAGCAGTCCCTGCGGGACAAATAGGCTCCCCCGGACCTGATTTCCTCGTTGAAAAAACAGTGTCGATTGCGTTCAAAGCCCAGCTTATTAAATCCATAATTTCGTTAGGATGAATCACCAGTAGAGAGCCATCCACAGTTTGTCCATAATGAACACCATGTTCAAGCATAAGAGTGTCCATTTGTGCACCTGGCACCAGGACACCCTAGGTCGCAGGTCGATGATTGATTTTGCTATCGTGTCATCAGACCTGTGACCGTATGTCTTGTACACTCAGGTAAAGAGAGGAGCAGTGCTGACAACTGATCACCACCTGGTGGGGATTTAGATCCGATGGCAAGGTTGGACACCACTCAGATCCGGTAGACCTAAATGTATAGTGAGGGTGTGATGGAATGTCTGGCTGAGGCCCCTGTCCAAGAGGTTTTCAACTCCCACCACCGGAAGAACTTTGACCTCATTCTGAGGGAGTCTAGATACATAGAGTCATGGGCCATGTTCTCCACCACCATTATTGAAGCAGCTGCTCAGAACTGTGGCTGCAAGGTCGTTGGTGCATCTTGTGGGGGAAACCTCTGAACCAAGTGGTGGAAACCAACGGTGAGGAGAGCTATCAAGCTGAAGGAGTCTTATCGAGCTTGGTTGGCTTGTGGTACTCCCGAAGCAGCAGAGATGTACTGACAGGTCAAGCAGAGTGCAGCTTGGGTGGTTGCTGAAGCAAAAACTCGGGTGTCGGAGGAGTTCAGTGAAGCCATAGAATAACACTTCTGGTCTGCCTTGAAGAGATTCTGGTAAACTGTCCGGCAGGTCAGGAGGGGGAAGCAGTTACCTGTCCACATCCTGTATGGTGCGGATGGGGTGCTGCTGGCTTCAACTGGGGATATCGTCGGGCGGTGGAAGTAATACTTCAAGGATCTCCTCAATCCCACTAACACGTCTTCCACAGAGGAAGCAGGGCTTGAGGATGATGGGGACGACTTGCTTATCACAGGGGCTGAAGTCGCCAAAGTGGATAAAAAACTATTTGGTGGCTGGGCCCCGGGGTTGGATAAGATTTGCCCTGAGTACCTCATGGCCCTGGATGCTGGAGGGCTGTCATGGTTGATACACCTCTGCAACATTGCGTGGAGGTCGGGGACAGTGCCTTTGGCATGGCAAACCGGGGTGGTGGTTCCTCTCTTCAAGAAGGGTGACTGGGGTGTGAGTTCCAACTTTAGGGGGATCACACTCCCCAGCCTCCCTGGAAGGTCTTTGCCAGAATACTGCAGGGGAGAGTCTGACCGTTGGTCAAACCTCTGATTTTGGAGAACCAATGTGGTTTTCGTCCTGGCCGTGGCACATCAGACCAACTCTTCACCCTCTCAAAAATCCCCGAGGGTTCATGGAAGTTTTCCCAACCCATCCACATGTGTTTTGTGGACTTGGAGATAGCATTCGATTGCATCCCTTGTGGCGTTTTGTGGGGGGTACTGCGGGAGTATGGGGTATTGGGCTTCGACCGTTGCGAGAGTTTGGTTCGTATTGCCAACACCCAGTCAAACTCATTTCCAGCAAGAGTTGGACTCTGCCAGAGCTTCCTTTTGTCAATGATCCTGTTAATAACTTTTATAGACAGAATTTTTTGGCACAGCCAAGGCATGGAAGGTATCATGTTCTGTGACCACAGAAGAACATTCTAATTGCTTTAAATATTAATGTGTATAGTAGATTTTTTTTTTTCTTCATCTCTTTTGTCTTTCATTGATCAGGCTGAAGTCTTGAATATTCGTTGTGAATTACATGCAAAAATTAAGAAGCAAACAGAGCCCTCCATTGGCTGAAAAATTAAACCAAACCTCAGAATCTGCAGTTCTCCCTCTGTCCACTAGAGTATGTCTCCATCAGTGAGTCAGTGAGTCAGTCCCCATAGACTCCCATGTTAAAATGTCTGACTTCACAGCAGAAATAAACACAGTTAGACTGGTACAGAAAATAGTTTTAGCATCGATGGATAATTTCCTTCATTACATCTCTATAGAGGTGGTGATTTTTCACAAAAACTCAGCTGCACTGTAATAAGTTTAATTAGGTATAGGCAGATGCTGAAACATGCAGCTGGTCTGCATGGCTTTACTTCATCAAACTGGAATCTTTGAACAGAACCTCTACAGTGTTCGCTGAAGCCTGAGGCTGTTCTGCAAGAATGTGTTGGTAGGGAAAATACTGATGAAGCATGAGAGCATGTAGGTGGTCTGCTATAGGCTACTGAGTGGCAAGAACAAGAAGTAGATGAAGGAGAGGAAGTAGAACCTATAGAGAGATCAGGCCAGTGTCAAACCACATCACAGAAACACGTGGTGAACTTCTACCCCCTACAAAGGAAAGACAGCAGATAGTTGCCTGGAAAGAAGGAAAGAAGGTCGACTTTGAAGATTATCATTATAAAGCTGATTCACAGAGTTCCAGGAGAAGCATGAATTCAGTCAAGTCAAAGCTTGTTCAGGAATGCAAACGTCTGTCTTCTGACTGATGTAATGACACCAGTGCTCACCATTGTTTTTGTATGAAAAGTGCTTAGAGCCTTGAAACCTTAACACCAATATTCAAAACACATGTAAACTCAGTAGTATTTGTCCTATGTACAAGAGTTAAATCACCAAAGTAAAACATGTCAATGATAGTTTGTAGACTTTAGATAAATAAGAAGAACAAACCAACACGTCAGACATTCTTGGTAAGACTTCAGACCTCTTCCATTTATGCTTATATTTACATTTTTATGCTACCTGATCAAATCTGCTGTAAAATCTGAATAAGTCAGGAAAATACGACGGTTATACAGGTCAGACGGGATCATTCTGCATAGCAGCTTTATATGCATGAGAGTTTAGAGACGTGAGAGAGAAAACAGCCTTCAGAGGATGATGTGTTCCACTGAAAGCAGCAACAATTATAGAGGTTAAACGAACAGAACAGAGGCCTGAGCAGCATGGCTGTAGTGTTACAATACTACATCAGTGGTGGCCAGTAGTATTATTCATGAAGGGCTAAAAATGAAACAGGGAACCATGAGGTAAACATGTTTGCTTATGCTGAAAGCCTTCAATATTTCAATGAAAGGACGTCTTTTTACTTAGCAACACAAATACTGGGATTGCCCATTTAAAAAAGACCCATAATTTTGCAGTTAAGTTTAACAGTGTTATTGACTTTGTTTGAAGTCTTTGGGTGAAAAAAATAAATCAGATTTGATAACATTTTAAAATTAAGTAAATAAACATGAATATCATGTTTAGTTTTCCATTGTGTCATGGTTTATAACACCACATGTCACATGGTGGGTGGCACGGTGGCGGAGTGGTTAGCACTGCGGCAGCACAGCAACTCACCCTTGGCCGGGGGATCCTGGGTTCGATCCCAGCCCCCGACTAACAGTGATCTGTGTGGAGTTTGCATGTTCTCCCCGTGTCTGCGTGGGTTTACTCCGGGATTTCTCTGGTTTCCTCCCACATGCCAAAAACATGCAAGTTAGGTTAATTGGCATCAAACTAGGGATTCTAAATTGTTCTTAGTTATGACTGTGAGAGTGAATGGTTGTCTGTCTCTCTGTGTTGGCCCTGCGATGGACTAGCGATCTGTCCAGGGTGTACCCTGCCTCTCGCCCAAAGATGCTGGGATAGGCTCCAGCTCCCCCCGCGATCCGCAAAGGATTAAGCGGAAGAAGATGAATGAATGAATGAATGTCACATGGTTTCAGTGTCACAGACCAACTCCTGTCTGTCCTCATCCTCACACTCCTTCACACTCTCAGACCTCCAGCACATAGTCTCTGTGTATGTAACAGGATGAAAGGGCCAGACATGGTTTTTTTTAATACACTGACTATAGTTTTATGCATTTGATAGAAATGGTTTCATATTAAGTTTTTTTGTGTTTCAGAATTCGTAATTAAGGTTCTTGTATAAGTTTTGATACACAAGGAAGGGCACAAGTTAACTGTTGATTGCTCTTGTCATAAACCCTCCATGCGCTCTTCCATTGCGCAAGGAGGAGAGAAGGAGGAATGAGGATTTAAATGTTGGAGTTATCACACACACATTTATTGAACATCAGTTGAGGGTAACCATACACAATGGCAGAGCAGCTTGGGCTAACAAAGAGTTCTCTTGAGATGCTAGGCTGCACAGGGGGAAAGCGTAGCAGTTGTGCCGTGCAAGGAGACGCTACCAGCATAGCGGTCCTCCAGTAGAACGGCGAGCATAGTCCTTCAACGACTGACAGTCACATGACGAAGAACGACGGTGTGACTCGTACAATGGTCCAGCAGTTTTTGTCCAGCAACAAGCTGCTTATGAACAAACACTGCTGGCCAAACTGGAAACACCTGGGCGAGGCGTGGGGACGATAATTACCGGGACTGGGAACAGCTGATGTAGACAGAGGGAGAGCAAGGGGGCGTGGCAGGACTGACAGACTGTCAGCAGCATGGGAGAAAGTAGGTCACTAGCCGACTAACAGCTGCCGGTCAGGCAGTGGCTAAAGATATGGAATACCGTACAGAAATACACAAAAATGCACATAACCAGTAACACCAAAACCCACAAAGAGATCGAGGCCGAGCCGGGGAAAGCCAAGCTGGCTCAGCTCATGAGAGAGCCCCCCCCTTTAAGGGGTGGATTCCCAGACACCCAAGATAACATCTAGAAGATTCCCCCCCCCCCAACAGGAGCAACACAACAAACAACACAAACCCGGGTGGGAGGTAGGGGGAACAGGAAGGAGGGAATACAATACCCTGCCCAGGGTCCACAATTAACCTCCCCAAGTCCAAAGCCGTAGTGACTCGGGAGGCCGCCCAGAGTCCCAGACCCAGCAGGCAGTTCGGCGAACCCAATCTGGTGGCCTGCCGGAAAACACAGGCCATCTGGCCCAGAGACTCAGTCCCTCAGGCGGTCGTCCAGTGTTGTTGGTCCACCAAGGCCGACGGGGTGAGGCAGGAGGCAGCCTGCCTACCGGGAAGCCTACTGGTGGGTGACCGGACCGAAGGGAGGGAACCCCCATGGCGTAGGACCGGGAGGAGGAGGGGATTGCGGCGTCCTCATGGTGATCTGCAGTGCCCTCGGTGGCCCCCGACTGGGCCGGCTCCGCTGCACCCATGATGGACTCCAGTGGGAGCCGAGCTGCACCCACAACGGTCCCCAACCGGACCAGCTCCACTGCACCCATGATGGACTCCAGCGAGAGCCTAGCTACACCCACGGTGGCCCCCAACCGGGCCGGCTCCGCTGCACCCGCGGTGACCTCCGGCTGAGGCTCTGCTGCACCCACGGTGACCTCTTGCTGAGGCTCTACAGCACCCACAGTGGCCTCTGGCTAAGGCTCCACAGCACCCGCGGTGGCCTCTGGCTGAGGCTCAGCAACACCCGCGGTGGACCCCGACCCGGAGTGTGGTGTCCATGACGGGTCTGGACAAGGGCGCAGCACCCACGTTGGGCTAATCCTGGGGCGCAGCCCCCACAAGGGCCCGAAGCCAGCCTGCTGGACCCACAGTGGCACGGAGTGCGGAGGAGACCACACAACGACCTCCGTCCTCGGGGGAGCTGGACCCGCGACGTCATCAGGCACTGAGACCGGCTCCACGTGGAATCCTGAAGATGGTTGTTCTTTTCCGGCGACCCTGAAGATGGTTGTTTTTTTCCGGCAACCCTAGAAAATGGCTCAGGAGCAGGAGAAGAAACAGGGTCATTAGGGTCGCCGGCAGTGGTGGAGCCCGGCAAGGGAAGTTCAGATGTGGCTGAGTGCTGCGCCTGACTCTCCCCACCACGAGCCAGACAAGATCTCTCTAACACTGTGATCAGAAAAACCAGAGAGAGTGCTTGCCTGAGCTCGAGCTCCACCGCTGTCCAGAACTCTGTCAATCCTGGCGATGGACACTCCGGCCCGGCCTCCAGGAGGTCCAGCTCAGGCTCCCAGGCTGCTGCAGACGCCTCCGCAGCTGGCGAGATGGTGATGGCAGTCCTATTATCCTCCTGCAGTGGCTCCAACACTGGAGATTCATCCAGCATGGCTGCACGGGGACCTCTCCGTGCTGGATCTGGGAAGGAATCCTCCGAAGCCAATGGCTCCTCCACTGTCTGATGGCCCTGACCTTGGGCCGACAGGTACTGAGGGAGAATTGGAGGAGACATGGACAGGGGGAAAAATGAATTAATATATAGAGCTAGAGGGGAGGACCCAGCGGACTGCTTAAACTGGACCTTTCCCTCGGGAGATAGGCAAGATTCAGTGTCATTAGATGGTTTACAATGAAAATATACTTGCCTGTCATCCCGATCCTTGTTGTTCCCCGCTGCGGGCGGCAGTCAGCCACCCCTCTCCGTGTCAGTGGTGACATGGGCCCCTTTGAAAACTTGTGGAGGAACCATCTCCATGACGATGGAGGAGGGCGTTGCCGGGGTGAGCTCAATGGACTTCATGGCAGCTGGAGGGCAGAGGGCTGCCAAAGGCAATGAGAGATTCTCCCACTGTCTCCTAGCTGGCGAGATGGCGTCAGCCGTCCTGGTCCCCTGATGCTCCTCCCTGACCCGGTAGTTCACCACAGCGAGCAGGTCCACCCACTCCTCGTCTGATAGCGAATCCAGGGGTTGCACAGGCATCGGAGGTGGAACCCTCACAGCCAGGGAAGTGCATCCTCGGACTTCCCTCTCACGGCAATGCTCCCTGACCTGGTGGTTGACGAGGCGAGCAGATTCGCCCACTCCCTGTCCGCCAGTATGGTTGCGGGGGAACACCTCCGTGCGGGCTCCTGGGCTGGATCATCCAGGGCCACAACCTCCTCCATCGTCAGGCGGCCCGGTTCTTGGTCCGGCAGGCCCTCAGGGAGAATGGGAGGAGACACGGAGAGAGGAAGGAAACAATCATTAATTGCAGCTGGAGGAGAGGACCCAGTGGACTGCTGATACTGGGCCTCCTCCTCGGGAGACAGGCAAGATTCAGTGTTAATAAATGATTCAGAATGAAAAAATACTTGCCTGTCATCCCGGTTGATGACATCCGCAGCTGCAAAAGGCAAGAACTCATCTCTCTCCATGTCAGTGATGATTTGGACCCCTCTGCAGACTGGAGGAGCCGTTTCCCTGACGACGGAGGTAGGCGTGGCCGGGGTGAATCCAGCAGACCTCTTGGTGGCTGAAGCGATGATGGCTGCTGCAGAAGAGGAGGGCTTCTCCTGGGCGTCCCCCTGCGGGATGACGCTGTCCTTTATGTGCCTGGACTGACCGTGCTGGAGCGAGTGAAGGGTAGAGCAATGCGCCACAGAGGCTGCCAGTTTGTGGGAAAGCAGGCCTCCGTCCCGGCGTCGCGGGAAATGCCAGACCCGGGAAGGAGTGCTGGAACGAGCAGACTGTGAAGAGCAGCTCGTTGTACTGTGGGTAGGTCCATAGCCCGGGGTGTGCCTCCAGAATCCCCACCACTCCATAAACGCACCACCAAGCCCTCTTGGGTCCGCTCATCAAATCAAATCAAATCAAACTTTATTGTCATATTGCTGTGCATACAACTGTAGTGCAGGCAAGATGAAATTGCGTTTCTCTCGGCATCCATATAAATAGAAGCAGCATGATTTAAGACACACTCCCACATAGCTTCACCCCCCACCCCCACCCCCCATCCATTCACACATGCCTGAGACATACTTGGGGAAAAAAAAAAAAGAAAAAAAAAAACTAGCTATAATATACAAATAATATACAAAATGTCCGTAGGTGCAGTAGTGTGTATGAGAGATTCCGGGTCAACTGTTCAGCATCCTGACAGCCTGTGGAAGAAAGCTGTTGATCAGTCTGGTGGTTCTGCCTCTGATGCTCTGGAATCGTTTACCAGATGGAAGAAGTTCAAAGTGTTTATGCAGAGGGTGAGAACGGTCCTTGACAATGTTCAGTGCCCTGCTCCTACAACGATTCTGAAAAAGTTCTTGGACAGAGGGGAGGGAGACTCCAATTACCCTCTCAGCCTCCTTGACTATCCTCTGCAGGGCTTTTTTGTCTGACATACAGCAGCTGGAGTACCATGTAGCAATGCAGTACGTCAGAACACTCTCCACCACACCTCTGTAGAAGGTCCTGAGGATGCAGATGGGGAGAGAGGCCTGTTTGAGTTTCCTCAAGAAGTGCAGTCTCTGCTGAACCCGCTTCCTGATCTCCAAGGAATTCTTGCTCCAGGTCAGGTCCTGCGAGATCTGCACTCCGAGGAACTTGATGTTCTCTACTCTCGCCACTAAACGGCCGCCGATGCTGAGGGGGATGTGCTCAGGCTGTGACCGCCAGAAGTCGATAATCATCTCCTTCGTTTTGTCCACGTTGAGCACCAGATTGTCCTCCTTGCACCAGCCCTCCAGGTCTCTCACTTCTTCCCTGTACATTGAGTCCTCATCCCTCTGAATAAGTCTCACCACCGTGGTGTCGTCTGCAAACTTAATAATCTGGTTCCCCTCGTGTCTGGATACACAGTCATGTGTTAGAAGTGTAAACAACAGCGGACTGAGTACACAGCCTTGAGGGGATCCGGTGCTCAGCGTGACAGAGTTGGAGATGTTGTTTCCAACCCGGACAGACTGAGGTCTCTCAGTCAGGAAATCCATGATCCAGAGACATGTGGCGGTGTTCAGACCGAGAAGGAGTAATTTCTCCATCAGTCTCTGGGGAATAATGGTGTTGAATGCTGAAATGAAATCAATGTACAGGAGTCTGGCGTAGGTGTCTTTCTGGTCCAGGTGGGTGATGACAGAGTGTAGGGTGGTGACTATAGCATCCTCCGTGGAGCGGTTTGGACGATATACAAACTGGAGTGGGTCGTGTGATGCAGGGAGGCAGGCTGTAATGTGTGGGTTGTCAAGCCGTTCAAAACACTTCATTACAATTGGTGTCAGTGCAACAGGACGGTAGTCATTCAAACAGGACACAACTGGTTTCTTTGCCACTGGTACAATGATAGAGGTTTTGAAGCATCTGGGAACGATGGCCTGACTCAGGGAGATGTTATAAATGTCAGTCCGGACATCTGTCAACTCGCTCGCGCAGTCTTGGAGCACACGTCCCGGAATGTTGTCCGGACCTGCAGCTTTGCGTGGGTTGACTCTGGTTAGGGTCCTCCGTGTGTCCGCTGTGTTGATGGTAAAAGCTGGTCAGACCGATGGTGGTGGTGGGCCAGCCCTCCCTCTGATTGTCGAGTTTGATGCTTCAAAATGTGCAAAAAAAGTCGTTAAGCCTGTCTGGAAGCGAAGCGTTGTCATGATCGACCCCCTGCCTAGACTTATAGCCCGTCAGTGTCCGAACTCCCTGCCACATCTGCTTGGTGTTCCTAGTGTCACAGAGGTGTCCCTGGATTTTCTCTGCATAGGCGCGCTTTGCCGCCTTAATTCCCTTTGAGACCACAGACCTGGCTGAGCGGAGGGCGATCCTGTCCTTCGCTCTGAAGGCTGCATCTCTGGCTGTAAGCAGCGAGCGCACCTCTGCAGTCATCCAGGGCTTATGGTTACCCCGCATAGTGATGGTCTTCACTGTAGTGACATCCTCTGTGCACTTCGCGATGTAGCTGGTGACTGTATCAGCATACTCCTCCACATCTGTCTTGTCTTCCTGGGAGGCTGCTATTTTGAAGACCTCCCAGTCTGTGTGCAGAAAACAGTCTTTCAGTGCAGAGGTTGCACTCTCTGGCCAAATTCTAATTTGCTTCACTGCTGGCCTGCTGCGCTTCAATAAAGGTTTGTAGGCAGGCAGCAGCATCACAGACATGTGATCAGAATGGCCGAGATGGGGGCGGGGTATCGCCCGGATACCCCGGATACCTACATCCGGAGCTATCCACATAGCTCCGGATGTAGACAGCTGCCAACTTCTCCTCCTTGCTAGGAGACCCCGCGGCCAATCCTCCTCTCCTCGGACGAGGTTGACGAGCCCGGGGCATCATGTGCTCCACAACAGGTGAGTGAAAAAGAGAAAAAAGGTGATGTGTGGGTGAACCCGCTAAATCCTTTTAACTGGCTGGACCATTCTGTCATAAACCCTCCGTGCGCTCTTCCATTGTGCACGGAGGAGAGAAGGAGGCATGAGGATTTAAACGCTGGAGTTATCACACAGACATTTATTGAACATCAGTTGAGGGCAACCATACAAAATGGCAGAGCAGCTCGGGCTAACAAAGAGTACTCTTGAGATGCTAGGCTGCACAGGGGGAAAGCGTAGCAGTTGTGCCGCGCAAGGAAACGCTATCAGCATAGTGGCAAAACCGCACAAAGAAACGCAAGAGTTTACTCACAGCCTAAGCAATCCACATCCTCCAGTAGAACGGCGAGCATTGTCCTTCAACGACTGACGGTCACATGACGAAGAACGACGTGTAACTTGTACAATGGTCCAGTGGCGTTTGTCCAGCAACAAGTTGCTTATGAACAAACACCGCTGGCCAAACAAATTGGAAACACCTGGGCGAGGCGCGGGGACAATAATTACCGGGACTGGGAACAGCTGATGTAGACAGAGGGAGAGCGAGGGGGAGTTCAGGTTCAGGTTCAGGTTTCTTTATTTGTACCCGTAGGTAGATTTGTTTTGCAGTCTGGTGACATCCATATTTACAAGCCACAGTTACATTCAACATAAACACAAACACAGGCACACATGAAGCTGACTATAAACATGATAAAAATACTTAAGGCTCCATCAATCAGGGTATAAAGACAAAGAGATGAGAGAAAAACCAGAGATAAGAGAGAAGGGTCATATTAAAAAGTTAAAGACTAGTCAAAGAGGTTAAAAACTCAAAGGTCTAAAACCCAATAAAAGATTTAGAACCCAAATAAAATCCTACAAAAATAAGTAACTATAAAATGGAGTTAATAAATAGGTACCTAAATTATGTGCAATATATTGTTACAACTTGTTCAACTCTTTGACAGTAGCAAGAACAAAGCTGTTTTTATCACGCTGGGTTTTGTTTTTTGGGACAGTAAACCTCCGTCTTGAGGGAAGAAGCTGAAAGTTGCAGTGCAAAGGGTGGGAGTCATCATTTAAAATGGAGGTAGCCATCCTCTGTACTTGTCTGGTGTACAGGGATGTCAGGCTCAGCTGTGACTCATCAAGCAAACGACTGGACCATCTAACTACCTGATCCAAGGATTTCCTCTGTTTCAGTTTTATCTGACCAAACCATGACACTAAAGACAAGGATAAAACAGGTTCAATAAAAGCCCGATAAAACAGTCATTATGGTTCGGTCAATTTGGAAGCGTGCAAGTTTCCTCAAGCAATGCAAATGTTGCTGACCCTTTTTGCACACCCTTTCACAGTTCTTTTCAAAGTTTAAATTACTATCAATAATCGCCCCAAGATATTTGTAGGATTGTACACATTCGGTGGTCTGACCTTTTAGTACGGTGACTTTGTGCCTGGGAGTTTTCCTCCTAAAGCCAATAATCATATCTTTAGTTTTTGTCGTATTCAGCTGCAGGTAGGAATCCTCACACCAGTGAACAAGATCATCAACTACTGGGCCGTGGCCACTCTCACCATCCTGGAGGAGACTGACAATAACTGAATCATCAGCATACTTTATAATGTGTCTGTTGTCATGTCTGCTCCGACACATGTTTGTGTACAGGATGAAGAGTAGTGGTGACATCACACATCCCTGAGGAGAGCCAGTAGAAGAACACTTTAGATCAGACAATGTACCATTGACCCTTACTTTCTGCGTCCTGTTGGTTAAGAAATCCAGAATCCAACCCACCAGATTATTGCTCAAATCAAATTTTTGCAGGAGCCTTTCAACTAAAATATGAGGTTGGATTGTATTAAAGGCGGAGGAAAAGTCCACAAATAAAAGCCTGGCATGTGTCCCATTAAAATCCAGATGTTTAAAAAGCATGTTAAACAGAGTGACAGTGGCGTCCTCCACTCCTCTGTGAGGCCTATAGGCAAACTGCAGAGGATCCAATGCATGCTCAGTCTGCTTTAGGACCTCACATCTGACCAGTTTTTCAAAAATTTTCATTAAAATTGAAGTCAAAGCAACTGGTCTAAAGTCGTTTACCATTTTAGAACAGCTGTATTTTGGAACAAGAACAACCACAGCATCTTTCTAGATCTTGGGCACATGTTGTGTCTGTGAGGACTTATTGAAAATGTAATGAAATACAGGACTCAGTTCATGTGCACAGGACTTTACCAAGCTTCCACATATATTATCAGGGCCCTGACTTTTGTTCACTTTTACAGCGCAGAACTCCCTTTTAATATCCTGCACCTCAATATTAAATTGCTGATTGTCTTTGAGTTTCTGTTTCAAATCTTGGGTTTCTGTGCTAAAATCAAAGGAGTCAAAACGACCATAAAAACAATTAAGAGCATTAGCCAGCTCTGTGTCTGAATTAAAAATCTAAAAACATACGATTACTGCACTCTGTGCTCTGAAGGCCTGCAATAGTTTTCATACTGGCCCAGGCTGAACCAAGTTTCTTTGTTGCCATCTTACTTTCCAATTCTGATTTATAATTCTGTTTTGCTCTTAAAATTTCGGCCTTCAGCTCTTTTGTGGCAACTTGTAGCTCAGAAACAGATCCCTGTTTAAAGACAAGTGCTTTCCTCTGTAAGCAGGATTTAACTGATTTTGTAACCCATGGCTTGTTGTTGGGATCTATTTTGACACGTTTACGTGGAACGATCATATTTTTGCAGAAAGCCATGTATGAGCATGTGACGTCCACCAAAGAGTCCAAATCATCCCCGCAGGACATTGTGAAAACCTCCCAGTCCGTACCGGTTAAAGCATTCCTGGAGGCAGTGCACTGAATCCTCTGTCCACACCTCTATGTCTCTGGTCTCCACCTTGCCTCTTCTGAGAGCAGTTTTATACATGGGCAGCAAATGTACACAGTTGTGATCTGAGGATCCTAAAGGAGGAAGGGGGAGTGATTTATAGGCTCTCTATGGATCCATAGCACAGGTCCAATGTCTTTTTTCACCTGGTTAGGCAGGAGACATACTGATAAAAGTTTTTAAGTGTCTTCTTTAAAGAAACATGGTTAAAATCCCCAAGAATAAAGTTTGGCGCCTCTGGAGAAATTGACTGCAGCCGCTGTACCACATCAAAGACGGTGCTGGAGGCGGAGTCAGCGTCCACCCTCGGGTGAATGTACACAGTCGTGATGAAAAGTTGGGGGAACTCGCGGGGCAGATAAAAGGGGCGTAGTGATACGGACAGAAGCTCCACATCGGATGTACAGATGCATTCTCTGACCGTGACAGATGTCCAGTACTGTTTATTAATGTATAAACATACGCCGCCCCCCTGACGTTTCCCCGTTACCTCTTCCTGCCGATCCGAGCGGAATGGGGCTCCAAAGCCATCAATCCACAGGTCCGCATCCCGGTCATGCGCAGTAAGCCAAGACTCCCTGTAAGCCATGACACAGCAGTTCTTAAAGTCCTTCTGGTAGCGTACATTCCCTTGAATTTCATCCACCTTGTTCCTCAGAGATTGTACGTTCCCAAAAATCATGGAAGTAAGAGGAATGTTACCAAACTGACATTTCCTCAGGCGTAGTTTCATGCCTCCACGCTTTCCGTGCCTCCTTCTCTTGTCTCTCTTTTCATCGCTGTGTCCATGAACGTCTCTCAAAATAAAGTCCGGCAGTTGCGGCATGGACTCAATTACAGACGCTGTATCATCCGTGTTTAACTGCAGCAACATGTCCCTGGAGTATTGTATTCTCCCCGGCATGATCACGATTGCGCTCACCTCAGAGACACAGAGCCGGTGGAAAAGAAGCAGCAGTGCAAAAATGGGGAGGAAATCCATATTGATGGAACCAGGGAGCTCTTCGCCATACAGTCCACAAACATTCCAGGACAGAAACGACACAGAGAATCTCGTTAAAAACACATTAAAGTGCGTAAAAACAGACACACAGACGACAGACTTTTTTCACCAGCTGCGGGGAAAGCCAAGCTGGCTCAGTTCGTGATAGAGCCCCACCCTTTAAGGAGTGGATTCCCAGACACCCAAGGTAACATCTAGAAGACCCCCCCCCCCCCGCCCGACAGGAGCAACACATCAAACAACACGAACCCGGGTGGGAGGTAGGGGGAACAGGAAGGAGGGAATACAACACCCCTCCCAGGTTCCACAATTAACCCCCCCAAATCCAAAGCCGTAGTGACTCGGGAGGCCGCCCTGAATCCTAGACCCAGCAGGCAGTTCGGCGAACCCAGTCTGGTGGCCTGCCGGAAAACACGGGCCATCTGGCCCAGAGACTCAGTCCCTCAGACGGTCGGCCAGCGTTGTTGATCCACCAGGGCCGACGGGGTGAGGCAGGAGGCGGCCTGCCTACCGGGAAGCCCACTGGTGGGTGAGTGGACCGAAGGGAGGGAACCCCCATGGCATGTACAGAAATGTACATAATCAGTAATGTCATACCCGGCTCTAGGGAGCCGGGCAATCAGAGCCAGGGACAAGCCAGTGAGTCGAGATGTTTTATTAAGGGTGAGGGATAAGGGATGAGGAGAGCACAGATACTCATGCAGACGTACACTCACAGGTTGCACAGCGCAGAGGTAAGCAGCTCGTACCGGACGTGGGGGTAGCAAGACGTACATACTCACAGCGGGATACAAACACAGGAATGCTGCAAGAGGAGTATAAGCTGACACCAGACGAAGGGGCTTCAGCTTAGCAATGTGTTTATGTCGCAGCCCCGAGTCATCGAGGCTGCTCCTATTTATCCTCATTGGCAGCGCCCCAGCTGATGAGGACTAATTGGCCCCAGCCGTCCATAATGCTGCCAGCTGGGAGCCTGCTGAGACGCTGCTCAATGGGAAAAGGGAAAACATGGGCTGAGTGCCGAGACGGCATCCCAACCCATGGTGACAGAGCCCCCCCCTCAAGGTCGGGCTCCTGAACGACCAGGAACATCCCAGCCCCCCACCTAGGGTGGGGGGAAGGGAGGCAGGACCGGAGGGGAAGAAGCCAAGGGAAGGACAACACCAATGGGGCAATGTAGGGTAGCGGGAAAAAAAAAAAAAAAAACCCAAATACAACACTGACAAAACAGGGAATAATTAACCCAAGTGCAGATGGGGAGAAGAACTGGGTCAGCACGCCGGTTACACACTACTCCGAGAGTACCAACAATGCGTGACCCAGAACAAGGAAAAAAAACCACCAAAAAGGTACAGGGCAAAAATGCTGAGTATGGTTAAATAAAGGGGAAACTATACACAGCGCTAATTTAAGTACATACACACAGTCACCAAGAAAAGTGAGGGTGACTGGAACAAATTGACAATTACAGAGCATGGTGTTACGGAAAACAAGACACATGACTCTATAATGAACAGACAGGGCATAAAAAAGAAATACTGAGTGCGGGCAAAGGAAAACCCACACACCCGAATATATAAGTACCCACAGTCACCTAAAGAAATGAAAGTGAGTGGAATGAATGGACAACTGCAGAGTATGGTCTGAAAGGAAACAAAACATAACTCTACAATGCAAAAAACAAGGCTAAAAACATGGTACAAGAAAAAAAAATAAAATGCTGAGTATGTGAGATGGAAAACACAGCACAATAAATACAAATCCACCAACAGGACAAAATACTACACCCAAGATGCATGGCAGGCAGAGTCCAAAAATAGCCGAGATGGCTCCGGAGATCTCCCCGCCCATTGTCCAGCTGGCGAATCAGGGAAAGAGAAGTGTTCGGACGGCGAACTCCGGACCCAGATCCCAGGAATCCAGTCCACCGGCAGCCGAACCAGGCCGCCCAGAGGCAAACACAGACCAGTGGGGGGAACCAGATCACCGAACCGAAAGTTCTGTGGGTCGGGTCGTCGACCCGCATCACTCAACCACCAGGACCGTTGAGACGGGCGAAGGATCAGAGCGGATCCCGGTGGAAGAGGCTCAGGGGAGAGCCGATGACGAGGGCGGCGGGCGTCAGGCCGCAGGGAAACGGCTACCTCCTCACCGGACCTGGACAATACTGGGGCAGCACCCACGTCGGACCCCGATCGGGCCTCAGGCGAACCCACGTTGGACACTGACTGGGTCTCGGGCGAACCCACGTTGAATACTGCACCAGAACCGACCTCCAACGTTGAACCCAGACCCTCCAGCACCACGAGGAACAGCAACTCCTTGCCGGTGACCCTGGAAGAAGGCTCAGAAGAGAAAACAGACCCGGGATCAGGATCACCGGCAGCGCCAGAACCCGGCGAGACGAGCTCAGACACAGCGGACGGCTGCACCCGGCTCGTCTCCCCTGGAGATAGGCTGAAGTGCTCGGGGATAAAAAGAGAGAAAACAAAGGAGAGCACTCGCCTGATCTCGGGTTCTGACGCCGTCCAGGACTGCGAAGATCCAGGATCTGTCGTCAGGAGGTCGTTGTCAGGCTCCCATCTAGCCGCGTCGGGCCCCGCAGCCAGCACGATGGTCAGCGCAGCTTGAGATCCCTCCAGCTCAGGTAACCCCGCCGACGATCCATTCGGCGTGAAGCCAGAAGAATCTCGTCCTGCCGGACCGAACCGCTCCTCCGTGGAGACCCGGGGACGCTCAGTCGTCGGCGTAGACTCCACGCAGCAGTCAGTCCCCCTCCTCCGTCCGCAATGTAGCTGCGGAACCACAGGCCCTCTCCATATCCCACCACGTTGACCCGGAGCCGGGGACCGCTCGGCGGAGAGAGACACAGAGGATGCGGGATTAGGAATACAAGTTACAGCAGGTGGGGAGAGTTCAGGGAGCTGCGAACCCTGAACTTCTCCTCCAGGGATGTGACAGAGCAAATCATTAAGCAGGTGTGAAAAAACAATGACTTGCCTGCCCCCTGGAGGTTGAGTATCGCCTGCTGTAGTGGATTCTGCTTCTTCCTCTCCCCGCCCGGCGATAATGGAGGACCCCCCGGGAGTTAGTCTGAGGATCGCTCGCGTTGTCTCCAGCAGAGAGCTCACCAGGCCGGGATTCCAGGCACACACAGCGGTCAGGAAGCGCGTCGAGGAGGAGGGGGAAACAGTCGGGATGAGCCAGCCCGACTGTCCTGGAGTGACAGCGGGGGAACGAGGCTCAAGGGACGAGGCTGTAGAGTCTCCACACTGACGAGGCGAGGGGATGACAGCTGCGTGGGAGGAACGGTCCTGACGATGACCCAGAACTGGATCCGGACGAGGTTCGTGCAGAAGTGACTCGGCGATGTGATGGCGGCTATTCCCAGGGAACGAAGCGAGGGGGAAACCCAGGATTCGCCGCTCCAGATCAGAGAACGAGGCGAGGAAGGCGCCGAGCACGGGAAAGCTTCGTAGCCCTGAAGTCCACACCATCAATCTCCCTGCCGCCGCCACATGCCTGAAGGTGGTGACAGGAAACACAGTAGAGCTCGCGACAGCCACTCGACCCCGGACATAACTGCTGTCAGCTGCGGCTCCTTGAAGGGAATCCCGAGTGACGTGGCGCAGGTCGGGGGAAGTCCTCTGGTTGGCGCGAACTCCCGGACTGGAATGGCGGCAGGAACGGGACTCCGAAGCGGGGAAAAACGTCGCCCACTTCGACTCCCTGCCGGGATTTCCATCCACCCCGTGGAGCTTCTCTCGCTGTGTACCTGCAGCGTCTATCCTGGCACTGTCCTCCAGATGGTACAGAGAGTGAGGGTGACAGTCCAGGAGTTCCTCAGCACGGCCCGGATGCCAGCGTCTCGCGTTGGAGGCGTCGTGCAGGGTGAAGAGCGTCCCGTCGACAGCCTCCGAGATGGACCTCAGCTCGTCGCCCTGGCGCTGGAAGTGACTCCTGGGAAACGGCATGCTAGCAGCGCTGACACCCGGACAGAAAGGTACATTTCCACAGCGACTCACGGCCGCCGGCAACTCTTCTGGCTGCGACATACTGTCATACCCGGCTCTAGGGAGCCGGGCAATCAGAGCCAGGGACAAGCCAGTGAGTCGAGATGTTTTATTAAGGGTGAGGGATAAGGGATGAGGAGAGCACAGATACTCATGCAGACGTACACTCACAGGTTGCACAGCGCAGAGGTAAGCAGCTCGTACCGGACGTGGGGGTAGCAAGACGTACATACTCACAGCGGGATACAAATACAGGAATGCTGCAAGAGGAGTATAAGCTGACACCAGACGAAGGGGCTTCAGCTTAGCAATGTGTTTATGTCGCAGCCCCGAGTCATCGAGGCTGCTCCTATTTATCCTCATTGGCAGCGCCCCAGCTGATGAGGACTAATTGGCCCCAGCCGTCCATAATGCTGCCAGCTGGGAGCCAGCTGAGACGCTGCTCAATGGGAAAAGGGAAAACATGGGCTGAGTGCCGAGACGGCATCCCAACCCATGGTGACAAGTAACACCAAAACCCACAAAGAGATCGAGGCCGAGCCAGGGAAAGTCAAGCCTCTTTGCTCCGTGATCTGTTATTTTTGCCTTAGGGATGCAGTAGAGGGAATTTGCGTCCTGCACTTCACTTAGTACAGACGAGTGAAGTTAACAGACGCATGTGTGATCATTCTCCTTCTCTCACTACTTTCCTTCCCCATTTAAGGTAAATATTGTACATAAAGCACTGTAAGTTTGAGGAAATGTGCTAGATATTCTTCTCTATGTATTATTGTACAGTTTGATGAGTTTTGCTTGGTTTTACTGATGAAAGAATGTGAGCTAAAATAGATGAAATTTAAGCTTAGCAGCCAGGAAACCCCGGAGCTGTTCTGCCATCTTCAACTGTGCAACATGTGGTCATTAGCTTGTAAGCTAGCCATGGGTTCATGTGTGTGTGGTGATTAGACATGTTTGTTAAAACTGTACTTTGTTCTTAATGAGTTCTTTTAGCAGTTAACACAATTTAGTATGTTAATAGCAATAATTTAAAAGGTTAGAAATATATATTATAAATTCATATGATGTTTAATATGTGGTTAAGGAAAATGCATTTGCAGTTTGGCATACTTTTGCTGCGCCAGAGGTGCACTAAGGCCCTGGACTTTTGTAGTGCAGGTGAAATGTGACTGTGTTGAAGATATGTGCATGTTGGTCATGTTCAAGACTTAATACAGACAAGTTAAGTTAACAGACGCAGGTGTGATCATTCTCCTTCTCTCACTACTTTCCTTCCCTATTTAAGGGTACAACATTTGGAGGCACCGCTGGGATGGTTTGGCTGCAGGAGTGTCCCTAAACAATAGCAGAACCCTCTCGTCAAACATCCCTCAAATTTCCCAGGCATCAGAGGAGTTCAGTCCAGCAGTTAAAGAGGTCTCCAGACAAGCTGGCACATTGCATCCTGAAGTGAGCAAAAGTGACCACTAGAGAGCGGCAAGAAACCAGTAAAGTCTACTAAAGCCTCATTTTGCTGCTAAGCCAACTTCTCAGATAAAATGGAGTCAGAATGTGAAAAGTTGCAGCCGGAAATTAAAGGAGCACTGTACAAACTGACTGTTGAACAACTGATAAAGCTATGCAATGCACTACAGATTTCAGGGCAAGCCAAGGAACATGTAACAGGCAAAACTCGTAGTAAAGTGATCACACACATAAGGCACCTGGAACGGGAAGAGTTGTCTGAGTTAGAGGACAAAGGCATGTCAGTCCTTAACATTCAGGATATAATTGACAAAATCCAAATGACATCAGTAAATGAGCAGGAAGATGGACGTGGAGAAGAGACATGGGACATGAGCATGATCCTCCCTGAAAAAGCAACCACACCACTTTGGAACGTGCCCACAGAACCATCTAGCCAAAACATGCGACGAAAAGATTTTAAGATAGCAGGTCAGATTGGCGAGCTGGGGCAGAGAGATCGGTTAACTTTCTTGAGCCTTGCCAAACAGACTGAAAGTGGGCTTAGTAAAGGCTACCCAGAGCTGGAGATCATTGATGCTGTTATTTGTGCCATCACACCAGGCCTGCAGTTAAGAAGTTACCTAGAAGGAAAAGACAAACTGACACTCCCTGTCCTTCGACGTATTCTTAGATGCCATTATCAGGAGAAAGGGGCTACAGAGTTATATAGACAACTAACCTCAGAAGCTCAGGGCAGTAAAGAAACCCCTCAAAACTTTCTGATAAGGACAATGGACCTGAGGCAAAAAATCTTGTTTGGTTCTCAGGAGGCGGAAAGTAGTTTAAAGTATGATCCCACACTAGTCCAGAGTCTTTTTATGCAAACTGTCTTAACAGGCCTGCAGAAAGACAATATTAGAAGAGACCTACAGCCCTCCCTCCTACAGACAAACACAGCAGATGAACTGTTAATGGAGAAACTGAACACTGCTTGCAACAATGAAAAGGAAAGACAGGACAGTGTCCGCGTCTGTGTTCATAATTTTGCGTGTTGTTAGTAGATCACTGGCAAAAACTGGCCACTCCCTGAGGCGCTCTGTCTAATGTGCACACTCAGTCATTTGCACTGCCTTCGTAAATCTGCCCCTTTGCTTCTGAGTTCGATAATTTTTCATAGAAATGCTTAAAAGTTTATTAATGTGTATAGGATCAGATGTTTCCCTCTTCTGTCTGTATTGTTGAGATATTTGCGAAATCATCATTAGTTCATAATGTACAATAGGCTAAAAAGTGGCTGGGTTCAGCACCATTTACATAATAATTCTGCAGAGTTCGGTGAATAATAAATTCTGTTCATTGCTGTAATAATTCATTGAGCTCCCCAATAAGTTCTGTTGCTGTTTAATATTTTCAGGTGCAACATTATTCACCATATTTTGCTCAAGTTTAGTAATTTGTGTTTCCAGTCCCTCAATACATTGTTTCTTCAATCTATTAAGATGTGATGCAAAGGATATTGTTTTATTAGCCTCAGTGAAAACGGAGGCATACAGTAGTCTATAGATGTGTGTGTGTGTGTGTGTGTGTGTGTGGTTGTATCTGTTCGCCTGCCTGTTTCAGCTCGCCAGTAAAAATCAACTGGAACTAATGGCTTGTGTCATTGTATTGCCATATTTTCTTGACTTTTAATTTGCCTGAATTTCCAGATGAGGCTTTGTTTTCAAAATAAACACAAATTTAACTCACCATTGCCATGTGCAGTCAAGTAAAAAAAATTTGGATCTGGAAGACTTGCTGTGGTAAATGGAACCATGAATTCTGCTGTTTACCAAAAAATCCTGAAGGAGAATGTCCGGCCATCTGTTTGTGACTTCAAGCTGAAGCGCACTTGAGTTCTGCTTCAGGACAATAATCCAAACACACCAGCAAGTCCACCTCTGAATGGCTTAAGAAAAACAAAATGAAGACTTTGGAGTGGACTAGTCAAAGTCCTGACCTGAATCCGATTGAGATGCTGTGGCATGACCGTAAAAAGGTGGTTCATGCTTGAAAACCTTCCAATGTGGCTGAATTACAACAATTCTGCAAAGACGAGTGGGCCATAATTCCTCCACAGCGCTGTAAAAGACTCATTGCCAGTTATCACAAATGCTTGATTGCAGTTGTTGCTGCTAAGGGCGGCCCAACCAGTTATTAGGTTTAGGGGGCAATCACTTTTTCACACAGGGCCATGTAGGTTTGGATTTTTTCCCCCCTTAATAATAAACACCTTTATTTAAAAACTGCATTTTGTGTTTACTTGTGTTATCTTTGTCAAATATTTAAATTTGTTTGATGATCTGAAACATTTAAGTGCGAGAAACATACAAAAAAATGAGAAATCAGGAAGGGGGCAAACACTTTTTCACACCACTGCATCTCCCTTTCAAGTTCTTTTTTAAAATTCTTTTTCGGCAAAAGAGTAGTATTGAAACACCAGCAAACAGCCCTTGATTGTCCTGCTCTTAATGAAAAAGTGCACAACACAGCTTTATGATCAGCTAGAGACATTGGTATCAGATTAGTATTGCAATTATTAATAAATATGATTAAAATATTATTAAAACAAGTAATATTATTAAAACTAGAAAAAGTCTTGTGTCGTGTGAAAAAAAAGGAAAAATCCTTATCAGGATTCATCACCTGCCAAACATCCATTATTCCAAAATCATTAACAAATCTTTGGAGTGCTCTAGATGCTAATCTCTGATCTCTAGTCTCTGTCCCGCCTGTTCAATCAGTATCATGACACTATAAAATGTTAAACTCTCCCCCTATCAGAAATTGACATTCAGAAAAAATTAATAACATAGCAGATAATGAATCATAAAAACTCTGATCATATGAGTTTGGAGCACATACAAAAATTAAGACAATTTTCATACCATTATAAATGATTTTACAAAAGGTAATTCCACCACCATCATTACTGCCATGTCCACAATTGTATAATTTAGGTTTTTCTTTGCTGCTATAAGGACGCCGTGTAGAGAGAAAAAGGAGCAGGTGAGAAGATGGGCTGGATCAGCACAGACTTTAT
Source organism: Pholidichthys leucotaenia (assembly GCA_020510985.1). Lineage (NCBI taxonomy): Eukaryota > Metazoa > Chordata > Actinopteri > Cichliformes > Pholidichthyidae > Pholidichthys > Pholidichthys leucotaenia. Next base: position 35,463,638 of record CM035848.1, read on the forward strand.
TTTTCCTCTACAAGTCAAGTCGACAGGAATAATCTCCAGGCCGCAGGACCTCTCCCTTTTATACTTTAATGTCTTGCCTAGTGGCCTGGGGGGCTCGCACCACAATCAACATCAGATACACAGTCTGCACAGTGCATTAGCATAACAGATTACATTAACATAACAGTCACTGGCGTGATGCTCCTTCCTCCTCCCGGTAGCCAGCGTCTGCACCTCCGCTGTCTCAACTAGATCCCACGGTCAGCCCCTCACCTGGTCCATTCTCTGGGTGGAGAATGTCACGCCCCCCCCCCCCCCCGAACACCCAGAATGGGCCTCAACCCCCCTGTCCTGTGGGCTTCAGCCAACGTCCAAAGCAGCTGTAACGGGGGGTCGCTGGCTGTGAAGCGCTGCTCTGCTGTTGAGGCCCTGCTAGAGGCACGTCCGTCTGTGGGGGAACAAGGGTGGGGGACACATCCTCATAAAGCATTTTTGTTCCTGCTGATGACTCCTGAGGAGCCCCCAATGGGGGGCGTCCACGCCGGGGAGCCCGGGCCAACACCACTTCCTTATCTGCCAACACGAATGCTGGTTTGAGCCTGTCAATGCATTGACAGCATTGACAGACGCAGCCCTAGCCCACTGTGCGCATGTGGAGAGGAGCAAACTATGGAACACATCATAGAAGCTTGCCTGCTCCAAAGACTGGAAGGAGGATTACACACCCTCCATACAACAAACCAAACTGCTTGGCTTAAGGACTTTGCATTCGCTAAATAAATAAATAAATGCAGACCGTTTTGCTGCGTCCCCCCAAGTCTAACACAAAATGTTTCACCCCAGATTGCAGCACTCTGAATGGCCCTCGTACGGTGGGTGCAATGGGGTCCGGTGTGCGTTGTGTCTGATGAACACAAATGATGCATTTCGCAAGTTTCTGGGGACAAATGTGTGAGGAAAACAGTGATGAGCCGGGCCCACAACCTCGCCGGTTCTGCGCCATGTAGGGAATTCGGGGGTGGTTGGGCGTCGAGTGCTGGGTTGTCGGGCAAAAATTCTCCCGGGAGCCCTAGTGGTTGTGAAAACACGGCTTTTGCCGGGGAGGCTGTAAAATCCTCCTTCGGTGTGGCACACGAGCGTAACAACACCCACGGCAGTCAGTCCACCCAACTGGCGAAGCCCTGAGCGCTGCTTTCAGTGATCTGTGGAAATGCTTGCACAAGCCGTTGGCCTGAGGGTTGTATGCAGTGGTGCGGTGAATGCTGACCCCCAGGCTCCGGGCCATGGCAGACCAGAGGTCGGAAACGAACTGGGGGCCCCTGTCAGACGTGATGTTTGACAGAACGCCGAAACGTGCCACCAGAGTAGCCAAAAAAGCACGTGCGACTTCCGCGGACGATTTGGACACCAGTGGCACCGCTTCGGGCCAACGCGTGGTGCGGTCCACTATAGTTAGGAGGTGCGTAAACCCCTGCAATGGCAGGAGGGATCCTACCAGGTCCACGTGGACGTGGTCGAACCTCTTAGCCGGGATGTGGAAGTGTTCAAGGGGGGCCTTCGTGTGCCTATGCACCTTGGCCCACTGGCACACAACGCAAGCTGCCACCCATTCTTTCACCTATTTATGTAGACCTGGCCAGACGAACTTCACCCCCACTAGCTTGACTGACGCGTGCACTCCCGGGTGCGCCAGGGAGTGAATCGACTCGAAAACGCGAAGGCGCCAAGCACGCGGGACGACCGGGCGTGGACGGCCTGTGGAGACGTCACAGAGTAAGGGTGGCCCCCCGGCTCACAGTACTCTGCTCTCCAGCCTTAACCCTGTTGGTCCAGACTGGAGAGCACAAACGTCTGCATCACTGGCCTGCTCGGCGGCCATGGCAGTGTAATCAATTCCTACATAGATCGGGGCCACCAACGCGCGCGAGAGGCAGTCCACCACTACGTTGAGTTTACCGGCCACATGCTGAACATCAGTCGTAAACTCCGAAATTGCAGCCAGCTGTCTTTGCTGTTGGGCCGACCATGGTTCCGAAACCTTGGCCATGGCGTATGTTAGCGGCTTGTGGTCCACAAACGCTGTGAAGCTGCGCTCTTGCAGCTAGAACTGGAAGTGGCGTATGGCCAGGTGGAGAGCCAGTAACTCCCTGTCGAACGCTCCGTATTTACACTCGTTGTCGCGCGGCTGCCAAGAACCTGCAACACACTGCTCCACGACGGCCCCTATGGCCACGTCCGATGAGTTGGTAGTGACTGCTATCCGTGCCAACGGATCTGGGTGCGCCAGTAATATGGTCCGCAAATGCCTGCTCCCGCTCGGGGGTCCAGTCAATGCTGTCCGCCAGTTTGCGTTTCTTAAGCGCGGTGTACAACTGCTGCATGAGCTGGGCTGCACGGGAGAGGAAACGATTGTAGAAGTTCACAATTACCAAAAACTCCTGGAACGCCCTTACCATCTGAGGACGTGGAAATGTCGCTACCACGCACACCTTGTCCGGTATCAGGATCACGCCCTCTGGTGAGATGCGGTGGCCCAAAAAGTTGATTGTCGCAGCTCTGAACTGACACTTTGCTGGGTTGATTATTAGCTTGTGCTCTTCCAACCTCTGCAAAACCGTCTTGAGGTGGGCGACGTGTTCGTCCTCGGACGCGCTGGCTACCAGGATGTCGTCCAGGTAGATGAAGGCAAACGGCAGGTCATGCAGCACTGCATCCATCATGCGTTGAAAGGTCTGTGCTGCGCCTTTTAACCCGAATGGCATGTATAGAAATTCGAAAAGGCCGAACAGGGTAATCACTGCCATTTTGGGTATGTATTCCGCGTGCACTGGGACCTGGTGGTACCTGCCGACCAAGTCCACCTTGGAAAAAATGCATGGCCCGGTCAGGTGGACAGAAAAATCTTGAATATGGGGAATGGGGTAGCGATCGTTTGCTGTAGCATTGTTTAACTGGCGGAAGTTGCTGCATGGTCGCCATGACCCCTTGGCTTTAGGCACCATGTGCAGCGGGGACGCCCATGGGCTGTTTGAGCATCTGACGATGCCAAACCTCTCCAAATGGGCGAACTCCTCATGCGCACTGGCCAGATTAGCTGCATCCAGGCGGCGAGAGTGTGTGAAAACGGGCGGTCCCGTGGTGGTGATGAAGTGCTCGACCCCACGCTTAGTGGCGGCCACTGAAAACGTCGGGACCGTGAGTGCTGGGAACTGGGTGCGTAATTGGTGGAACTTACCCCCTGGAGCTGTGACGTTGGCGAGTGTTGTGGACCCGGCTCCTCGAGCTGTACAGGGCAGAGAATGAAAAGACTAATCGACTAGTAGTCTGTGCGTACACAGGAAATCTGCACCTAAAATGGGGTAGCTACATGCCGCTATGATGAAGGACCATTGGTAGTTGCGGCCGTGCAAACATACGGTCAGTGTCCTCTCACCAAATGTTTTAATGTCTGTGTCGCTGGCGGCTGCCAGCTCGGGCCGCTGCTCCCAGCCAGCCAGTCTGCGTTGGACGGCAGGATAAGGCTCTTTTGGGAGCCGGAGTCCACGAGGAACCGTCTCCCCGAATGTGAGTCTGTCATAGAGAGCAGCTTGTTGGTGTCACCGGCGGCCACAGCTGCTACCGACTGCCGGTCCTGGCATTTCCCAAAAGCTTGTATTGGCACAGTGGCATGCACCGCCGTGCATCTTCAATGAAACGGCGGTGGTAGAAATAGAGCGTGCCCTTCAGGTGCTTCTTGGCCTCCATGCTGGCCACCATCAAAGGCTCCTCGCCCTTGCTGGTCGTCTCCGTGGGATCCAGCGCCGCTGCGTTCACTGCAAAGGTTCTGATCGTCAGGATAATCCGGTCCACTTCTTGCACCAGCGCCCGGTAGTTCTGCATGGCCAGCAGCGGTGAGTTGGTGAGGAATGCCCTGGCTGCCGTCGGGAGGTTATGTAGGAAAAGATGTGCAAACAGGAACAGCTTGCTCTCTGTGCCCATCAACGCCAACATCTTCTACATCAACTCGAGCGCCGAGCCGTATCCCAACTCGGAGCACGTCAGGAGCCTTTCCGCTCTCTCACAGTCCGACATTGTATAGCGCTGGGTCAGTGCGGTCTTGATGGCGTCGTATTTGCCGTGGGCTGGGGGCCGTTGTAGCAGTCACTGGTGTGATGCTCCTTCCTCCCCCCGGTAGCCAGCGTCTGCACCTCCGCTGTCTCGACTAGAACCCCCATCAGCCTCTCAGCTCCTGGTCCTTTCTCTGGGTGGAGGATGTCAGGCTTATGTCCCCCACAGCCTTTACTTTTTTGGCAAAATAAGAAGATGAAATCCCATAATAATACTTATTTTGAAATTTATTAACATCAGTTTGAGTCAAAAGTGACTCTTGAATTAAAGCAAACTGAATGTTTTTCCTATAAAAAAAAGGTCCAAAATACCTATATGTTTCTGAGGGAGATTAAGGCGTCTCGAGTTCCATGACAAAACAGATATATTATTCATAACTCAGTGGATTTAAATTGATTGCATACTCGTACAACACTGATGCGTGGATACCTCGCATCAATGTACTACACATAAGAGAGGAATTGTTAAAGATTTCTGCATTTTACATTTCAAATGACACTTTGTTCCTGATACAAAGCACATCATGCTTGGACATTGACTCTTGCACTCAAGGACAGTCAGACTCTGCTCTCACAGAAAGTGCTGACTCAGCATTCCGCATTTATCTATTTTGTATAAACTCTGCTGTTGTTCTCTTCCTGTGATGCTGTAGCATTATGTGTTTTTCCTTTCTGTCTAAAATAAACTTCACTAATTATGCATCTTGGACCGCAGCTTTTTCCTTATTCACCATCTCAACAGGACATTTAATGGTAAAACACTGTTCATGCAAATAATGCCTAAAAGTTTTAATTTTTGACATGCTAAACATATACCCAGCTGGGTGGAGCCCAGTCCTGCCCCTCCTCTGGGACCAATTTCTTTCAAGCCCTACCAGGTGTTGTTGCTCCTGACAACAGAGGCCTATGAATGAGAACCCATAGAAGAGTCAAAAGTAGGCCCAGATGGATGCTACTCCAACACAGGCTGTTAACTCTGCTGGTAGTGAACAACTCTAAAGTTTATGGAAAGAAAACTGAGTCCAAATCACACATGGAGTTAACATGATAATAGGAAAATCCTGTCCACACATGCATGTGCACATGCAAACAGAAGAAATGTAACTCACCGTAGACTGTCAGGTTATAAGATGTAGAATACTCTCTTGGTTTTCTAGAGTCAATTTTATAAATCCCTGAGTCTCTCCTCTGCAATCCTGTGAGGGTAAATAATCCAGAGTTTTTGTCCCAGTGCACTCTGTTGGTGTAATTTTCCACATCTATTTCAAGTTCTCCCTTAATCACTTGAGCAATATTCTTTCCTCCATATAACAGAAATCCTTTCTCCAGTACAGAATCAGGTAGTGTGATAGTCCCTCCTTCAGTGACTGACAGGATCTTCTTCTCTTCCTCAGCATGTAAGGAGTTTATCACTGTAAAACACAAGAGAGAAAACAGTCAGTGACAGCTCTGATCCAAATCTCCACCAGTCAGCTCACCAAAGCCTACAGAGCTCCACAGAGTCACACAGCCTTATAAATACAATGACTGTCAGGGGTTCTGTCCAGTGTTTCATAGGAGGAAATGTGTCAACTTGCCAGTGAACAACTGTTCTTGTAAAGATCTGACACTCTGAAGGATAAATGAATATAACAGGGTTGACCAGTATGTTTCATGAGCCCAAAAACTGGTCATTGACGCCTGTATTCTCTACTAACCCATGAGTAAATAATCTTCATTTAGTTCTCTTTATCCATCCACCAAGTGTTTTTATTTCTAGAACATTTCCCATCACACAGTCACATAATATAATGCTTTAATATCCACGCAGAAAGTGAAAACTCTCTTCAGACTGGATGGCAACATCATCAATTCCTTATTCTGGTTCACTAACATAAAGCAGAAATGTTCCATGTCCAAAAATAGATCCAAAGTACACACCACCACATCTGTTGATGAAAACATTTCCAGACCATTCTGCCTTGCATGAACTGCATCTATTTTACATCCTGAGGGGTATTGCATAAAACCAAAAGCAGGGATTAAGCCGGGATTTTCAAGTAATCCTGGCTTAATTTATACTTGATTTGGTTGCCTAAAAGTAGGATAAATGATGCCCAGTTAAATTGCTATGGAGATTTATTCTCTGGAGCGAGCCTGGTCCAGAGCAGACTAAGGCTGCATTTGCACCAGGATAGTCCAGGGGTCTCAGTTCAGCTGGGCGGGGAATGCCGAGAATTTTCACACCTTTCGTTTGGTTTGCATTCCCACGACAGCGGGCCAAACTTCCTGGACAACCTCACACAGTTACAACAGCTGCTCTTTTGGGATGCTGTAGCCAAAACCACCACTGACCAGGAAGAAAAACTCGGTGAAGAAGAAAAATCCAGCTCATCGATTGGCCAGGACCGAAAATAGAAATCCGATCCCTTCAGCCGGGTTGTTTGTTCACCACAAACAAGACATTTTTTAACTTTTCTACTCAGCTTTCTCTGGTTAAAGGATTTCTTGGATTCGCACGGTTGTCTTTGTTATTTTCTACTCAAAATGTGCTATGGTAAACACCACTTCCTCTTCTCAGACTACGTGTTGCTATGGTTACACAAACGCTGAGGAGCACTTCCGCCCGTTGGCTGGATAGTCCGTTTGCATTCACACGGCAAGCAAAGTGCACCAGGATTCACTTGCAAGTGAACTGAGACCCCGTTTTAAGGCGGACCAGACTTCGCTTGTTTGGTGCGCACCAGAGTTCAAATGCAAGTTGACATGGCACCAAATGAACCGAACTTGCCGTGGAAGCGGAGCAGAGTTTCTTTGGTCCAGACCAAACAGGGGCCATGTGAATGTGCCCTAAAAGTCAGGCTAAGATTAATCCTAGTAATTTACTTGTCAGTGCAGGGGTCAATCCTATGAGAAACTAGAAAAGCACTCAGAGAGTGCATCCCTCCACCAAGGCTCCTTCTATCCCTCATGGATCACCTCCAAAATGTAATGGGTTTGTTTTGGAGGATTCTTCCTAACACAGTGTGAGAAGATAAGAGCCTTGGTGGAGGTATGCATTCTTGTATCATCACCAAAATGTTATGGGTTCCTCTCTAGCCCAAGGACCACCTCTGGTGAAAATTTCATCCAAATCCATGCTGCACAAATACAAACAAGGTCCTTGGTGGAGGTGTGCACTCTCAGATCATCACCAAAATCTAATCATCTGTTCCCCGTGCCATGATACACCTTTCCTGAAAATGTCATCAAAATCCATCCATAACTTTTTGAGTTATGTTGCTAACAAACAGACAAACGCCGGCAAAAACAGAACCTCCTTGGCGGAGGTAATGAGACAGGATGAGTAACTCTGACTGGTGACGAGCCTGAACATGAAGTTCAACAGTCTACGATGATTAAAACAGCATCCACCTTGACCTAACTTTATTCCCTCTTTTCAGTAGTACAGCTAAGGGGGGTGGGGGGTCCTCCCCACAACAGCGCTCACACTGATGGTGCCAAGATAACAAGTGCAACAAAAAAAAAGGCATCTCAACCAAGAAACTTTTTTTTTTTTTTTTTGGACTTATTTTGTACCTGTAGGTAGATTTGTTCTGCAGTCTGGTGACAAGCCACCAGCTGCCGGTCGCTGCGTGCGCAAGCGCCCCTTAACTCCCTAACCTGCATGTTTTTGGCATGTGGGAGGAAACCGGAGAAATCCCGGAGTAAACCCACGCAAACACGGGGAGAACATGCAAACTCCACACAGATCACTGTTGGCCGGGGGCAGGGATCGAACCCACGATCCCCGCAATCCCCCGGCCGAAGGTAAACTGTGCTGCCGCGGTGCTAACCACTGCACCACCGTGCAGCCTCATGTACTTTAGCACAGTAACTGACCATTTCACTTGTTTTCATATAATTTGCATAAAGAGAACATTCTCACATTTAGACATAAAACATTTCCCATCAGCCTTTGTGGTTGCATTCCCTCAGAATGTACAATATTTCTCTTTCTTTCTTTATTTATAGCAGACATTTTTACTTTTTTAAAATATTATATTGCTCCACCTCTGCATAGGTTTCCATGAGAAGTCTCTGTGCTGCTGGTGAAAAATATGCTGCTTGTGTTTGTCTACTGTCTTATCTGCAGTCGTATCAGTGATTCTGTGATCAGTCGTGTGGTCTGTTCAAGTTTGCCATGAACGTGCACGTTTCCCAACTATCTATACCTCTATACCTGGCCTGACAATGTTGCAACTGAATAAGCCAGGATAAGCAGGTCCAACTATGTCAAGCCACAATTTTTCCACTTTTCTCAGTTCTACTTTTATGCAATACCCCTCTGATCTGGCTCATTTGGGCAGAAGAAAATATTTACAACCAGATGTACGTTCACAGAAATCAGCCATCTGTTTAGGCTGTTTTACACAAAAATGGTGATGGTTTAATGGTTTTGTCACAAACTGGTGGAAAAACAGAACTGTTGGTTCTAAAGCACAACATTTGTGTTTTTAAAACAGCAGCAGTACAGGAAGTATTTGTGATGATGAGTCCAGTTAGATGAATAGACTGACCACTGGGTCTGACTGGGTTTTGGGGACTTTTCAGGATGATTCTGTTTTATTTTCTCTCCTGCTTTCCTTTCTTCTGCTCTAAAACTTTGATCTTTATCCAGCAGTTTGACTTACCCAGTGAAAAAATGTCTATTATGATCATTTAATCATTTCATGATCAAACTAAGAGAAAAAAAACAAGACCAAACACATGAGCAGCTCACAGTCATAAAGCTTATAGAAAACCAGGCTAACAAGCCTGAACATGTAAATCCTGAAGAGGATGAAAAACTGGTTTAAACACAAAGAGACAGAGATCAAGCAAATGAAAAGAACATTTACTATTTGATGGAGGACAATAAAGCAACAAAGTGAATGAATGAATGAATGAATCTTTATTTCGGATAGATTAAAAGTACAGATTAAAAGAAATTTATAACAAAGGGGGAAAGAAAATCCAACAAGGTCAAATTAGACAATAACTCCTCTGATTATACAGTTCAACATAAGTTATCCGAAATGGGTGATGGCTGAAGCCGCAGCTTATATTGCCCACCCATATTCCATCCAAGAATCCAAAAGAAAAACAAAACCAGAGCGATTACAATTCAGAACAAAGCTAAGACAAAATGTGACAAAAAAACTAAGCAACAACACAACGCTGACTGGATATGTCAATCCTTATGTAATTTTATATGTCATCTTGCATATATGTTTGGAGTATTTCTTCCTTTAGTTTTTGTTTAAACTGTCCAAGCGTTGTACATGATTCTAATTCAGGTCCAAAATCGTTCCATAATCTGATTCCTTGCACTGAAACACAGTGTTGCTTGGTGATAGTTCTCACTGAAGGTTTTTGAAATATACATGTTCCTCTGAAATGATATTGTTTCTCCCTTATTTGGAACAACTTTTGGATATTTGCGGGCAGTGATAGATTCTTCACTTTAAACATTATTACTGCAGTTTTAAAGTCAACCAGATCTTTCAACTTGAGAGCTTTTAATTTAAGAAAAAGTGGGTTTGTTGGTTCCCTGTAAGCAGCTTTGTTTATTATTCTAATAGCTCTCTTCTGAAGCATAAAGACTGGATATATGTTTGTTTTATATGTATTTCCCCATACTTCAGTACAATATGTCATATATGGGAGTATTAATGAATGATACAAGGTATATAGTGTGGGTTGATTCAGCAAGTATTTCACTCTGTGTAATATTGCAATTGATTTGGATATTTTACCTTTAATATAATTAATATGTGACTTCCAACACAGTTTATTATCAATTATTACTCCAAGAAATTTAGTTTCAGATACCATTTCAATCTCTACACCATTTACACTGAGTTTAGATACTAAGTTGTTGTGATGGTTGCTAAAAACTATAAATTTTGTCTTACTTAAATTGAGTGTTAATTTGTTTGAATCAAACCACAGTTTAAGCTTTCCTAATTCCTTTCCGAGTGTATCAAAAAGTTGTTCCAAACTGCTTCCACTGCATAATAGATTAGTGTCATCGGCAAACAATATTAAATCCATTTTTTCTGAAACTTTACATATATCATTTATATACATATTGAATAACAATGGCCCCAAAACTGAACCCTGTGGGACTCCACAAGTAACCTTCAGTAACTGTGAGTTTTTGTTACCAACACATACATACTGGTATCTATTCTTTAAGTAACTACATAACCAGAACAGTGCTACCCCCCTAATACCACAATTTTGTAGTTTCTTTAATAATAAATTATGATCCACTGTATCAAATGCTTTTTTAAGATTCAGGAATACCCCAACTGAATACTCTTTATTTTCAACGGCAGTTGATATTTTTTCTATAAATTCCACTAGAGCAAATGCAGTTGTCCTCTTGTGTCTGAACCCATATTGCTGCTCGCACAATAAATTACCGTATTCTTCAGTATGAAGTTATCAATTCTCTCATAGAATATTTTTTCAAATATCTTGGAAAATTGCGGCAATAGTGAAATTGGTCTATTGATTGAGAATTCCCCTATGTCATTGTCTTGTATATCGGAATTACTTTAGCTATTTTCATTGCATTAGGAAATATACCTATTTGGAGAGACAGGTTACAGATATACGTCAGTGGTTTCACTAAGCATTCAATAATAGTTTTGACTAAGAGCATGTCAATACCATCACAGTCGGTAGATGTTTTACTTTTAAACGATTTAACAATTTCAATGACCTCTCTCTCGTCTGTGTTCTTTATGAAAATGGAGTCTTTTATAGCAGTGTTTTTGCTTATTGTATCACCTGTAGGCGCCATAATGGGTATTTCTCGAGCCAAATTAGGACCAATATTAACACAAAAGTTATTAAATTCATCTGCAGGTGAAGCTGTATTCACACTCTGAGTCGTTTTATTACTTTTTGAAAAATTGGTTGGGTAGCTTGTATTTCTGTTTTTATTTCCAAGAATATTGTTAAGTATTGTCCATGTATTTTTAATATTGTCTCTGTTTTTCTCCAGTTCTTTACTGTAATAGTCTCTTTTACTACATCTTATTATATATGTTAACTTATTTTTGTATGTTTTATACCGCTGCTCTGCTTCTTTTGTCCTTTTCTTTAGGAAAGCTTTATATCATAAATTTTTCTTTTTACACACCTTTTGTAATCCTTTGGTTAACCATGGCTTATCGGCAAATTTATGTTTAAGCTTTTTCTTTACTAATGGACAATTTTTTTCATAAAGAGTGGTTACAATGTTTATAAATGTGTCATAGGCTTCATTTACATCTGATACATAGACTTCTGTCCAGTCTTGCTTCAGCAAGTCTTCTTTAAAAGAACTGATTGCATTTTGTGATTTGTATCTGAACGAATTAAAAATTTTTTTTTCTGTATTGGCCCCTGCGTGGCCGTGGATAAGTGCAAAGGTTGGCAAATGGTCACTTATATCATTTATCAATAATCCACTTTCTATTTTCTTATCAATAATATTAACAAACAGGTTGTCAATAAGTGTAGCAGTGTGAACTGTGATTCTACTGGGATGTGTTATTGTGGGATATAGATTCATGCTGTACATAGAGTTCATGAACTCTGTAATTACATTTTGTTGATATGGATTTAGCAGATCAATATTGAAATCTCCACAAATTACTACCATTTTCTTACTAGTAATATTATTGTACAGCTCGACTAATTTATCTCTGAATGTCTCAATGCAAGTTCCCAGCGTTCTATATATACAACTTATAGATTTTTTGTTATGGGCAAAGTAATGGGCAAAGTGAAAGAAAAGGGATGAATGGAGAAGTTAAATCTATCATTTTAAAAGATCTGTGACAGTTGGTTAGTAATGCAGGACCAAATAATACTCATAAAAAAGTCAGCTGACTTTTCTGTCGACTAGATGGTGCTAACTTCTCACTGTCTGATGTCCTGGAGTTGGACGACACAAAGGTGGGGGATGGGAGATCGCAATCTATGATATCCATACTGCTATGTCTGGAAATAGTGGACTGAAGACAGGTCCACGTGTTGAGGTGAACTTTATTAAACAGCACAAACAGGCTAAGGAGGGAGCAGACAGCGAGGTGACTAGGAGGTGGTACCAAAGGTGGACAGCAAGAGAGACCAGCTAGCCCTGGGTAGCCGGCTTTTATACCTGTGGCATGCGTACATACGTACAACTGCAGCGTGGTGTGTCATGCCGTTTCCCATGTATCACATCTACCACCCCCCCCCCCCCCCCGGAAAAAGATAAAACTACATCCCTGGTTAGCCTTGGCAAGGGTGGCAAGTAAACAATAAGGCAGACTAGCATACCGGCGAACATACAGTTGGTCATATGTACACACATGTGGGTTAACTTAGCACCAGTGATATAAGAAATGCACAGATGGCTTGGCTGATAATACTGTTAGTACATTGCCTAATGTAAAACAACACACATACTTGACTGGACCTGTTGTAAGAATCACCAGACTAATTTCTAAATATGACAATCAGAGAAAAAAAAACAACTATTATTTTGAACTGTTACAACCTGGGTGACCAGGTAGACTACTGGTTTAACCCGCATGGTTGTTCAGGTTCTGGTTACTTTATTTGTACCCGTAGGTAGATTTGTTTTGCAGTCAGGTGACATCAATATTTACAAACCACAATTACATTCAACATAAACACAAACACAGGCACACATGAAGCTGACTATAAACATGATAAAAATACTCAAGGCTCCATCAATCAGGATATAAGACAAAGAGATGAGAGAAAAACCAGAGATAAGAGAGAAGGGTCATATTAAAAAGTTAAAGACTAGTCAAAGAGGATAAAAACTCAAAAGTCTAAAACCCAATAAAAGATTTAGAACCCAAATAAAAAACCTACAAAAATAAGTAAATATAAAATCAAATTAATAAATAGGTACCTAAATTATGTGCAATATATTGTTATAACTTGTTCAACTCTTTGACAGCAGCAGGAACAAAGCTGTTTTTATAGCGCTGGGTTTTACTTTTTGGGACAGCAAACCTCCGTCTGGATGGAAGAAGCTGAAAGTTGCAGTGCAAAGGGTGGGAGTCATCATTTAAAATGGAGGTAGCAATCCTCTGCACCTGTCTGGTGTACAGGGATGTCAGGCTCAGCTGTGACTCACCAAGCAAACGACTGGACCATCTAACTACCTGATCCAAGGATTTCCTCTGTTTCGGTTTTATCTGACCAAACCATGACACTAAAGAAAAGGATAAAACAGATTCAATAAAAGCCCGATAAAACATTGTCATTATGGTTCGGTCAATTTGGAAGCGTTCGAGCCTGTTGACGAGAGTCGCCACCCTGAACCTGGATCGTCGGAGTCCTGGGTGGCAACAGAACCCGAGTGCAGGCAAGTGCTCCCTCTTTTGTCTCTGTCCCCTGTGCTGGAGCATTTTTGCCTGCCTCTTGGGGAGGCGAGTGAGGAGCAGCCGTCTGCTGCGTCCGAGCTCGTCTCGCTGGGTTCTGTTGCTACCGGTGATTCTGATCCCGGTTTTCTTGTTTCTGAGCCTTGTTGCAGTGTCGCCGGCGTGGAACGAGTCGGAGTCACTGGGTTGGAGGTCCCAGGTTCGGGGGTGGAGATCGTCAGCGGAGCTGCACCGACCCAATCAGGGTCCGTCGTGGAGGCTGCTGTGGCCCAATCGGGGTCCGACGTGGGTGCACCGGAGGCCCAATCGGGGTCCGCCGCAGGTGCAGTTCTGGCCCAATCGGGGTCCGACGTGGGTGCGGATCCGGCCCAATCGGGGTCCAACGTGGGTGCACCGGAGGCTCGATCGGGGTCCACCGTGGGTGTGGTTCTGGCCCAATCGGGGCCCAACGTGGGTGCAGCTGGGACCCAATCGGGGTCCAGCGGAGGTGCAGCGCCAGCATGGTCCGCGGACGGGGGAGGAGTTGCAGACCTTTCACTGTCAAACGGATCACAGGCTCATCCTGGTCATCTGTCCCCTCTGAGTCACCGCCCCTGTGCATCATCGCCGGGGGCTGTGGGGGCTCCTGTTTGCTCGCCCCGGCTCTCCCGAGTTTTGTCCTCGTCAGGGAGGCCGCTGCGGGTTGTTTTTCCCCAGGACTGGTGGCTGAGGGACACGGGTCGGCCGCCGGAGAAACTGTTTCGCCGGTTCGGCGCCTCGGGTCGGCCACTCGACGTGTTGTGTGTGTCTTCGGGCGATCTGGTTCGACCACCAGAGGAGCGGACGTGCTGGGCATTGGACTCTGGTGAGCCGCCTGGTCATGCTCCGGCTCCTAAGACCGCCCGCCGGCTGTTGGACACGGGGAGACCACCTGAACTGTTCCTGTGGCGCTTGGTCTCCGCCAGTCAGCATAAACTGTCAGGGGGGTAGTGGTTTTCTGGGTTAATCCGTCACAGTGATTGTTCTTTTTTTTTTTTCCTTCTTTTTCTTGTCCTTGCTGTTCTGTGTATTTTGTGTTTTGGGTTATGTCCTGCAGTTGCCCTAGCATGTGTTGTGTGGCCTTGTTTTTCCTCTGTATTTTCTTTTTTTTGAATATTTGATATTGTGTCATAGTCTTGTGCTTTCTTGTTCTGACCCGGTAGTTCTGGTTTTTTGTTTTCTCCATGTGTTTTTTTTTTTTTCTGAGTAGTTATTCTTGCCATTGTCCGGTTTGTCGTTTTGTTCTTTTTGACTCTCTCCCTCCTGCTGGCGCCCCATCCGCCCACCCTAGGGGGGTGTGGGGGGGGGCTTGGGTGTTACTTGGGCCGCTCAGGTGCTCGGCCTTGAGGGGGAGGTACTGTTACAGCCCGAGTGCTGGTTCCGTCCGCACTCGGATCTTGTACCTTTTCCTGGCTTTGACAGCAGAGGTTTCCTTCTAGCTCCCCGGGCTCTTATTGTGACAGTGCCCGGTGGAGCTCCCTGCTGTCAGAGCCAACAGCTGTGCTGCATTCGGGGTCATTAGTGGCCGGGGTTATAAGCAGGCGCTGAATGCTCCCTGATGCAGCAGTCTCTGTCTACGTTCTTGTCTACGTTCCTGTAATGTTCCTGTTAACCTTCGCTGTTAACATTCCTGTTAATCTTCCCATTGAGCTACCTGTTAGGATACGCTCTGTTCCGGTTATACTTTCCCGTTAAGGTACGTCCTGTGTTTGTCTTACCCGCACTATTGTGTGTATCATTCCTTGTTATTGCACCTCTTAATAAACATCACTGCAACTCACTGGTGACTGCTGGCGTCTTATGGTGGCTCGTGAGGGCCACCGTGACAGATTGTACACATTCAGTGGTCTGGCCTTTTAGTACAGTGACTTCGTGCCTGGGAGTTTTCCTCCTAAAGTCAATAATCATATCTTTAGTTCTTGTCGTCTTCAGCTGCAAGTAGGAATCCTCACACCAGTGAACAAAATCATCAACTACTGGGCAGTGGCAACTCTCACCATCCTGGAGGAGACTGACAACAACTGAATCATCAGCATACTTTATAATGTGTCTGTTGTCATGTCTGTTCCGACACATGTTTGTGTACAGGATGAAGAGTAGTGGTGACAACACACACCCCTGAGGAGAGCCAGTAGAAGAACACTTTTGGTCAGACAATGTACCATTGACCCTTACTCTCTGTGTCCTGTTGGTTAAAAAATCCAGAATCCAACCCACCAGATTATTGCTCAAATCAAATTGTTGCAGGAGCCTTTCAACTAAAATATGAGGTTGGATTGTATTAAAGGCGGAAGAAAAGTCAACAAATAAAAGCCTAGCGTGTGTCCCATTAAAAATCCAGATGTTTAAAAAGCATGTTAAACAGAGTGACAGTGGCATCCTCCACTCCTCTGTGAGGCCTATAGGCAAACTGCACAGGATCCAATGCATGCTCAGTCTGCTTTAGGACCTCACATCTGACCAGTTTTTCAAAAATTTTCATTAAAATTGAAGTCAAAGCAACTGGTCTAAAGTCGTTTACCATTTTAGGACAGCTAGATTTTGGAACGGGGAAAACCACGGCATCTTTACAGATCTTAGGCACATGTTGTGTCTGTAAGGCCTCATTGAAAATGTAGTGAAATACAGTACTCAATTCATGTGCCCAGTACTTTACCAATCGCCCACATATATTATCAGGGCCCTGACTTTTGTTCACTTTTACAGCACAGAATGCCCTTTTAATATCCTGCACCTCAATATTAAAGTGCTGATTGTCTTTGAGTTTCTGTTTCAAATCTTGGTTTTCTGTGCTAAAATCAAAGGAATCAAAACGACCATAAAACAATTAAGAGCATTAGCCAGCTCTGTGTCTGAATTAAAACTATCGATTGTTGTGTGGGTTATTCTGCAACTTTGAACAGACCATGAATGCACTGACTGAAAATGAAAACCGAACTTTAGAGTCAGTGATAATTTGAACCTCAGTGAGGCCTCTGTTGAGTCTGGGGTGGACGCGGCCCTGGCGGCACTGTCTCCGATGAATCTGGGAGCCAACTCAGTTGAGTTGCAGCTGGCTCAACAGCAAAGTCTCAGTCTGGATCCCACACTGGCTGGGTTGGTTTGGTTGCTGTTACTTGGTCTGGGGCAGGTGGTGGTACTTTTCTCAGACAGCTGCCATACCATCGGGACCCATCTGCCATCTGAAACATGGCTGGTCCAAGTTGTGCGGCGATTTGCATCGGTGATGGTGCCAATGCTGATGACTGGAACATCTGCAGCTGACGTAGGCAGTTGGATCGATGGATCCAAACCCAGTCGAGCACCGTGAGTGAAGGTGGTTTCTGCTTCAAGGTGTGCTGCTGCTCTCTCATCATGTGGCTAATGAACGACGTTGTTGTTGGGGCGCCATTTAATAGAGGACGTGTTTGGGCTGTCAAGGGTTGGGTGAAGTGGACTTGTTAGTGACTGGATGAACCCCGTGATCTTCCGGGTCTGGCATTAACACAGAGTGGAACTCCTGTAGCAAGGCGGCGGCTCTGCGAGGCTTATGCTGTGCGAGGATCAGTTCCCAGTCTTTTGTGCTCCGGTCAAGGTGCGGTGTGAAATAAGGAGCGGCTATGCCTATTTCTAGGTGAAGCAGGCTCAGGCCATCTGCCGTCAAACTGAGTCCCATGTGATCTGTGATGGAAAAGCCCAGCTCATGGAAAAGATCACAACCTAGGATGTTGTCACTAAGGCGCATCACTTGAAATGTGAACGTTGGGAGGACTCTTGACCTGTAGTGAACCTGTAGAGTGATGGTTCCTACCATGCTGATTTTAACATGTACATACCCGAACAGTTCCACTGTGTCTGTCTCAATTGGGTGTTGGGGGAAGAACGTCTTCACCATGGCCTCATCCAGCAGGGACCTCGTGGCAGCAGTGTCCAGCAGTAGTGGTAGACTGACACCATCCAGTTCCACTGTGCACCACTTGTATGGTGTGTTACTGGAGTCCAATGCATGAATGGTGGTTGGACTAGGCCAACTGAATGAGTTAGACAGTGGGCTTGTTGGGGCTGAGCGGCCCAATTTGACAAAATGCTTCAGCTTACTGCAGTGCTGGCACTTGTGTCCTTTGGCAAGGCAGGAGGGTGCGCATGTTCGGTGAGAGAGAGAGCCACACTTACCACATGGCCAGTGTGCTTTATTGTCCTGTCATCCCACAATGTTAACTTTGGGGTCCCCCAGGGAGGACGTGGGCTCGTCGGGCTCAGCAGCCGGGGTAACAGCTTGTGTTAGTGGAGCGAAGTATGGAGAGTGTGGGCTGGAGGCTCCTAACTGGGTGGTTAGCTGAGCCATGGCCTCAAGTTGGGATGCTAACTCCACCGTTCTGTAGAGCGGCAAGTCATCCAGTGCCATCAGCAGCTTCTCCTGTAGCTTCAGTTTGGTGGTGTGCTCCGCTAACTGGTCCCACACCATCTCATCTTCCAGTTGTGCAAACCTACACATGCTTGCCAGACAGCAGAGGTCAGCGACATACTGTTGGACCGACTCACCTACATGCTGTCAGCATTGGTAAAATCCAATCATCCTAACTAGCATGCTCTCAGGGGTGGCGAAATGCCCGGCTAACACAGCGACACGCTTATTGTAGCTGTCCGCAACTCTGAGTGTCTTTACGACATGCTGTCCCTCGCTGCCTAAGCAGTGAATTAGCATGGTGCGTAGCATTAGCTTGCTAATTTTAGCTAGGTCCATGACAGACACAAATGTTTCAAAATGACTCGTGCCAACGTGACCAAGGACTAGGCGGCTCACTGGGCAAAGCAAGGAAGGATGGGAGGGGTGTCAGCAGCGTTTCAATCTCAGTGTTTTCCAAGTTTCTCCTTGTCGCCAATTGATATGTCTAGAAATAATGAGCTGCAGACAGGGCCCAGTGCTGAGGTGAACTTTATTAAACAGTTAGCATGAACAGGCTAAGGAGGGAGCACACAGCGAGCTGACTGGGAGGTGGTACCAAAGGTGTATAGCAAGAGAGCCCTGGGTAGCCGGCTATTATACCTGCGGCGTGATGATGTCACATGTACGTACATACAACCACAGCATGGTGCTTTGTGCCATTTCCCATTTATCACACATTAGGGCTGTGCGATATGACAGAAGATTCATAACACAATACAAGTCATCTTATATCACGATAACGATATATATCATGATATACATTTTTCTGTAAATTCTACAGTTAGATAATCACATAAAAAAGACCACATCTTTTTAAACTTTTTTTATTAATAGTTATATTAATTAATAGTTATAACTTGATTTTTTAATGTGCATTTGAGACTTGATTCTCATAAATTTCAGGTTTTTCTTCTAAATTATATATGGATAAAAATTAAACATCAATAACTGAAATATTTTCTGAGCCAGAGTAGAAAAGCAAAAAAAAACCAAAACAACAACATAAAAAAGTGTCTGAAAATGAGAAAATTACCCATGGCTGTCACCTACAGATATAAATTAGTTGTTAGTTTAAATCAGTGAAAATCGCGGCCATCTTTATGTAGAGCAACAATTCTTTATTCAGATCCTCAGAGAGTTCTTTGCCATGAGGTGCCATGTTAAACTTCCAGTGACCAGTATGAGAGAGTGTGAGAGCGATAACACCAAATTTAACCCTAAGGCTGCCCTTCAGTTCATGGACATAGCACCCCCACTGCCACAGTCGCAGTTCTGCGCCTGTCATGTGATGTTATATGACGTGGCCAAAAACTCCCCAGTTGACTTAAGTTGTACAAAGGATTCCACCTTACAAGGTGGCAGACACGTATAACTTACTCCTCTTGCCTTGGAGGACTCATGGCAGACATCGAACCATCCTGAAACCTCACTTCTCTACACCAGAGAAGAATTGTCTGTAAATAAATGGAGATCTAACTCGATCGCAAGACGGAGGAGGCATTTGCTCCCAAATCTGCCAGCTATGATTTTAAAAAGAGTGTTATGACCCGAGCGTCGGTTTTGATCGCGCTCGGGCTAAGCTATGTCTCGCTGCCGGCCTTGACAGCTGCGGGCGGTATTCTGGCCTCTCCGGGCTCTTATTGTGAAAGTGCTCGGTGGGGCTTCCGCCTGTCAACGGTCGGTCAGCTGTGTGTCATTATCATCATTAGTGCTTCACCCATTTAAGCCCAGCACTGGCGTCGGTAGGACGCAGTAGTGTCTGGTCGCTTAACTGGTCACTAACCTGTTTACTTTTCTGTTCACCCACCGCCACGTTGCGGATGCCTGGACTACTTTCACACCTCGTCTGCTTTGGGTTTGGCCGTCGTTCCCCGGTACCAGTAAGTGTGCTTGTTAGCCTTATTCCTGCCGGCGTGAATTGACCTGAAGTTCCGCCTTAGCAGCCTGTGTGTTATTATTACCAAGCCTGTCTGTGTGTGACTGTCTCCTGCTCTGGACCTATAGTGTGCTGTATAGCCCTATGCCTCCTGTTAGGTGAAGACTCTTGTCATTATCTCAGCAGCTTGTGTATTACCTTATCACCGTAATAAAACTCACTGAAAACTCACTGGTGACTCTGTGCGTCTTATAGGTGGCTCGCGAGGGCCACCGCATGACAGTACACTGCTGCCCAAAACAGCGTTGACGGTGACGCCAACCCGAGACGCTATTCACCAGTGGGTTTGAGTTTTGGACGTTGCTTTTTCCTGTCTGGGTCCTGTGTATGTGAGGAATGCTGTCGCCGAAGAGCCACGTGCTGACAGGTGTTTTGGAAGTCGTGGATGAGCTGCTCATCTCCGCTTCCCTGCTGGACTATGACCACGGCATACATTGGTACCTGGACGCTGCCGAAGATGTTCTCTGTCATCTCTCTCCCCGCTACGCCAACCACCCGGAAGTCGACGCGAGGACATCGCCGCACAACGCGAAATATTCCTGATGATGGAGGAGGAACGCGGCATGAAGCAGGTGAAGAGGCACTCCTGCTCTTCGCCTATGGATCCCGATCCTGCCCTCGATCCGTTTCGGGAGTTTGCACCATCTGGGGGCGGGCGAAGGCGTCGGCGTCACGGCCGGGCGCATCTTCAGCAAGCTCCTGCTCTGGATCCAGTTCCGGGCCGCCGGGATGACCCCCTCAACCAGCCAGCTGCTGAGAGTGAGCTGAGTCCTGTGCCGGTGGGCTCCGTCCTTGGATCCTTTTTTACCATCCAGCGAGCGAGGGAAGGAGCAACGTCCGCTACAGCTGACAACATCCTCCCCCCGGGAGACAGGCAAGTCCAAGTTCACTTTCCTATTGATAATAATGATCTGTCTTGTCTGACTCCTGGGGGTGAAGCTTGGGGTTTGCAGCTCCCTGAGTCACTTTTCCCAGCTGTAGCCACTTGTATTAAACCTGCTGCCTCTGTGTCTCCTCCTGCGGAGCGGTCCTCGGCGTCAGTCCCACGCCGTCGAACGAGGGGGAGGCCTGCAGCTCTGGGAAATATCCCGGCCCTGCAGCCTTGCTTTGGACAGAGCAGAACGGACTGCAGTGAGGAGCCAGAGCCGACGAGAGAGCGTCCCCAGGGTTCCTCAGGGATGCAGCCCGAGTCAGCAGGTCCAGGGTCCTCTGCCCCCACGCCATACGGGTTATTAGCGTGGACGCCAGCGCGTGAGGATCCAGCTGCAGAGACCATCAGGCCGGCTGTGGAACCCGACGCAGCCGAGTGGGAGCCCGACGACGAGCTTCTTCTTGAACCTGGATCAGCGAAGTTCTGGACGGCTCCAGAGCCCGAGTGCAGGCAAGTGCTCTTTCTTGTTTTCCTGTATGGTGTATTAGAGCATTTTTGCCTGCCTCATGGGGAGGCGAGTGAGGGGCAGCCGTCCGCTGCACCCGAGCTTGTCTCGCTGGGCTCTGGCGCTGCCGGTGGAACTGATCCTGGTCCTCTCCTGTTTTCTGAGCACCTCCACAGCGTTACCGGTCCGGAGCCAGTCAAGGTCACGGGACTCGGGGTTCCAGGTTCGGAGTTGGAGGTCATCGCCGGAGCAGTCCTGACCCAGTCGGGGTCCGACGCGTGGGCCGAGATGACCCAGTCGGGGTCCGACGTATGGGCTGAGATGACCCAGTCGGGGTCCAACGCGTGGGCCGAGATGACCCAGTCGGGGTCCGACGCGTGGGCCGAGGTGACCCAGTCGGGGTCCGACGTGTGGGCCGAGGTGACCCAGTCGGGGTCCGACGTGGGTGCAGCAGTGACCCAGTCGGGGTCCGACGTGGGTGCAGCAGTGACCCAGTCGGGGTCCGACGTGGGTGCAACGATGACCCAATCGGGGTCCGACGAGGTCCAGTGGGGGTCCAGCGCAGGTGCAGCTGCGACCCAATCAGGATTCGAGGGGGTCCAGGTTTTTGGTTGTCCCCCTCTCAGGAGCCACCAGCTGGGGGCCATTAGAGGGTTTTGTTTGGCAGATCGGCGCTCTCCTGTTTTGTCGTTTTCAGGTGAGCGGCTGCATGCAATCCCTCCACGGTCCTGTTGGTTGTGGGATGCGGGTCGGCCACCCGAGGAACCGCTCGGTGCGTTCGGTGTCTTGGGTTGGCCACCCAATAAACTGTGCTTGTCACGGGGTGACCTGGTTCGGCCACCAGAGGACTTGTTTCTGGGGGCCTGGGACTGGGGCAGGCCACCTGATCATGTACTGTGGGACTATCTGTGGGCCCATATGGTGCCAAGTCATGTTTAGTACGTCTAGCAATTTTTGTTGTTTCACGTAGTCACAGTCATAGTCGAGTCTAAGCAATTTTAGATTGCCTCTTGTTCTTTTTTTGTAAGCCACAGTCATAGTCATAGTCAAGTCTAAGCAATTTTAGATTGCCTCTTGTTCTTTTTTTTGTAAGCCACAGTCATAGTCATAGTCAAGTCTAAGCAATTTTAGATTGCCTCTTGTTCTTTTTTTTGTAAGCCACAGTCATAGTCATAGTCAAGTCTAAGCAATTTTAGATTGTCTCTTGTTCTTTTTTTTGTAAGTCATAGTCAAGTCTAAGCAATTTTAGATTGCCTCTTGTTCTTTTTTTTTTTTGAAGGCCATAGTTTAGTTATTGTCAAGTCAGAGCAATTTTAGATTGCCTCATGTTTTTTTTTTGGAAAGCCACAGTCTTGCCATAGTCAAGTTAGGTCAGGGCAATCTGGTTTGCCCCATGTGTGTTGCAATCCTTAGTCTGGTTTTGTTTTGCTATTGTTCTTTTCTCCCCTCTTCTTTTTGAGGGGCTATGGTCAAGTTTTGTCTTTGTTGTTTTGTTCCCCACTCCTTCTTTGAGGGGCTATAGTATGGGGGTTTTGTTCTTAGTTTCCAGGTGTTTACATGTATTTTTGGTCTCGTGTGTTTTTGTTTTTTCATAGTCACCGTGTCTAGCACGTATCTTCTTCGTTTCCATAGTTACAGTCATGTATTCTTTTTTTTTTATATATAGTCATGTGTTTCCACAGTTAGTCATGTATTTCTTTCCTTTTTTTTCCAGAGTCATGTGTTTGTATTTATTCCTTGTTTTGTTTCCATAGTTATCGTGTGTTTCCATGTATTTCTTGTCTGGTCTTTGTCTTGTTCTTGGGTTGGTTTCTCTCCCTCCGCACCTGTCCCCCAACCTCCCACCCTGGGGGGGCGGGGGGGGCAGGGTGGTTCCTTGGGGCGTTCGGAGTCCGCCCATGGAGGGAGGGTACTGTTATGACCCGAGCGTCGGTTCTGATCGCGCTCGGGCTAAGCTATGTCTCGCTGCCGGCCTTGACAGCTGCGGGCGGTATTCTGGCCTCTCCGGGCTCTTATTGTGAAAGTGCTCGGTGGGGCTTCCGCCTGTCAACGGTCGGTCAGCTGTGTGTCATTATCATCATTAGTGCTTCACCCATTTAAGCCCAGCACTGGCATCGGTAGGACGCAGCAGTGTCTGGTCGCTTAACTGGTCACTAACCTGTTTACTTTTCTGTTCACCCACCGCCACGTTGCGGATGCCTGGACTACTTTCACACCTCGTCTGCTTTGGGTTTGGCCGTCGTTCCCCGGTACCAGTAAGTGTGCTTGTTAGCCTTATTCCTGCCGGCGTGAATTGACCTGAAGTTCCGCCTTAGCAACCTGTGTGTTATTATTACCAAGCCTGTCTGTGTGTGACTGTCTCCTGCTCTGGACCTATAGTGTGCTGTATAGCCCTATGCCTCCTGTTAGGTGAAGACTCTTGTCATTATCTCAGCAGCTTGTGTATTACCTTATCACCGTAATAAAACTCACTGAAAACTCACTGGTGACTCTGTGCGTCTTATAGGTGGCTCGCGAGGGCCACCGCATGTCAAAGAGATTATTTAGCTTATTAAGGTAAATAACTACATTTTGTTATAACAGAGAGTGGGTGAAGCTGGTTGATGTTCACCTGCTATTGACGCCAGCGCCATGTGACTTAGCAGAACAATCGTGCCGGTTCCATGTCGTCATATAAGATAAATAGTGGCGGAATAAAAGCAAAATTGAGGTGGAATAATCATAACAGTTTCTGGATGTAGGACAAAAAGCCAAAATGACCGACAGAAGACAAAATAACGGATGCCGCAAAAAGGACGAAGCAAGCCACGTGGCCAGTGGTAAGTCTGACACATGTCTTTGTTTGTTTACATTGTACTGATTTTCTGGTTCATATACTTTGAAGATAAGATAACAAAATGCCCAAAACAAAAAACGGTGACAAAAAAACTGTCACAAGCCGAGCCGGCTTGGCTTTCCCCAGCTCGGCCTTGATCTCTGTGGGTTTTGGTTCCATTATGCATGCGTATTTTGTACTTATTTCCTTATCCTTAGCCACTGTCTGACCGGCAGCTGTTAGTCAGCCGCTGTGACCTACTTTCTCCCACGCTGCTGACAGTCTGTCGGTCCAATCACGCCCCCTCGCTCTCCTTCTTTTCATCAGGTGTTCCTAGCCCCGATAATTATCTTTCCCGTGCCTCGCCCAGGTGTGCCCAATTTGTGTGGCCAGCAGTGTTTGTATTTAAGCAGCTCTTTGCTAGACAAACACCGCTGGACCATTATACGAGTCACACTATTGTTCTCCGTGGTGTGATGGTCACGTCCCGAAGGAATATTATTTGCGCTTGATGGGAGAACCGGACTTCTTGGACTGTTCCTGCCCTGTGAGTAAACTGTCTGGCATTTCTCTGTGCAGTAATTTCTGCTGTGCTAATCTGATAGCGTTTCCCCCCGCAGTGCTACTGTGACGCTTAGGCTGTTGCCCAGTTTGCTCCCCTTAGTCAGTCGAGCCTCCTTGAGTCTTCCTTGCTCTCCTGAGCGTGTATATTATTTGTACTTGTTTCCTGTGACCGAGGTACACAGTGTTCTGCCCGCTGCTCACTTTCTATGTCAGCCTTTTTGTGTACATCATACCTTCCTGTCAGTCTTTATTTTTGAACTGTTTCATGCCAATAAATGTGTGTTTTGTGAAACCCTGCACGTAAATCCATCCATCCTTCTCTTCCTCCATGCGCTGTGAGAAGCGCACAGGGAAGTTTATGACAAAAACAAAACCATTCTTTGTGTAAATGTGTCCAAAGTCCTCTTTTGACTCAAAGTTATGTAATTCAATATGGCTGCTGTGGCATTATGCAAGATAGATGCATAAATTTACTCCTATCTCAAACTTTGGATCAAATTCTACATCTTTCTAATTGACAGTAAGCCATTATCTCTTACCACTTTCAAGTTATAGCTTTGGAAATCTCTGACATCTGAACTGAATATTTTCTTGAAAAAAATCTTGACCACTGGGGCTGATGGCACAATGGCGCGCCTGTGGCACTTAAAAAGTTAACACACCTGCTCCCCATTCACACCTGAGACCTTGTAACACTGATGAATCACATGACACCGGAGCACATGACAATGGCTAATTGGGCACAATTTGGACATTTTCACTTAGGGGTGTACTCACTTTTGTCGCCAGTGGTTAAGACATTAATGGCTGTGTGTTATTTTGAGGGGACAGCAAATTTACACTGTTATACAAGCTGTACACAGGCTACTTTACATTGTATCAAAGTGTCATATCTTCAGTGTTGTCCCATGAAAAGATATAATAAAATACTTACAAAAATGTGAGGGGTGTACTTACTTTTGTGAGATACTGCAAATTAGCTCTTACTTTAAATCAGTGAAAATTTAAGTGTAGACTTGCAGCCTGCCATTCTGGCCTGATTTAACCTGTTTGCTTCTTAGTAAAAATATTTCAGATTGGTCATGATCTGAAAATCAAAGACACAAAAGGTAATGTAATAAAATTCATGTCATGACTAAATTTATTCATTTTCACTACTTGACTAATTAAAACGGTTAGAAATCAAATAAATTACATTAAGAGCCAACTTGCTCCTCTGACCCGTTTTAATGTATTTATTAGTCTGCATGTATGTGCCACAATCATACACTTTTGCAGCTTTAATAAATTTTTTTCAGAAAAACAAAGAAACTCAGCAGTAATTTAAGCCAAAGCAACAATGGCCTTCTACGTTATATTTCTAGTTAGCACAACTTAGCATCATCATTTCGCATTTTATAGTTAGGCATGGTGTTAATGTTACTGACCTCCTATTAAAACGAGGTTAGCAAACTATCCTCTGTGACGCAGCACAATGGAAAACAGTCCCACATCCTTGGCCAACAGGAGTAGCAGCCATCTGAACCGGTAGTTTGGTGCTAGCATTAGTATCCACTGGACTAAAGCCTAGCCACCACCACACCTGTTCTGCTGTGCGCATTGCAGAGGAATGACGGGGCGCTGACAAGTAGTGGTGAGCAGCTTTACTGAATAAACAGGAGTATGTGCATTTTAAATAACGATATAAACGATAGTCTATGAAACGATAGACGTTTTTATATCGTCATCCGATATATATCGTCATATCGCACAGCCCTATCACACATACATCATAATATTGTGATAAAATACCTTATTGTGGCTGAAGTATCATGATAATATCATATGGAGTCTCTGGTGATTTAAACCTATAATCACCTCAGCTGCAAAACACAAACATCTAAGTAAACACTGAGACAGATGACATCATTAAATATAATAACTAGAAAAGCACTCAGAGAGCGCACACCTCCGCCAAGGCTCCTTCTGTCCCTCATGGATCACTTCCAAAATGTAATGGGTTTGTGTGTAGGTCTAGAGCCGCTTCTGGTGAAAATTGCATCAAGTTTTGGAAAATTGTTGCAAACATACTCTGAAGAGATAAGAGCCTTGGCGGAGGTATGCATTTTAAGATCATCACCAAAATGTAATGGGTTCATCTCTAGCCCAAGAACCACCTCTGGTGAAAATTTCATCCAAATCTATCCAGTTGTTTTTGTTTAATCCTGCTGCACAAAAAGAGACAAAGCCCTTGGTGGAGGTATGCACTCTCAGATCATCACCAAATCATTTGTTCCCCGTGCCATTACACACCTTTCCTGAAAATTTCATCAAAATCCGTTCATAACTTTTTGAGTGATGTTGCTAACAGACAGACAAACCAACCATCCAACCACTGCTGGCGAAAACATTACCTCCTCCTCTTGGTGGAGGCAATAAAGCTTGAAATGAGCCTCTGTACATTTAATGGAAACGTTTCACTTCTTAAAGGTTATCCACATTAGTTAATTTTTAGTTTGAAATCCTGATGTACAAACATCCTTCACTATTAATGAAAGCCCTCCTGAGTTGGGAATAACAAAGCTGCTGAAATTGAGTCTACAGACCGTCATACACATTTTGCATATTATTTGCATATTTGACCTGGGTTCTCCCTTCAGATTTGCATATCCTTATGAGCCCATAACCGACATGACTTCTGAAGTTTTGAGACGTCACTGAATGCACGTTTGATCAAAACTGCAGATCAGCAAAGGCAGAATCAGTTACTACAGATAATAATGAGGGTGCTTCTAAAGGAACCACGCCCTATTAGAGTGCTGTTAAAATGTTTCATTGACTGCATTTTAACAGTAGACGCTTTATTAGTACTGGTGTAAAGTTTCAGCTAATGGTTTATAAATCAATACTCAAGGCTGCAGAGCTGAACATTCTCTGTGTAGTAAAGCTTAGACATTCATAATGTTCTATGTGAGGAACGACTGCACTGACACTATAGTCAGGGTGGAACTACTGTATGTTGCAACCAGGGCACAGCAGAGTTTGAAGCCTTCTTTTTTTCTTATTTTTGTCATTTTTAGCTTTATAAACAGTCCTAATGACCATAGATGGACCACTAAATCACCACAACAGACTGGTGTAGAGCCCGCATTACTGCTGGCCCATTCACACTGGATTAATATCACAGATGTCCTCAAGAATTATTACAAACTGCAATAGGTACACAGGTAATACCAGTCCTGTTCAAACAGGGCTAAAGATTACAGTCCTACAGGGCTACAGTGATGACTGTTTTTTAGTTTTAATGGTAAGTAAATTAGTACATCATCTGCAAAAAAAAAAATAAAAAATGGAAAGACACATTATATTATTCAAAAATTGAAAAGGGCAGTTGAAAGAAAATTGGACTGGGCCCAAAACACAACCTTTGGGGACACCAAAGGTAAGTGTTGTGGAGGAATAATTAACCAGTTGGACCGAAAAACTCCTGTCTGATGAATTAGACTTTAACCACCAAACAGCAACAAGTTTAATGTAAACATAATTTTCCAAATGTGATAAAAAGACCAAACAGTCAACAGTTTTAAAGGTTGCCGACTTGTACAACTGTGACTTAATTATCGTAATTTGTGGACTTTTTAAATGGTAAGCTTGTATCTTTCTTTATAACAAATCTGTGATTTTAATTATAAAATTCCACCTTCTTAGAAATTATATTTTTTCCTGTATGTTTCTGATAAAGTTGATTTTTTTTAAATATAAAATGACAGTCATATCATACGACTGCACAGTTCATCAAACAGCAACTGCAATTGTCTGTTGCTGCAATTCTATAATTGCACAAAATGTTGCAATTTAGATCTAAATTGCATAAATTTTAATTTGTAAAAATTACTGTACAAACATACTTTTGTATTTTTATGCAAATTAATATCTGACCTGGGAAATAAACATTTCAATATCATCAATTTATTCAGTATTTCCCTTGACCATAACAAAGAAAGTAGACTCATTAAACAAAAGGCGATATTTGGGACCATAATAGCAGGCAGACATTTTCCTCAAATTGTGAAGCTACTATATCATGATTTTTGTTCTTACAAATGCAGCTTGTTTATTATTTGTTACACCGATATTCAGTTTTTAAATTTGTTACTTGGATATTTGCTTTTTCTGTCTGTAAATTACAGACAGAACACAGGACACTGTGTTGCTACTGAAATACACTGTTAATACTGAAAATGACAACCATCAACTTTAATTACTGCACACTAAACATGTAATCAAACCCAGTATGAACTCTGAAACAAAATACAAATGTGCAGACAGATTTCAAAATTTTTAGGTATTTCCAGATTTATATTTAACATATATGCACGTCATTTTCTGAGTCTCTTACTTGTAATGTTTGTGATATGAATCTAAAGTTTGTGGTTTAAACACTTGTGTTTTTAGTAACTACATGTTTGTGATGCTTAATGGGCTCACTGCAACGTAGAAACAACACCAGTATAGCTGGAAATGATCAGAGGAACCATCTGGACCTGAGGAAATTAAAGCCACAGGGGAACTTCCTGTTTACAGGGAAAAAAACAACATACTCCCAAAGGACCTGAGTCCGAAAATTTGGGACTTTCTACAGCCTATATGATTTTAATGTAGTTTCTGTTTCTTTTAGTGAATTTTCTGATTAAGTTTTAGAATGAGAGTTTCACATTTATTCAAAAATTGCAAAATATTCAGAATGTCAGATTATCTCATCATGACATTAGCAAAGTATTCTCTCCCGTGGCACTGATTGCCTCCACCTGTTCCTAATCAGCTGTCAGGTATATATACAGGCTCATTTCCTCCACTCCTCACGGGACTGTTAAACTGTTTTCCATGCTGTTGCCAGAAGCCCTGTCCTGAGTGTGCCTCTCCTACTGATGGTGAAACTGGGGCCTTATGAAACAATGAGCAACTCTGAGACAACACCATCATGATCAACACATTGTTATGAAACATCGAATAAAGGGTGTCATCTGCTGACTGAGTGTCAGAACTGCATTTGTGTGGAAGACGAAAAAAAATCTCAATACTTTTTTTTGAGCATTTGGCCATTCGAGGTCTATTCAAAATTGTATGGCAGGAACAAACAATACAAAGCAAACAAACAAACAAAAACTAATTCCCTCTCAAACTTCTCGTGAGCCCTCAAGTCACGTGATGTGACCGACATGAGGCCTCGCTTGCTACGGTCACGTGACTGTGGGCGTGCTGAAACAGCGCTCGATACACTGCTCATGACACTTCCGCTTTATATTGTTCGAATCAGTAGCCATGGTTACATGTGCAAAATTTCTTCAATCTAATTACAATTCAGATCAGAACTTTACTGTTTACATGGATCCTGAAAAGGCCGATCCCATTAGGACGTGCGTTTCCATGTGTCACACGTTTGAACGGACTAAATCATTTTGACATGTGTACAATTATCCAACATTCCGGAAATAGTAGAAGAAGAAGCAACTTCCGATCTAAACAAACCCCACTTTGTGTCTTTCTCTTTTTGAAATGGACCTGTATTGTGTTATTCAGACTGTACTTTTGCTTCTGGTGATCCCCGTAATGAAGCTACAAGTACTGTACATACTTTTGCATATGATGAACAGAGGGAGACAGCAGGACGATACAGACCAGTTTTGTTTTACTCCCGCCATGTCTTCCACTAGCTGCTGTAAAGGTGGAAATACATCAAGTTGGCATGTGACTGACATACAGACATGTGCAGTAAACATATTTTCTACCCAAACATTCGGAAACATCGGAATTAGTGTTTATATGCGCACCAATCGGATCAACAATTGGCATAACCCACCCGTCTCAATCGGAATTAAATTTTGATCCAAACGAGTGTGATCAGGTCAGAATATTTAGATTGGAGTGTTTACATGAAGCATTTTTATTTTATTTATTTTATTATTTTTATTTTATTTTATTTATTTATTAACAGGCTTTTAATCCGGTTACTTGTGTCCATGTAAACATGTAAACATCCGGTTACTTGTGTCCATGTAAACATGGCCAGTATCAAGTGGGTGATGTCGAGCATAACATCTCGAGCCTCTCCTCAACATGGTAAATTTTATTAGCAATTCAGACAGTTTTCCTAAATATGCCCAACTCAAGCATCAAATTTGTTCTTCACTGAGTAGCAGCAGACAATCTGAAATGTCCTGCTGGTGGAAAACAGAATTCTGAGGTTAACATGGATCAGAATCAACAGTCTGTTCTTTCTTCTTCTTTTTTTTCATTTTTCTGCTTCATTTTACTGCATTTATTACACTGAATACATTTCATACCATTATGAGCTCTTTAATATTTTGTTTCTGTCAAATTTTATCTCGAAGTGTAAAAACTATAAACACAAAGAGAAGCGAGTTCGACTTGAAAATCAGCTTCCAACGGTTTTTTTTTTTTTTTGGTCTCCATATTAACGGCCGTTTCCTGCAGGATTCAAAGAGTTTGATAAAAATCAAAAATAACTGTGATAATATGAGTCTGTTACTCTGAATAATCCGCATTTCTGAGTTCAAACCTTTGTTTCTGCATCAGTGAAAATGTTCCTGTTCCATCCAGACTGATGGGAATTACGGATCAACAATAAAACTCAAATAACGACACATGCAGCACATTTCCAGTTAAGGTTAAAAACTCACATGTTAATAGGAAAAACATTCCAATCCATCCCTCCATTGTAGTTTAAACACATGAAGTCATCTCTAGAAAAAGGAGTCCGCAGCCCTGACAGAAGGCAGACAGAGAAGCAGGAAACATGATCTGTGCGTGGATATGGATGTGTGTGTGTGTGTGTGTGTGTGTGTGTGTGTGTGCGCGTGTCTGTGTGTGTGCGTGTGTGTGCGTGTGTGTGGGTGGCTGGGTGGGTGTGACACTGTCTTGCAAACAGATCCGTTCCTGCTTTTTTTTTTTTTTTTTTTTGTGGGGGGGAGAAAAAACAGATCCAGTGGACACGTACAAGAAGTCAAGATTCAAAGATTTTATTTGTCAATACTACTGTACGTACAGGACATACAGGAGTATTGAAATGGCATTTTTCTCTCTTCAGTGGTGTGTACAATATAAAAAAAAAGATTAAGACTGGAAAAACAACAACAGTAGTCTATGTACAGTAATGTTACCCATCGTGCAAATAACGACAAAAGATAAACCCAGACGTCCCATAGTGCAAATAAGGATAAACGATAAAACCCGGTAATCCTATATACAGAAAAAGTAGAGCAGTAACATTTGTAGTTGCAAGTTCAAATGCGGTAGTGTAGGTGCAGACAGTGACAGACAGGACTGCACATAATTATTATTGCAATAACAGACAGCAGCAGATATGGGATTTGTGCAAACGGTTGCAATAAGGTGCAGAGACATACAGCAGCAGATGTATTACTGATGGTGTGCCAGTCTTTCTGTGCCAACAGCTGAGGTAGTTATTGTGCAGGTGAGTGCGCTACGGTCTGGGGGGGGTGGACAGAGTTCAGAGTCCTGATGGCCTGATGAACAAAGCTGTTTAGTAGTCTTGTGGAGCAGGCTCGGTGGCTTTGGTATCTTTTCCCCGAGGGCAGGGGGCTGAAGAGCAGTGTTGGGAGTAATGCGTTACTGTATCACCACTGCAGCAATGTGCCGTGTAACAAAATTATTGTTTAAAAATTCAGTAATGTGTTACAGTTACACGTGTAACTCATTTTATTAATATGGATAGATATTTTTAGCACAAATAAATACAAACTGACCCTACGTACAGTAGCTAACACAGCTGTCAGTCAATGTAACCTGTTGCAGAGAGCCTTTTCACGACTGAGCGGAGGAAAAGATGAAGCTATTTTGTTTTTGTGGAAAGAGATTATTTTTCCTTTGTTACGGTTAAGGACAAAAGCATTTTGGTGGGTTGCAAGCTAATTGCAGTTGAGACCGACTGTAATCTTCAGAAGCGCCTAAGAGCAGCAACAAGGTCCTACAAAGCTAGTGCTATGCTATGCTAACACTGTGTTAGTGGATTTATGCTATCTGAACAGCCATGGCTGGATTTCATGCGCAGGTATGCATCCGGACAGTTTGTGACCCAGCAAGAATTAAACCATCTGATTGCCACGTTGTTACAGACTGAAGATGTGATATAAACGGTGACTTTCCATCAGACAGCTGAGACTGTGATCCACTGAAGTTAAAACACATTTACTTGCTACCTGGATAAAGATTATTCAAAAATGGATTTGATCTCCAAAAGGAATTTAAGGGACTGGATCTTGCCTCTGTCACAGCAGATATTTGGACTGTGGATAATGGACATTTTCTTTGGGTCAATGCACATCAGATTAAATCCATAATATTAAAGGTAAGATAAACACTGACAGCTTTATGCAGTGTTACCAACTCCCTTTTGGAGGGATTCTCACTCTTTTTCCCTCTCTCTCACACCACAAACCCAATTTCTCACTCCAGAATGAAGAAATTGCTGGCAATTTTGTGTTGATTTTCTTCAAATTTTTCTCACAATAAGAGCTCTCAAGGCAGGATAAAGCAAACTGAACATGTTCTAAAAGCTCTGTCTGAAACAATCTGTTTTCAGCCTGATTACTGATAAGCCCGTAATGTAATCCATTAATTAAATTATCTTGCTATGTGTGCAAGATGATTTAAGTATGTACTTAAAAGTAACGTGAAAGTTACTTTTCCAAGTAACTAGTTACTTTAATCATGCAGTAATTGGTAAAGTAACTCAGCTACTTTTGAAAAGAAGTAACTAGTAACTGTAACTAGTTATTATTTTTTTAGTAATTTGCCCAACACTGCTGAAGAGGGAGTTTGAGGGGTGGAAGGTGTCACCTGCAATGTTGATGGCTCTATGGGTGAGGCGGGTGAGGTAGATGTCCGAGGGGTGGGGGCAGGGGGGCACCGATAATCTTGCTGGCTGCTTTCACTGTGCATTGTAGTGTCTTCTGGCAGGTGGCGGTGCAGCTTCCATACCACACTGTGATGCAGCTACTGAGGATGCTCTCAATGGTGCCCCTGTAGAATGAGCACATGGGAGGGCGGGACTCGTGCTCTCCTCAGTTTGTGGAGGAAATAGAGGCGAGTTTGAGCCTTCTTGGCCAGTGATGTGGTGTTGTTGGACCAGGAGAGGTCCTCAGAAATGTGCACCCCCAGGAACTTGGTGCTGCTCACCCTCTACACAGCTGCTCCATCGATGATCAGAGGGGGACGCTGTGTGCGTCCCCTGCTGCAGTTGACCATAATCTCCTTGGTTTTTCCCACGTTCAGGAAGAGATTATTGTCTTTACACCACTGGACTAGTTGGCTCACCTCATTTCTGTAGTTGGCCCCCTCGTTGTTGGTGATGAGGCCCACCACCGTCGTGTCATCCACAAACTTGATGGTGTGGTTGGTGTTGTAGGCTGGTACACAGTCATGGGTCAGTAGGGTGAAGAGCAGTGGGCTGAGCACGCACCCTTGTGGAGCCCCTGTGCTCAGTGTGATCATCTTGGATGTGTTGCTGCCAACCCGCACATTCTGTGGCCTCCCTGTAAGAAAGTCCAGCACCCAGTTACAGAGACAGGTTTTGAGTCCAAAGTGTCTTAGTTTTTGTATTAAGTGCTGGGGGATGATTGTGTTGAATGCTGAACTGAAATCCAAGAACAGCCTTCGCACGTAGGAGTTCTTTGAGTCCAGGTGGGTGAAGGCTGGACAGACAGCAGCAGAGATGGTATCTTCTGTGGATCTGTTTGACTTGTATGCAAACTGAGATGGGTTGTGGGAGGGAGGGAGGGTGAACTTGATGTTCTGCATGACCAGCTGCTCGAAGCACTTCATTATGATGGGGGTCAGTGCTACGGGCTGGTAATCATTGTAACTGGATGGGACAGGCTTCTTTGCGACTGGTATGGTAGCAGTTTTGAAACATATGGGGATAACAGCTTGACTCAGGGAGATGTTGAAGATGTCGGCCAGGGCATTCTTGAGCTCCTCTGCACAGTCCTTCAGAACGCGACCTGGTATGTTGTCTGGTCAAGCTGCCTTGAGTGAGTTGATCCTGGAGAGGGTTCTCTTCATGCTAGCCAGATGGAGACTTATAGTCTTCTAGTCTGGGGAAGGAGTGAGGTTATGTGCTTCTGTGCTGTTTTGTGCTTCAAAGCGGCCAGCAAAGTAATTTAGGTTACAAAGCAGTGTGATGTCACTCGTACAGGTCTGAGGTGGGGGTTTGTAGTTGGTGAGGGTCTGGATGCCACGCCAGTGGGAACGTGCATCTCTGCTGGTGCTGAAGTGGCCAGATATTTTCTTGCTATACTGACGTTTTGCCTCCTTGATGCCACGGGACAGGTTGGCCCTAGCTGTTGCTAGACCTGCAGTGTTGCCAGCCTTGAAGGTAAGATAAGATAAGATAAGATAAGCCTTTATTAGTCCCACAATGGGGAAATTCCAGGATTGCAACAGCACAGGGATAGCAACACTCAGAGCAACAATCAGAAGGCAAGAAAAAAACAAGAACAGCTAGTATACATATGTATATGTATATATATATATATATATATATATATATATATATACATAGACACACAGTGCAGAGCATTATGGTTGGTGAATGTGCAGCAGGTAGCAGAGGTCCTCAGGAGCCTGTGGACCTCTGCTGTCATCCGTGGATTTTGGTTAGCACGGACAGTAATGATTTTGCAGTGAGTGACATCATCAATGCATTTAACTATGTGCAGTGCATCCGGAGAGTATTCACAGCGCTTCACTTTTTCCAAATTTTGTCATGTTACAGCCTTATTCTAAAATGGAATAAATTCATTTTTTCATCAAAATTCTACACACAATACCCCATAATGGCAACATGAAAATGTTACGACTCGCCGCTCATCATCTGCATCAGCTGCGCGCATACCTGCGCCTCGTCAGCCGCGGGCTATTTAGCCCACTCAGCCCTGTGCAGCGGTCTGGAGCCGTCTGTTCGCATCGGCACTTCTTCGCGTTTGGATCATCTTCTGATCATCAGCAAAACTACGCTTCAACGTAAGCATTCCTTACCTTTTCCAAGTCTTCTCCCCTGTGCACAGGTGGATTCCCTGGCGGCGGATACCCCGTCATCGCCACCCAATCCTCACCCTCGTCACAGGCTCTGCAGGACGCTGTCTTCCGGGTCTCCCTTGGCCAACGCCAGCCACCTGCCACCCACAAGTAAGCAGCACACAGCTCATTATTCCTGTTCAGGTGTGGTGCCCTTTACCCCTGTCCTTTTCTTTCTCCATAGGGTTGTCCGGCTGTACGGCGCACTGCTCTGCTTCCTGTGCATCAGCGTTCACCCTCATCACATGTACATATCTCACACATCCATCCAGACACACCTGCTTGTTGAATAAAGCTGTTAAATCTATCCTGAGCTTGCGTGCGTGTTTCCTGAGCCGGTCATTATGTCAGTACGGCTCCAGCAGAGCGGCTCAGCAGACAGCGGACTTGCACGCCGTCTTTCCACCCTCGAGGCTCG
This sequence comes from Pholidichthys leucotaenia, assembly GCA_020510985.1. NCBI lineage: Eukaryota > Metazoa > Chordata > Actinopteri > Cichliformes > Pholidichthyidae > Pholidichthys > Pholidichthys leucotaenia. Next base: position 35,499,771 of record CM035848.1, read on the forward strand.
GGTGGATTTAATAGCCCACCAACAGCAGGTGATATTGAACCAGTTGGTAAACATCACTCACCGGTTAGACCGCTTGGACCCCCAGCAGGCGTTCCCCTCGGCTCGTCAGGGAGGGGTAGCTCCCGCCGCTCCGGTGGCCAGCCAGTCTGCCACGGGAACGCCAACCCGACTCACACCTATCCCAACCCCCGCCCGCGTCAGCGGGAAGCTCGGCGGAGTGCGGGGGCTCATCATGCAGTGTGAGTCGGTGTTTTTGCGCGTTCCCGGGGATTTTCTCTCAGACCACAGCCGAATTGGCTATATTGGTAATCTTCTGGAGGGGCGAGCGTTAACTTGGGCTTACGCTGTTATAGCAAAGCCCAGTTACGCAAACCTCTCCTACAGCCAGTGCGTGCAGAGCTTTCTCAAGGTGTTCGACCATTCCCAGCATGATAGCGTCCTCACTGACCGCCTCCTTGGCCTCCAACAGGGAAGCCGGTCAGCGGCGGACTACGCTATCAACTTCTGGGTCGCAGCGGAGGAGGTAGGCTGGGATGAGGCGTCACTTTGTGGCATCTTCCTCCGCAGCCTCAGCTCGGGTCTGAGGGATGAGCTGGCCGGTCGAGACCTTCCGGAGACGCTCTCGGAGCTAATCTCCGTAACTATTAGTTTGGATAACAGGCTGCGTGAACGGTCCACCGAGCGGAAGTTAATCAGCCGCTCGCGTGGAGGCTCCGTCCGCACGCCTCAAGGCCGCCCCCTGGTGTTACCTCCTCCAGAGTCTTCCGAGGAATCGGAGGCGATGGTGGTTGGTTGGTCAAAGCTCCCCCTAGCGGAGAAACAGCGCTGCCGGGAGTTGGGCCTCTGCATGTATTGCGGAGGTAATCAACATACCGTGGAGCATTGCCCGGAGAAGCCAAACGGGGAGGTCCGCGAGTCACTGTAGGGGGGCTCGCGGACTCTAACTGGTCAAATCCCCTCAGAAGTCTATCTCTGCCCATTCGTTTCTGTCACAATGCCACGGGGCACCTCACACACGCACTGGTGGACTCAGGAGCAGAGCAGAGCTTTATTTCAAAGAGCCTGGCAACCCAATTGGGCATCCACTGCCACCCTCTGGCTGCTCCTCTCAGCCTGATCACCCTCTCCCATGCGCCCCTTGGACAAGTGACTCATCGCACCCAGCCAGTCCCTGTTATTATCTTAGGTAACCACTGGGAGGATCTCACCCTGTACGTTCTGTCCTCCTCTGTGTCGCCTGTCATCCTAGGGTACCCCTGGTTGCGTCTGCACAACCCTGTGCTGGATTGGCAGACAGGAAAAATCGCCGCCTGGAGTTCCTTCTGTATGGGTACCTGCCTACAGTCCGCAGCCTGCGCCCCGTCCTCTACCCCTCCGGCCAAGGACGCCGCGCCTCTGGATCTCTCTCTGGTGCCCTCGGAGTTCCATGACCTGGGTCTCATATTTAGTAAGTCCAGGGCGATGTCTCTCCCTCCTCACCGGCCCTACGACTGCACCATCAACATCTGCCCGGGGGCGCCCCTGCCATCCGGACGCCTCTACAACCTGTCAGCGCCGAGAGGCAATGGATAGTTACATCAAGGAGTCACTCAACGCGGGAATCATCCGTCCCTCCTCGTCTCTGCTCGGCACAGGGTTCTTCTTCATGTCTAAGAAGGATGGGTCACTCCACTCCGTATCGATTTTCGGGCCCTGAATGACATCACGGAGAAGGACCGTTACACCCTGCCTTTAATGGACACTGCCTTCCACTCCCTCCAGGGGGCAATCTGGTTCACCAAGTTGGATCTCCGCAGCGCATACCACCTCGTCTGGATCCGGGAGGGGGATGAGTGGAAGACGGCCTTTCGAACGCCTAGTGGTCACTTCGAGTATCTGGTGATGCCGTTTGGACTGACCAACGCCCCCGCTGTATTTCAACGCCTAATCAACAACGTCCTGCGTGATTTCCTTGGCCTCTTCGTGTTCGTGTACCTGGATGACATCCTCATCTTCTCCAGGTCACGTGAGGAACACCAGGTTCACGTGAGGCGGGTCTTACAACGGCTGCTGGAAAACAGGCTGTACATCAAGGCCGAAAAATGTGAGTTTTACGCTAAGACCACCTCCTTTTTAGGATTCGTAATCTCACACAACCAGGTCCTGCCTGACCCCGCAAAGGTCAAAGCGGTGGTTGACTGGCCCACGCCGACCTCCAGGAAGCAGGTCCAACAGTTTATTGGGTTTGCCAACTTCTACCGCTGTTTTGTGCCCAATTTCGGTGCCATCGTTGCCCCGTTGACCCGTCTCACTTCCCCCAAGAACCCCTTCCCGTGGACCGAAGAGGTCGCAGCAGCGTTCCAGGCGTTGAAGACGGAGTTCTCCTCCTCCCGAGTCCTGACCCAGGTTGACCCTACGCTGCAGTGTTTGGTGGAAGTCGACACGTCTGATATGGGAGTGGGGGCGGTGCTATCCCAGCGATCACCCACCGACGGGGTCAAGTGACCCTGTGCCTTCTTCTCACGGCATCTGTCTCCAGCCGAGCGGAACTACGGCGTCGGGGACAGGGAGCTTCTCGCCATCAAGCTCGCCCTGCAGGAGTGGCGCCACTGGCTGGAGGGGGCTGCGTTGCCGTTCGTGGTGCTGACGGACCACAAGAACCTGGAATATCTTAGATCTGCCAGACGTCTGAATGCCCGCCAGGTTCGCTGGTCCTTGTTCTTCGCCCGGTTCCGCTTCACCATCACCTACCGCCCTGGCTCTAAGAACGGCCTGCCCGATGCCCTGTCCAGGCAGTTTGCCCTCGAGACGTCAGAGGAGCCGGGTCACACCATTCTGCCCAGCTCGTGTGTGGTAGGGGCGATTTCCTGGTCCATCAGGGACAAGATCCGGAGGGCGCAGGAGACCGAACCGGACCCTGGCGGCAGACTGGAGGGAAGGCTGTTTGTTCCATCTACTGACCGGGGGGAGGTCATCCATTGGGTTCACACCTCCAAACTCGCCTGTCACCCTGGTGTTTCCTGGCTAGTGGACCTCCTCCAGCGTTCCTTCTGGTGGCCAGGTCTTCAGAGGGACGCCACCAACTACGTCCGGGCGTGCCTTGTGTGTGCCACCGGCAAGTCAGGAAATTCTCCCCCTGCGGGCCTGCTCCAGCCCCTGCCGATCCCGGGCAGGCCCTGGTCCCACATAGCCCTCGACTTCGTCACCGGTCTCCCGACATCTAACACCTATGACGCTGTGCTGACCATCGTGGATGGGCAGTGCGAACGGGCCAACCAGGAGCTGGAGGCTGCCCTACGCTGCGTCACTTCCTCCAACCCGTCTTCCTGGAGCACGTACCTGGCCTGAGTAGAGTACGCCCACAACACGGCACGGTCTTCTGCCACAGGGATGTCCCCCTTCAAGGCATCCTTGGGATATGATCCACCATTGTTCCCGGAGCAGGAGGGTGAGCTGGCCGTTCCATCCATCCAGGCGCACCTGAGACGTTGTTGGAGTCTGTGGACCAAGGCGCGCGATGCGCTTTTACGCACGGCGACACGCAACAGCACCACGGCGAATCACCACAGGAGACCGGCCCCTGCCTACCAGGTGGTCCAACGAGTCTGGTTGGCCTCGCAGGACATTCACCTCAAGGCTGAGAAGAGGAAGTTGGCCCCACGCTTCATTGGTCCCTTCACCATTTCGAAAATTATTAACCCGGTGACTGTGCGTCTGGCCCTCCCCCCCTCCCTCCGCATATGTCCCACCTTCCATGTGTCCAAAATCAAGCCCGTGGTCTCCGATCCCCTCTGTCCCCCGCCCGCGGCGCCGCCCGCGCCTTTGATGATCGATGGCCACCCGGCCTGGAGAGTCGCTTCCATCATGGACTCCCGGCGCCGAGGTCGCGGGCTGCAGTACTTGGTGGACTGGGAGGGATTCGGCCCTGAATGGAGGTTCTGGGTGCGCTCTTCCTTGGTGTTGGACAGGAGTCTCATCACGGAGTTCCACCGGGCGCATCCGGAAAAACCAGCGCCAGGAGGCGCTGCTAGGGGGGGGAGTACTGTCACGACTCGCTGCTCATCATCTGCCTCAGCTGCGCACACACCTGCGCCTCGTCAGCCGCGGGCTATTTAGCCCACTCAGCCCTGTGCAGCGGTCTGGAGCCGTCTGTTCGCATCGGCACTTCTTCGCGTTTGGATCATCTTCTGATCATCAGCGAAACTACGCTTCAACGTAAGCATTCAGAATCAGAATCAGAATCAGAATCAGAAAAAGATTTATTGCCAAGTACATTAACAGATCACTGATAACATACGACAGAATTTGACTTGACACAGAAAATGAACCTGCATTTCCGTGACGCGGCATGCGTCTGAAACGCGCCTGCCAACAGAAGGGTACAGGTAGCATAAGAAATAATACAATGGGAAGGAGCACAAAAATCATTGATTTCAGAATACTGGTCACATGATCAATATTATGATTACAAAGAAAAAAAAAAGCCCTCAATGCACATCAGCAGACCAAAAGAGTTCACAGGACACAAAGAGAGCAGTGAGTGAATCATCTTGTTGTCAGTTTGTGGATCAATATGAATGTAATGTTGAAGCAAGTGTTGTATCAGTAAGAACAACAAGGACACTTTGGCAGGAGATGTTTTGTCTGGCTACTGGCAATTGTCCTTGGCAATTGTCCATGCAGCTGCTGTCCAAGGCCATGTGCTCAGTGTTTTGAAAAAAACAGAGACTGTAGACGATCAGGAGGATTTTTGTAAGGGAATTGAGCCAAATAGAACTGATCACAGAGAAGGAACTTTATATTCTTCTGCAGATTCAGTACTTAATCCTTCATTGCGGGGCGTTGAGTCCGTCGTGGATAGACCTAAGCGTAATCATGATGTAATCCACCTTCCGAGACAGTTCTCCATTTGTCGCTATCAGGGTCTTCTCCATTTTTTCAATTTGATGGATGCACCTCGCCTGGCCAGCATTTTGATAGGTTGTATCCATCTTCAGCAATTTGCGGTACACCAGGACAATCCCAGATCCAATCAGAACGATCCCAATCACCATTATTACGAAGACATACAAATCTTCAATGTCTTCGATAGAGAGATTAGTCAGGCACAAGATTCTCCAATTACTTGTCTCCCGTAAATAGCCCGCTGGAGCCGTCCCTGCGGGGCAAACAGCTTCCCCCGGAGCACTTTTCCTTGTTGAAAAAATAGTGTCAATTGCGTTCAAAGCCCAGCTTATTAATTCCATAATTTCTTTCGATAATCAGCAGTCAGACGCAGACAGACAACAGCAAGCTGGGATCCAGTTAGTTGGGGAGGTGGGGAGCTAGAGCAGAGAGAGAAAAGAAGCGTCTGTTCTCTTTGGAGGCGGAAGTGAGAAGGAAAGTGAGAAGCATTCCTTACCTTTTCCAAGTCTTCTCCCCTGTGCACAGGTGGATTCCCTGGCGGCGGATACCCCGTCATCGCCACCCAATCCTCACCCTCGTCACAGGTTCTGCAGGACGCTGTCTTCCGGGCTTCTCCCTTGGCCAACGCCAGCCACCTGCCACCCACAAGTAAGCAGCACACAGCTCATTATTCCTGTTCAGGTGTGGTGCCCTTTACCCCTGTCCTTTGCTTTCTCCATAGGGTTGTCCGGCTGTATGGCACACTGCTCTGCTTCCTGTGCATCAGCGTTCACCCTCATCACATGTACATATCTCACACATCCATCCAGACACACCTGCTTGTTGAATAAAGCTGTTAAATCTATCCTGAGCCTGTGTGCGTGTTTCCTGAGCCGGACATTATGTCAGAAAAATGTTTTTGAGATTTTTGCAAATTTATTAAAAATAAAAAAAACAAGAAATCCCATGTACAGAAGTATTCACAGACTTTGCCTTGAAGTTCAAAATTGAGCTCAGGTAGCTCTTGTTTCCACTGACCATTCTTGAGATGTTTCTATTGTTTGTTTGGAGTCCACCTGTGGTAAATTCAGTTGATTGGACATGATTTGGAAAGGCACACACCTCTCTATACAGTAGTGTGAAAAAGTGTTTGCCCCCTTCCTGATTTCTCATTTTTTGTATGATTGCCACACTTCAATGTTTCAGATCATCGAATAAATTTAAACATTAGACAAAGATAAGACGAGTAAAGATAAGACAAGATAAGACAAGTAAACACAAAATGCAGTTTTTGAATGAAGGTGTTTATTATGAAGGGTAAAAACAATCCAAACCTACATGGCTCTGTGTGAAAAAGTTAATCCCCCCCCACCCTGTTAAAACATAAATTAACTGTAGTTTATCACATCTTTGGAAAGCTGAGTTCAATTTCTACAGCCACACCCAGGCCTGATTACTGCCACACCTGTTCTCAATCAAGAAATCACTTAAATAGGACCTGCCTGACAAAGTGAAGAAGACCGAAACATCCTCAAAAGCTAGACGTCATGATCATCATCCAGAGAAATTCAGGAACAAATCAGAAACAAAGTAATTGAAATCTATCAGTGTGGAAAAGGTTATGAAGCCATTTCTAAAGTTTTGGGACTCTCTTGGGACTTTCGCCATTATCCACAAATGGCGAAAACATGGAACAGTGGTGAACCTTCCTAGGAGTGGCCGGCCAACCAAAATTACCGCAAGAGTGCAGTGACGACTCATCCAAGAGGTCATAAAAGACCCCACAACAACATCCAAAGAACTGCAGGCCTCACTTGCCTCAGTTAAGGTCAGTGTTCATGACTCCACCATAAGAAAGAGACTGGGCAAAAATGGCCTGCATGGAAGAGTTCCAAGACAAAAACCACTGCTGAGCAAAAAGAACATAAAGGCTGATCTCAGTTTTGCCAGAAAACATCTTGATGATTCCCAAGACTTTTGGGAAACTCTGTGGACCGACGAGACAAAAGAACTTTTTGGAAGGTGTGTGTCCCATTACATCTGGTGTAAAAGTAACACAGCATTTCATAAAAGGATCATCATACCAACAGTAAAATATGATGGTGGTAGTGTGATGGTCTGGTGCTATTTTGCTGTTTCAGGACCCGGAAGACTTGCTGTGGTAAATGGAACCATGAATTCTGCTGTCTACCAAAAAATCCTGAAGGAGAATGTCCGACCATCTGTTTGTGACCTCAAGCTGAAGCGCACTTGGGTTCTGCAGCAGGACAATGATCCAAACACACCAACAAGTATACGTTTGAATGGCTTAAGAAAAACAAAATAAAGACTTTGGAGTGGCCTAGTCAAAGTCCTCACCTGAATCAGCTTGAGATTCTGTGGCATGACCTTAAAAAGGCAGTTCATGCTCGAAAACCCTCCTATGTAGCTGAATTACAAAAATTCCACAAAGATGAGTGGACCAAATTTCCTCCACAGCCCTGTAAAAGACTCATTGCCAGTTATCACAAATGCTTGATTGCAGTTGTTGCTGCTAAGGGCGGCCCAACCACTTATTAGGTTTAGGGACAATCACTTTTTTAAACAGGGGCATGTAGGTTTGGATTTTTTTCCCCTTAATAATGAACACCTTCATTTAAATACTGCATTTTGTGTTTTCTTGTGTTATCTTTGTCTAATATTTAAATTTGTTTGATGATCTGAAACATTTAAGTGTGACAAACATACAAAAAAAAAAAAGAGAAATCAGGAAGGGGGCAAACTCTTTTTCAGACCACTGTATAAGGTGGCACAGTTGACAGTGCATGTCAGAGCACAAACCAAGCATGAAGTCAAAGGAATTTTATGTAGATCTCTGAGACAGGATTCTCTCGAGGCACAAATCTGGGGAAGGGTACAGAAAAATTTCTGCTGCTTTGAAGGTCCCAGTGAGCACAGTGGCCTCTATCATCCATAAATGGAAGAAGCTTGGAACCACCAACACTCTTCCTAGAGCTGTCTGGCTGTCGAAACTGAGCAATCGGGGGAGAAGGGCCTAAGTCAGGGAGGTGACCAAGAACCCGATGGTCACTCTGTCAGAGCTCCAGCTCTCCTCTGTGGAGAGAGGAGAACCTTCCAGAAGGACAACCATCTCTGCAGCAATCCACCAATCAGGCCTGTATGGTAGATTGGCCAGTCAGAAGCCACTCCTTAGTGAAAGGCACATAGCAGCTCCCCTGGAGTTTGCCAAAAGGCAACTGAAGGACTCTCCGACCATGAGAAACAAAATTCCCTGGTCTGATGACACAGATTGAACACTGTGGCATGAATACCAGGTGTCATGTTTGGAGGAAACCAGGCACCGCTCATCACCATGCCAGTGGTGGTGGCAGCATCATGCTGTGGGATGTTTTTCAGCGGCTGGAACTGGGAGACTAGTCAGGATAGAGGGAAAGAGGAATGCAGCAATGTACAGAGACATCCTGGATGAAAACTGCTCCAGAGAGCTCTTGACCTCAGACTGGGGTGACAGTTCATCTCTCAGCAGGACAACGACCCTAAGCACACAGCCAAGATATCAAAGGAGTGGCTTCAGGACAACTCTGTGAATGTCCTTGAGTGGTCCAGCAAGAGCCCAGACTTGAATCCAATTGAACATCTCTGGAGAGATCTGAAAATGGCTGTGCACCGACACTTCCCATCCAACCTGATGGCGCTTGAGAGGTGCTGCAAAGAGGAATGGGCAAAACTGCCCAAAGGTAGGTGTGTCAAGCTTGTGGCATTATATTCAAAAAGATTTGAGGCTGTAATTGCTGCCAAAGGTGCATCAACAAAGTATTGAGCAAAGGCTATGAAAACTTACAGTGGTGTGAAAAAGTGTTAGCCACCTTCCAAATTTCTCTTTTTTTGTATGTTTGCCACACTTAAATGTTTCAGATCATGAACAAATTTAAACATTAGACAAAGATAAGACAAGTAAACACAAAATGCAGTTTTTAAATGAAGGTGTTTATTATGAAGGCTAAAAAAATCCAAACCTACATGGCCCTGGGTGAAAAAGTGACCCCCCCCCCCATTAAAACCGAAATTAACTGTGATTTATCACAACTTTTTTGGGAAGCTGAGTTCAATTTCTCGAGCCACACCCAGGCCTGATTGCTGCCACACCTGTTCTCAATCAAGAACTCCCTTAAATAGGACCTGCCTGACAAAGTGAAGAAGTCCAAAAGATCCTCAAAAGCTAGACATCATGCTCCAATCCAGAGAAATTCAGGAACAAATGACAAAGTAATTGAAATCTATCAGTCTGGAAAAGGTTATGAAGCCATTTCTAAAGCTTCGGGACTCCAGTGGACTACAGTGAGAGCCATTATCCACACATGGTGAAAACATGGAACGGGGTGAACCTTTCCAGGAGTGGCCGGCCGACCAAAATTACCACAAGAACACAGCAACAACTCATCCAAGAGGTCACAAAAGAACCCACAACAGCATCCAAAGAACTGCAGGCCTCATTTGCCTTTTTTAAGGTCAGTGTTCATGACTCCACCATCAGAAAGAGACTGGGCAAAAATGGCCTGCAAGTCAGAGTTCCAAGAAAAAACCCACTGCTGAGCAAAAAGAACATAAAAGCTCATCTCAGTTTTGCCAGAAAACATCTTGATGACCCCCAAGAGTTTTGGGAAAATACTCTGTGAACTGACGAGACAAAAGTTGAACTTTTTGGAAAGTGTGTGTCCCATTACATCCGGCATAAAAGTAACACAGCATTTCATAAAAGGAACATCATACCAACAGTAACATATGGTGGTGGTAGTGTGATGGTCTGGTGCTATTTTACTGCTTCAGGACCTGGAAGACTTGCTGTGGTAAATGGAACCACAAATTCTGCTGTCTACCAAAAAATCCTGAAGGAGAATGTCCGGCCACCTGTTCGTGACCTCAAGCTGAAGCGCACTTGGATTCTGCAGCAGGACAATGATCCAAAACACACCACCAAGTCCACATCTGAATGGCTTAAGAAAAACAAAATAAAGACTTTGGAGTGGCTTCGTCAAAGCCCTGACCTGAATCTGACTGACATGCTGTGGCATGACCTTAAAAAGGCGGTTCATACTCAAAAATCCTCCAATGTGGCTGAATTACAACAATTTCGCAAAGATAAGTGGGCCAAATTTCCTCCACAGCGCTGTAAAAGACTCATTGCCAGTTATTGGAAACGCTTGATTGCAGTTGTTGCTGCTAAGGGCGGCCCAACCAGTTACTAGGTTTAGCGAGCAATCACTTTTTCACACAGGGCCATGTAGGTTTGGATTTTTTCACCCTTAATAATAAACACCTTCATTTAAAAATGGCATTTTGTGTTTTCTTGTGTTATCTTTGTCTAATATTTAAATTTGTTTGATGATCTGAAACATTTAAGTGTGAGAAACATCCAAAAAAATGAGAATTCAGGAAGGGGGCAAACACTCTTTCACACCACTGTGTGTACATGTGATTTCTTTGTTTTTTTATTTTTAATAAATTTGCAAAAATCTCAGATTTTTTTCACATTGTCATTGTGGCCTATTGTGTGTAGAATTTTGAGGAAAAAGTCAATTTAATCCCTTTTGAAATAAGGCTGTAACATAACAAAATGTGGAAAAAGTGAAGCACTGCCAATACTTTATAGATGCAGTGTGTGCTACAACCTCAGTGTATTCCTTTAGGTTTGTGTGCCCATTGTGATTGGCTGCATGCTTGAAAGTGTCCTAGTCTGTCATGCTGAAGTAGTCTTTCAGATCATCAGAGGCTCCCTCTGGCCACACACGTATCTGCTTTTTTGTTGATCTGATTGTTTTTACTCTGGGTCTGTATGCTGGCCTTGACAAGATGGTGATGTGATCAGAGAGACCCTGGTCTATAACCGTCTACTTAGTTTTCCTACATAGTATGAATATGTACCCATACATATTGTCACCCTCCGTAGCGACTGTTATTGTCCTAGTTGTATACTGGAGGGGGCCATTTGTGTAAGTCTGTTGCGTCTTTTGCATTTAATACTATTAGGTGGTGGACTGCCTCCAGATCAACGTGAGGAAAACTAAGGAGCAAGGAGCAGTCTCTCCAGGGTCTTCATCATGTGAGACGTCAGGGCCACTGGTCTGTAGCTGTTCAGGTCTCTGGGGTGGGAAGTCTTTGGTACGGGTACCACATAAGATGTTTTCCACAACTATGGTACCCTCCCCAGCTTCAGGCTCAGCTTGAAGATGTGCTCCACAATCCCACACAGCTGGTCTGCGCAGGACTTGAGGAGCTTCGCGCTGATGCCGTCCGGTCCTGACGCCTTCCTCTCCTTGATCTTCCTCATCTCCGTCCTCACCTGGGTCTTAGTGAGGGTCAGGTTGGGGGGCTGTGTGCTGGGAGTGGGGGGGTGTTGGTGGAGTGGGGTGTGGACAGCAGGTCTCGATGACTTCAGAGGCGGCAGTGGTTGGTGTGCAGGCAGGGGGGAGGGTGGTTGGTCAAACCTATTAAAAAAACAGGTTCAGATTGTTCGCCCACTCCCTGCCCCCTGTGGTCTGGGAGGAGGTATTCTGGAGCCCAGAGATGGTTTTGAGGTTTCTCCAGACCCTGCCGATGTCGCTCCGTTGCAGCTTGTCCTCCATCTTCTTCCTGAAGCTGTCCTTGCCTTCTCTGATCTTTCTCCTCAGCTCCCTCTGTACGGACTTCAGCATCTCCCTGCTCCCCGACCTGAAGATCTTCTTCTTCTCTCTCAGAAGTGTTTTTATCTCAGGGTTGATCCAGGGTTTGTTGTTCGAGCAACACCGTATGGTCTTGGTGGGTACGGTGTTGTCCACACAGAAGTTGATGTAATCCGTGATGGTGTGAGTGAGGCCATCAATGTCCTCACCATGTGGATCGCAGAGCTGCTCCCAGGCAGTGATTTCAAAACAGTCCTCTAGAGCATCCATCGCCTCCTCAGACCATATCTTCACCGTGCCCATGACCGGAGGTTGTCTGTGTAGTAGGGGTTTGTACACCGGCAGGAGATGAACCAAGTTGTGATCCGATCTCCCGAATGGGGGGAGTGGTGATGAGGTGTACGCCTCCTTAGTGTTTGCATAGAATAAGTCCAGTGTTTTATTGTCTCTAGTGTGGCATGTGACATACTGGGTGAACGTGGGCAGAATGGGAGACAGTGAAATATGGTTGAAATCCCCAGAGATGAGGAGAAGAGCATCTGGGTGTTCTGTCTGCAGCCTGCCAGTTACTGAGTGAATGACGTCACGCGCTGTCCCAGCGTTCGCCGTCGGATTTGCATAAATAACAATGCAGATCACATGTGAGTATTCCCTCTGGAGATAGGTAGGCCGCATGCTAACAGCTAGCAACTCAATGTCTTTGCTGCAGTGTTGTTCCTTTACCGTGATATATCCCGGTCTGCACCAGCTGCTATTGACATACATTATCACTCCTCCACCCCTTGCCTTCCCACTGTCTGGTGTCCGGTCTGCCCCTATTGCGTGGAAACCCTCCAGTTCCATGTTAGCTTCTGTTGCTAGTTCTGTTAGTCATGTCTCAGTAAACAACATCATGCTAATCTCTGAAGACACTCTGGTAACGAGCCATAGCTGCTAGCTCATCTGTCTTATTGAGTAGCGATCGTACATTCCCCATAAAAACGGATGAAAGGATAGGTCTGTATCTTATATTTCTTGCCCGCCGTCTTGCTCCAGCATGATATCCATATCGCTTCTGTCTTATTTCTACCGGTATGTCGAATTCTTGCATTAGCATCGTGAGCTGATTAAGTGCTAACAGTTGGTCTCTATTGTACTGCCTCCTAAAAGCAGTGGCTCCGTCCACTGGTTCAGGAGACATTTTGGCGATCCATGTGTCCGTGATGGATAAGGCGTCACCGGATCAGAAAGTTTAGCAAGAGAAGCCAGATAGCAAATAGAAATAGGAAGAAACTGATCCGCTGTTTCAAAAAGGCAGCCTACTCGTGTGGCGCCGGAAGTTTATCAGCCGGTTTAGGTTTCAACGGGCAGTCCTTGTGGAACTGTGCTCAGAACTACGGTCGCTCTAGGAGTGCGACACAGTGAGAAGCCGTGTGCTGCCCGTCCCAGTGCAGGTGCTTACAATTCTGGGGCTTCTGGAAGCAAGCATTCCAGAGGAAGCTGGCAGACCCATCGGGAATTTCCCAGTCAACTCTGAGCTGAGCTATGCCAGCTGTGTGGGATGGCATTATCCGGCTGTCACCAAGTATATCATATTCCCATACAATGCAATTGAACAGGCCATCATCAAAGCGCAATTTGCAGTGAGAGCCGGTTTTCCTAATTATTCTAATGAACAGCATTGTTGGAAACAAACTACAAGCTGGCACTGTGCGGATGGGTGGCTTCTTGGTGAATAAATTCATGTAATTGTCCTAATAATAACCCAGCTCATGTGCAGTGCTCCTGTGTGCCCCACAAATATCACCCTGTCTTTGAGGCTTCATTGCAACTCCTTGGTTTGTGTAAGTGACTTACTTTTTTTGCTGATTAAACTACAGTTTCACAGCATTCTACCAAGCCCCCGATTGAGTCTTTGTGTACAGTAGTTATGTCAATAAACACATGCATAATGTTTGAAATGCAACAGTTTCACCCATTCCCCAGTGCACTTCATTCGTTTACAACAGTAGTGTGTGTAATCCATATGAGTTGTATACAACTTTAAAGGATGAGATTTGCATTTTGGACATAAAATATGTACTTGCCAAGTGAAATATGATCCGCTTTCAACTGACAGGTGACTGTGGCTACCCACTAAATAGGTTCATATTGTCTTCTTTTTTGTGACTGTTTTCCTTTAATTCAACCAGCTGATCCTCCCGGCTCACCACAAATTGATTGATTTATTCATTTTTTAAAATAACACTGTATAAAAGATACAACATACATTTAAAAGCAATGCAATGACACAAGAAAGTGTGCACACTTATTTCCATTGTGGTCCCTAAAAGATACCACTGCTGGTCTCATACCTGAAGCCTTCTGCTTTGAAAGCTGGCAGTTTAACCGCTGAGCTACATATGCTACAAATGCCAGTGAAAAATTTAATCCAAATCCATCCAATAGTTTTGGAGTACACGCATGCACAATGAAAATAATCTGCAGTTCATATGCCTATACTGTCAGTGGCAGCCAAGAGCCACCAAACTTATTTGAACAGCAGCAATCCAAACACAGAAGAAGAGCATGGTGGCAGACATTTTAAATGGTGGAAGCGACGGAGGTACGTGAATACAATGACAATCAAGACGAACAGGTGCTTTTGCTATTTAGTGGCAGAGGAAGAAAACAGACAGGCAAAAAGACGGACATTTGTTCACTCAGTATTGGCAGGTTGCTGAGTACTAGTGGTGTGCGATGCTGCAAGGTTTGGTATCGAGCCGATGCCAAGTAAATACAGGGCCAGTATCGCTGATACGATACCAATACTTTTTAATCATTAAGGTGGATGCATCATCAAATTACCAAATCTGAATGAATTTTCATGATATTTAAGTGTTTTGTGATGAAAACAGCTGAGCTCTGCGCTTCAAGCAATCAGCTGATTGGATACACCTCCTCTGGTGTTCTGACATTTTGGCATATTTATCAGGACAACACTGGACAGTTGGTGGTACAGACTGCAGTCAAATTAAAAAAAAAAACATGGGGAGAGGGCTCAACAGTGATTTGGATCTTTATCCTGCAGCATGAAAGTGCTCAGACATCATCAACAGGTCCCGTCAAACAAGTATGTGTTTAGCTCTCTGTGTGTGTATGTGCTGCAGGCGGCAGCTGAGATGAGCCCTGTATGAGTTTTTCCTGAGAACCAACACTGCAAATCTGCCATTATAGGGTAGCTGTAAGTTAGAAACCTGCTCAGTAAGTCACACATAAGTTCAAAGAGTGTTACTCATATACTTCTTCTTCTGCCAGCACCGCTGCTGAGCTCACTTTGCTCTGCACAGGAGTCACCGTCACTGCTTGACTGAGGCTGCCAGTGCACAGTGAGCGTTCGGCTCTGACATCTGAAAGGCAGCCATAATCATGTGGCACAGTAGACCATCTCTAAAACATGCCTGGACTGGTTTTTCATGGTTTTCACACATAAATTTAATGCCTAAAACTCTCAGAAGTGAAAACAAATTGCACGCTGTGTATTAAGGGGGTATCGCAATATTTGAAAAAGTATTGAGTCCAGAGTATCAACAAGCTGGTATTGAAGTATTGATGCTGGAGTATTGATACTCCCATCCCTATTGGTGTTGTCTTTTGGATGATTCATCCATCCATCCATCCATTTTCTACCGTTTTTCTGGAGGTCTGGGTCACGGAGGCAGCAGTTCAAGCAAAGAAGCCCAGAATTCCTTCTCCCCAGCCACCTACTCCAGCTCTTCAGAGAGGACACCAAGGCATTCCCAGACCAGCTGGGAGACATAGTCTCTCCAGCAAGTCCTGGGTCTGCCACGGGGTCTCCTCCCATCGGGATGTGCCTGAAACACCTCAAGTGGGAGGCATCCAGGAGGATTCCTGATCAGATGCCCATACCACCTCAACTGGCTCCTTTCAATGTGGAGGAGCAGTGGCTGTACTCTGAGCCTCTCCCGGATGACTGAGCTCCTCATCCTATCTCTGAGAGTGAGTCCAGCAATCCTATGAAGAAAGCTCATTTCAGCCGTTTGTATCCACGATCTTGTTCTTTCGGTCATTACCCAAAGCTCATGACCATAGGTGAGGGTAGGAACGTAGATTGTCTGGTAAATTGACAGCTTTGCCTTAGAACTTCACTCCCTCTTCACCACAACAGACCGGTACAATGTCCTCATCACTGCAGATGCTGGTCTGATCCGTCTGTCAATTTCTTGCTCCATTCTCCCCTCACTTGTGAATAAAACCCCAAGATACTTAAACTCCTCCACTTGGGGCAGGAGCTTGTCCCCAACCCGGAGAGGACAATCCACCTTTTTCCGGCTGAGGACCATGGACTCGGACTTGGAGGTACTGATTCTCAACCCAGCCGCTTCACACTCAGCGGCAAACTGTCCCAGTAAGACCTGTAGGTCATTGCTGGATGAAGCCAGCAGGACAACATCATCTGAAACAACAGACTTGAGATCCTGTGGTCATCAAGCATGACACCCTCCGTTCCCTGGCTGTGCCTAGAAATCCTGTCCATAAAAATTATGAACAGGATCAGTGACAAAGGGCAGCCCTGACAGAGTCCAACTCTCACTGGGAATGAGTCTGACCGAGTGCTGGCAATATGAACCAAACTCTCACAATGGTCATACAGAGACCAACTAGCTCGTAACAACAAGCCCGATACCCCATACTCCCTAAGCACCCCCCACAAAAAACCACAAGGGACATGGTTGAATGCCTTCTCCAAGTCCACAAAACACATGTAAACTGGTTGGGCAAACACCCACAAACCCTCGAGGATTCTCGAGAGGGTAAAAAGCTGGTCTGATGTGCCATGGCCTGGACAAAAACCACATTGCTCCTCTTGAATCCGAGGTTCGATCAACGGCTGGACTCTCCTCTCCAGTACCTTGGCATAGACCTTCCCAGGGAGGCTGAGAAGTGTGATCCCTTTAAAGTTGTAGCACAGTCCCCTTTTTTTGAAGAGAGGAACCACCACCCACGGGCATTGCCCCCGACCTCCATGCAAAGTTGCAGAGGCGTGTCAACCATGACAGCCCTATAACATCCAGGGCCTTGATGTACTCCGGGCAAATCTCTTCCACCCCCTGGGCCTGGCCACCAAAGAGATTTTTAACCACCTTTGCAACCTCAGCCCCTGTGATAAGCAAGTCGTTCCACCGCCCGACCATGTCCCCAGTCGAAGTCAGCAGTGCCCCATCCACACCATACACAGTGTGGACAGGGAGCTGCTTCCTCGTCCTGAGCTGCCGGATAGTTTGCCAGAATCTCCTCGAAGCTGACCAAAAGTCTTGTTCTATGGCCTCACCAAACTCCTCCCATACCTGAGTTTTTGCTTCAGCAACCACCCGAGCTACAGTCTGCTTGACCTGCCAGTACATCTCAGCTGCTTCGGGAGTCCCACAAGCCAACCAAACTTGATAGGACTCCTTCTTCAGCTTAATGTCCCCCCTCACCACTGGTGTCCACCACTTGTTTCGGGGGTTTCCACCACGAGATGTCCCGACAATCTTGTGGCCGCAGCTCTGGGGAGTCACTTCAACAGTGGCGGTGGAGAACACGACCCATTCAGACTCCATGTCTCCAGACTCCCTTGGAATGTGGTCGAAGTTCTTCCGGAGGTGGGAGTTGAAGACCTCCCGGACAGGGGCCTCAGCCAGACATTCCCAGCACACCCTTACTATATGTTTTGGTCTACCAGGTCTCAATGGCATCCTCCTCCATCATGGGATCCAACTCACCACCAGGTGGTGATCAGTTGACAGCTCTGCACCTCTCTTTACCCGAGTGTCCAAGACATACGGTCGCAGGTCTGATGACACGATAATAAAATAGATTATCGACCTGTGACCTAGGGTGTCCTGGTGCCAGGTGCACATATGGGCACCCTTATGCTTGAACATGGTGTTCATTATGGACAAACTGTGGTTAGCACAGAAGTCCAATAACTGAACACCATTCAGGTTCAGATCAGGCAGGCCATTCCTCCCAATCACCTCCCTCCTGGCTTCACTGTTGTTGCCCACGTGCGCATTGAAGTCCCCCAGTAGGACAATGGAGTCTCCAAAAGGAACACTCTCCAGCACCCCAGTCAGAGACTCCAAAAAGGGTGGGTACTCTGAACCATCATTTGGTGCATAGGCACAAATGATATACAGGACCCATTTCCCAACCCGAAGGCGCAGGGAAACAACCATTTCATCCACTGGGGAAAACTCCAATATAGAGCCTTCAAGGTGGGGAGGATACAAGAATACCCACCCCTGCTCTTCGCCTCTCGCCCGGGGCAACTCCAGAGTAGGCCAAGCTCCAGGAGACTGGTTCCGGAACCGGAGCTGTGTGTTGAGACCGACTATATCTAGCCAGAATCTCTCAACCTCATGCACCAGCTCAAGCTCCTTCCTCACCAGAGAGGTGACATTCCACTTCCCAAAAGTCAGTTTTGGAAGCTTGGGATCAGACCGCCAAGGTCTCAGCCTTTGACTGCCACCTGTTCCATATAGCACCGGACCCCCATGGTCCCTCCTGCACGTGGTGAGCCCACTGGAGGGTGGGCCTACAGTATGTAACTCCTTCGGGCTGATCCCGGCCGGGTCGCATGGGCGGACACCCCGCCACCAGACGCTAGCCATCAAGCCCCTCCCCCAGGCCTGGCTCCAGGGTGGGCCCCGGTAACCCCATACTTAGTGGGGTACACTGAATCCTTGTTCTAGCATTCATCATGAGAGTCTGTTGGATCGTTCTTCATATGACCCTTCACCCAGGACCAGTTTGTCTTGGGTGACCCTACCAGAGGCATATGGCCCCAGACAACATTGCTCCTGGGATCACTGGGGCACGCAAACCCCCACCACTATAAGGTGATGATCCATGAGGGGTGAATGATTCATATGCGAATGAAGAACTAATTTATACAAGCATATAAAAATTAGTTGTGTTACCACTGTATTTCACAGCCTTTTTACAAATTGTACAGCTTGCCGTTGTTTCATTTTCACCCTGGAAATGTAGCCACACGACATGGCGCTCCTCTTCCTCTCTTCCATTCTTCTGCTCCGTCTCTATGCTGTGCGTGCATGCTGTGGTAGCGCATCTCGATAACTAGCATAAAATTTTATGACACTGGCACTCTGGCAGCCGGCGGCTGCTGCTTGCTAGCTTGTTTACCAGGTGCTGCGGAGTCCCATGATGGTACCAGAGGGAGGATGGAGGAGGTAAAACCACAAGTAGAAGAGGAGCAAAGCGTGGCTGAGTGTGCCTGCTCTGTGCTGTGACAGGAGCGGCAATACAGACACAGAGTATCAATCTCGTTACACTGGTATTGATCAGTATCAATGTTGGTATTGATATTATCATATTATCATATTATAGATAGATAGATAGATAGATAGTTTATTTCGAACACAAAAATATAACAAATACAAGCAAATGGCAAATGCAATAAAGTAACATTATACACTGTTCGAAAGGGAGAAGGAAGAAGTGAACACTTATTAATTCCATCTCCTCTTTTCCATAGATACACCCATGTGAATTTTATACAAATTACCACCTTTAAGACCCCAAGTAAACAATTTACTGTATTTTTTACAAATCAAAATTAACACCCATCCATTCTAACATACAATGATGTCCATACAACAAAACCAGCCTCAAACAACACAGATATACACAGTGCTGTCCTACCCACCCTTCCATAGTGTCCCATAATATCCCAGAGTGAGCATAATGAATCGTACATATAACTACTGCCCTTCTAACATATACCCTTTCAGCAAATGGTGCTTATACCTCTTTTTGAATTGATTTCTGTTTGTACATAGTTTCATTTCCGGCTCTAGACTGTTCCACAAATCCACCCCACAGACAGATATGCACATACTTTTCTTGGTTGTACGTATCTTGGGTTTTGTAAAGTTTAAGTCTCCCCTCAAATTATGATCATTGTCTCTTTTTTTAAATATTTTTTGTATATTAGCTGGTAGTTGATTATTAATTGCCCTGTACATTACTTGTGCTGTCTTAAATTTAACTAAATCGATGAACTTTATGACATGTGACTTCAAGAACAACGAATTGGTATGGTCCTATATCTTGCATTGTTTATTATCCTTATAGCTCTTTTTTGTAATGTGCATATTGACTGTAGGTTGGTTTTGTAGGTGTTTCCCCAGACTTCTACACAGTAGTTAAGATAAGGTAAAAACAGTGAATTGTACAATAAGACCAATGATTTATAGTCCAAGAAGTGTCTTGTCTTCCCCAGTATGCCTATACATTTTGCTAATTTGATAATAATCAATTATCATTGATATTATCGGTTCCAAGGTTGTCATAGCCAGGAGCGGCACTGGGGTTAAGCTCCCAGTGCTCATAAAATGCTCCTTACGGCGTGTGTCTCGAAAAGCCTCTGACAACTAAGTCCAACTCTTAGCCTGCCCTTGTGGTTTAGTCTCTAAGCCCGGCGGAACTGCTTTTACTAATAGGAGAAGGGGCGAGGGCGGATCTCTGGCGCCTTAAAACCAGATGCTTCGGGTAGATGGTGGCTCGTCAACCTGGGAAGGTAGCCCATCTAGGGGAAGGTAAACCCTGATTTCAAACCTCCGCTGCCTTGCGGCACACCCGGTCACGGGAAAGGCTTCGGGATTCAACCCTGAGGAAAAATCCGGAGTCGGAGCCCCTAAGGCAGTTCTCTGTTGTGCTCAACATCGTTCTGGCAGCTCCTGTGACGGCGCTGGTGCCAAACTATAGCAGCCCTGCTGTTCCTTTGGATTCATCAGTGACGTGGAGAGGGGGGACATGCTGCATGGGTAACATCTTGTCCCCCATAACTTCCTGCCCAGGCTTGAATCCTACCAACGCCCAACGCTGGAAGGTAGAACACCGGTGCACATTGGCCTGTTCAGCCACAGGCGGTGCTGTTCCAGAAGAGTAGACGTTTAGGATTCTCTTCCATGGCCATCACAGACCGATTGAAGCCGACGAATTGATATTATCGATATTTGAATCGATCTGTCCACCACTACTGCGTTCTTTCCTCTGGTGGGAGTTTCCGGGCGCATGCGCAGTACCATTCCATTGATGGTTAAGCTGAGCTATTTTTGTTTATTTCAAAAACAAAGTGTTATTTCGAAATTCTGGCAAATTAAAAGTCGAGAAAATATGGCGATACAATGATGCAAGCCTTTAGTTCCACTTAATTTTGACTGGGTGAGCTGAAACAGAGGCGCACAGACAGACAGACAGATGGACAGATACACAGAGCCACAAACAGATACAGTAACTGACTACCGTGTGCCTCTCCATTTCACCGAGGCATAGTAAACTTGAAGTATAGTTTTTCTGTAAAGCTGCCAGTTCTTCTGCTTACAGCTGCATTTTGATAGAAGCTCTGGAACATCTTGGCTCCTATCTTAACAGAGGAGGAACCCAGGAGACAAAGAACAAACAGAAGTGTCCTGTTTAATATCCTGAATACTGTCAGCCTGCTGCTGCTGTCAAGGCAGCACACTCAGCTGCAGGAGCTTAAAATTGATGTTTTTGTTTTTATATCAGTCATAATCAATTGAACTCTTTCATGTGGACACTTTCCAACAAAATGAAATTCAAATGTCTGGAGAAAATCAGACAGAAAAAAGCCAGAAGAGCACAGAAAATGACCCGACACAAAGACATGATACTAACTAAACAAAGGTGTTAAACAGGTGAAACAATGAGGGAGGGACACATTATAAGGTCATCTCACATGCACACACTCAATTTGCGCACGCTCTCATACACGCGCATGCACACACACATATGTTCTTTTACAGGTGCAGACACCAGACTTGTGATGTGACCTTTTCAGAAGAAAAAAGTTTGTCTTCTTTTAGTTGCAGTTGTTTCAGTTGTGTCTGATTTTGGGGGGACATGTTCCTCCCTTGATTCTCTTAAGGGACGGCTGTGGCGCAGGTGTAGTGTGGCCGACTACTGATTGGAGAGTCAGGGGTTCGGTTTCCACTCTGCTTGCAGTCAGCATGTCAAAGTGTCCTTGAGCCGCTGAACCCCCAGTTGCTCCTGGTGGGTCAGGCCAGCACGTGCGTATGGCAGCTCTGGCACCATCAGTGTGTGGACAGCAGGATCTGTAAAGCACTTTGGTCATCTAGAGATGAGAAAAAGCGCAATATAAGTGAACATCATCTTCCTTTTCTGTCCAGTTTGAATGCAAACTAAAAAATAAAGAGCACCACAGGGTTGAGTTTTTCTGCTGCAGCAGCACAATGAATCTGTGAAGTCGAAACACATTTCCTGTTCTGGTAAAAACTAGAGCAGCTCTTCCAAATGAAGATCTGTAGTTTCTCTGCCTTCTGCCTTTGTCAGTGAGGTGGACCACTGCGTTGAAAGGCCAACTAAACCGCTTCTCTATTTCTATTAAAACAAACCAGAGATTGTGACATTTGTCATGCAGCCTGCTGTTACAACTGTCAGCCTTTCTGCACCCACACTTCCAGCTGTGGGAAACTCAGACAGACATATACAAGACTTATGCAGTTTTTTTTTTGCTGAGTTGCATGTTTACAAAAGCTTGCAAATTGATAAAAAGTTGCAATTTTGCAAAGTTATTACAAATTTCCGAGAAAAAGTTGCAAAATTACAAGAAAAAGTTGCAATTTTGCAAAAAACCCCACAAATTTATGTGAAAAAAAATTACAAATTTACATGAAAAAAGCTGTATGAGAAAAAAAGTTGCAGTTTTACAAGAAAAAAATTGCAATTTTGCAAAAAATCATGAATTTATGAGAAAAATCTGCAAATTTAAAAGAAAAAAGCTGCAGTTTTACAAGATAAAAGTTGCAAATTTATGTGAAAAAAAGGTGCAATTTAAAAAATCAAAGCTGCAATTTTGCACAAAAAGTCAGATTTATGAGGAAAAATTTGTAGTTTTACATGAAAAAGCTGCACATTTATGAGAAAAATTTTACAATTTTGCAAGAAAAAAGTTACAATTAAACAAAAAAGTTATGAATTTATGAGAAAAAGTTGCAATTTTACAAGAAACAAGTTGACAGTTTCCCAGTGTCCCCAGACTATGCTCCCTCGCTGTTTTCATCAAATCTCCAGCTCACCACCTCCCACTTTCCAGAAGAATGAGGAGTTTCAGGAATGTAATTTAAATGTTTGGTTGTGTTCTTATAGTTTTACAGATGGGGTGTACAACACTGTAAATAAATGACAACTCTTTGAGGGCCTTTAAGGAATAAAAACAGGTGAAAGTGCGCAGCTGCAGTGAGAACAAGTACAGTATAAGATCAAGCTTATTTACTGTCAATCATGAAAACCAACCTGCTGCAGCAGACATCTGCACCGTATTTAGGTTGTCTGCAAACCTCCTTCAGCTTGTGTGTGTGTGTGTGTGTGTAACCTTCCTTCATCCAACCACAAGTAAGACCAGACATATTTCCTCTGCTGTGAGATAGAACCGTTGTGGTTGAGTCATGCGTCTGGGTTTGAGGCTCTTCTAAAGCATCGTCATTGTCACATTTCCCAGAAAACTGCATTCTGTCACGCTGTGGTCACACCAGATGAGAAGAACTGAGTTTCCACACTCATCTGTAGACATGAGAGCTTCATTTTTCTCAGCCTTTCTCTTTCAAAGATTAAAATTTCACATGAATTATAAAGTGACTCCAGAATTCAGAAGAACCTGGTTTGATTTAAAGCAGAACCTTCTGTTCTAATGTTGTGGTGGGAAGCATTGGTACCACAAACCCCTACAGGAGCATCATGCATCCATTAAAGACTGTAGACTGTCCGTCCATCCCTCCATCCTCCACTCTGTGGAGGAGTAGACCTCAGAAAATAACGGACATCCTTAAATTGTGTTATGAATCAGGACATGATCTTAGGTTCATGTCCATGCTTTATGTTTGTTTTCCATTCTCCCTGTGAGTTATGAATATTATTTGCAACTATTTTCTCCTGTGTTTGGGTATTGTTCCTTGATCACCACTGTGTTTGGGTTTAATTTATATTCTTGTCTTAGTCTTTAGTTTCATCCTAGTCATCCTGTTTATTAGTATTATTAGTATCATTTTGTTGTCTTGGTTTTCTCCTGCCTTCTGTGAATTATTGTTATTTATGGTTATAGTTCCTGCCCTGTTTACGATGTCATCCTCCGTTTGTCTTTAGTGTCATGATTTAGTGTCATGATTGGGATCTGTGTTTCCATGCCTCTGTTTTTGTCCCTTGTCTGCTCCTGGGTCTGTGTGCATATCAGTTTCCCTATTGTTCCAGCTCCTCATGTTTCCCAGATCTGCAGTCACTGCCCTCTCTGTTTTACTCCTGCATGTTTGCCCTGTATGATCACTGTTACGTTTCATGTGCATTCCCTGTTTGTGTTTGTCTGTACAGCCCCGCCCATCCAGTGTTCCTCACCTGCCATCACTTCCCTGCTGCCCTAGAGTGTGCCCACCTGTTCTGTGTTGTGTTAATTATTCCTCTGTCTATATATTCAGTGCGCTGTCTGTGTCTAGTGTGGCGTTGTGTTGCTTTTCCCTGCCAGCAACCCTTGTGTCCTGGAAGATTTCCTCTAAGTTGATTTAACTTTAATGTTTGAGTTATTTCTCCAGCCCACATGCTGTTATTTGTTTGTTCTTTTGGTTTTAATTAATAAATCATTATTGCATGGAAGTCCTTCCTGCTGCACAGAGTCCATTTATTCCTCTCTGCCTGCCAGAAGGAATTATGACATTTTTAATGAACAAACGGCTCTTAAATACTGCAAGATACTGCGGGATTTCCATTTGGATTGAATCCAGCACTCGATGCGTGTCATTAGTGACCCAAATTTGATGAGGTGGACTGGTTCTGCAGTGGTCTGGACCAGGTGGGGGTTAGAAAATTGACCAGAGTGGGAACTATATGCTGTGGAGGCCAGACTGCAGCCATAACGTACTGCATCCGGAGTCGGTGTAAATCCAGGGTAAGGAACAAAGGAAGAGACAAACTGAGGGCAAAGGAATGTAAACCTAAGGCAAAAATAACAAAGGCGATATAATTAGAACACACAAGAAACCATGGAAACTAAGCTAAATAAGAACAAGACAAACTTGGAACAGACTAGAAACATAATAACAAAACCTGATAACCTGGAGTAGTATGATCATAGATCATAGATCATACCCTACACAACATTCTTCCCACAAATTTGCCACTTTTTCCATAAATTTCAAACATTTTTTACCACAAATTTGAATGTTTTCCAGTAAATTTTCATTTTTTCCCCATAAACTTGCAACTTTTTTCCTGTAAATCTGACTTTTTTCCTATAAATCTGCAAGTTTTTCCCTTAAATTTGCAACATTTCTCTGTAAATCTGTGATTTTTTTCCATTAATTTTCAAGCTTTTTCTTTATAAATTTCAGACCTTTTTCACCACAAATTTTCATCACTATATTCATATAAATTTGTAATTGTTTTCCTGTAAATTTTAAATTTTTTTTCCCATAAATTTGCAACTTCATTTTGTGTAAATTTGTCTTTTTTCCCCATAAATTTGCCGTTTTTTTTCTTTTAAATTTTCATTTTTTTCTTGTAAACATACAACTTTTTTCCTCATAAATTTGTTACTTTTTTATCACAAATCTGCAACTTTTTTGTTGTAAATTTATGACTTTGTTCTTTTAAATGTGCACCATTCATATGAATGCTGGCTAAGTTTTTATTCTATGTAACGCCTTAAATTTTCTCTCTTCATCTAGACAATGACTCAAGTTTGTTTCTATAAAATTTGTTTTAAAGGGTTTGAACTCTTCTCTATTACAAAAATAGGGCCCCGAAACACAATCTTGCAGACCCCAAATACCTATAGAGTCCCCCTCAATCTTTACTCTGGAGAAAATGTCCCCCCCCCCCACCAACGGTCACATCAAATATCCACCCATGGCACCACACATGCCCCGTGCTCAAACAGATGTGCAGAACGGAGGTGGAGCATAAAGCTTATGCGCTGTGCCCACCAACTTTGCTGCAAAGTAACCAAACATGCATACGCAGCGAGCTACACCTTAGCTTGTGCACAACTGTAGTTGCACACAACCACTGACACATCACCGATCACTGTGGCATCACTGCCACAGTGATCGGTCCGCTGTGGGAGCGTGCCTCACGCAGCCATTTCTTCTCACTTTGGTTTGTGACTGCTTCCTGCCAATGCAAAATGTCATCATGAGACCAAATGTGGCCATACTGAGCAGGACACCACAAGACCGAGGTGAGGACGAGAAAATATCCCCTCACACCCCCGTACAGAGGTCTAGCACACTGCTGTTTCTTCGCCAACCCAAACCACCATGCTGTGCTGCAGCTGATTGAGCAGTCAGGATGTGTGGAGGTTATTTTCAGTCATAAAGTCAGGAGTATTTTCCTCTGATTTGAGAGCACAGGTTCCATGTTTTATTTACTGCATTTCTCCCTTGATACTGACAGCTTGGAGACCTGGAATCCTCTCAGTATACCATATGCACAATTAAAGGGGGACATGTCCCCAAACCTGGCAAAAAGAGAGAATTGTCTCTTTGAATCATGACAGTCCCCTCCATATCATTCTGAACAAAACACATTTGAAGTGCAATTTCATTTTTTTTCCTGTAAAATTTGCAGCATCTCACATCAGTTTGTTACATTTTCCCATTAGTTTGCTGCATTTATTTGCAAACTTTGTTCTTGTAAATTAACCACTTTTTGCATCTTAAATTTTTAACTTTTTCTTGTAAATGTGATTTTTTGACTGGTAGATCTTGTGTCATTTGGCACAGGGTGGCACATACACTGGAAAAAACATTTATAACTTTTGAATGCTTCAATATAGAAGTGTCATCTTGGGCTCTAATGAAAGGTGACACTCAGGCTATCCTGCCCCTCATCCAGATACACTGTCGGTAGTAATGACACAGAGTAAGTAAAGCAGAAATATTACACACAAGGTTGGCAGAAGTGACTCAGCTTTGTAGAAGCTGACATAATGTTGGGCCCAGGGAACACGCACGCAGGCTCAAGTGAGATTTAAAGGCTTTATTCAACAACTGTGCGTGAATGGGTGCGTGTGTGTGGAATGTAAGTGGACTGCTGGTGAACAGGATGCGCTGA
Source organism: Pholidichthys leucotaenia (assembly GCA_020510985.1). NCBI lineage: Eukaryota > Metazoa > Chordata > Actinopteri > Cichliformes > Pholidichthyidae > Pholidichthys > Pholidichthys leucotaenia. The sequence continues at coordinate 35,526,422 of CM035848.1, forward strand.
GGGCAGAATGGTATGCCGTGCAACCAGGCAACCTTGCAGATGTCGCTGTAGCTGGCGTTGGCAAGTGGAGCTCCTGCCTGGAGGACAGCGCCCAGCTGCGCACTCGGCGACAAGAGGGAGAAGAGGACGAGGATGAGGCGAGGATGGGAGAAATCCGCCGCCTGGAGGATCCACCTGTGCACAGGGGAGAGACTGTAGAACAGGTGAGGAAAAAACACAGCTTACTTGCTGGGTGATGAAAGGCGCAGGCCGGGAAGAGACGATCCTGCGCTGGGGTTGGGGAGCGTTGGCGAACAGACGGCTCCAGACTGAAGCTCCCTCCCGGCACTGGCTTATCCGGGTGTGGCTGGTGGAACTCCGTGGTAAGATGCTTATCCAGCACAAAGGAAGGGTGCACCCAGGATCTCCACTCCGGGCCATACCCCTCCCAATCCACCAGATACTGTAGCCCGCGACCTCGGCGTCGGGAGTCCAGGATGGAAGTGACCCTCCACGCCGGGTCGCTGTCGATCATCACGGGAGGGGGAGGCGCCCTAGGAGGAGGACAGAGTGGGTCAGAGATCACGGGTTTAACCTGGGACACGTGAAATGTAGGACAGACATGGAGGGAGGGCCAAACGCACAGCCACCGGATTAATTACCTTGGTTATCGTGAAGGGACGGATGAAACGTTGCGCCAGCTTCCTCTTCTCCGCCTTTAGGTTGATGTCCCAGGCCGATAACCAGACCCGCTGGCCCACCTGGTAACAAGGAGCGGCTCTCCTGTGGCGATTGGCTGCACTGGAGTTGCGCGCCGCCGTGCGTAAAAGTACTTGGCGCATCCTGGTCCATAGGCTCTGGCAGCGCCAAAGATGTGCCTGGAGGATAGACGGAACTGCCACCTCGCCCTCCTGCTCGGGAAACAATGGGGGGTTATATCCCAACGACGCCCGGAAAGGGGACATCCCGATGGCAGATGATAATGTGGAATTATGGGCGTATTCCACCCAAGCCAGGTGGGTGCTCCAGGAAGAGGGGTTAGAGGAGGTGACGCAGCGCAGAGCAGCCTCCAGCTCCTGATTGGCGTGCTCGCACTGCCCGTTAGACTGAGGATGGTGACCGGAGGAGAGACTCATCGTGGCCCCCAGGGCGTTGCAAAAGCACCTCCAGACCTTGGACATGAACTGGGGCCCCCGGTCAGAGACAACGTCGGTCGGGATCCCGTGAAGCCTGACCACATGCTGGACAACAAGATCGTCCGTCTCCCGTGCCGTGGGAAGACCGTGGAGGGGCACAAAATGGGCGGCCTTGGAGAACCGGTCCACGATGGTCAGGATGGTGTCGTACGAGTTGGAAGCAGGGACACCGGTGACAAAGTCCAGGGCTACATGGGACCAGGGTCTGCCAGGGACCGGTAGGGGATGGAGCAGCCCTGCTGGACACCTGGCACGGACGTAGTTGGCAGCGTCCTTCCGAAGCCTGGGCCACCAAAAGGAGCACTGGAGGAGGTCCACCAGCCGGGAGACGTCAGGGTGACAGGCGAGTTTAGATGTGTGAACCCAGTGGATGACGTCACCCTGGACCGACGATGGCACGAAGAGTCTTCCTGCCGGACAGCCGCCAGGATCAGGTTCGGTCTCCTGCACCTTCTGGATCTTGTCCCTGATGAACCAGGAAACCGCTCCCACAACGCACGAGGTGGGCAAGATGGTGTGGTCTCGCTCCTCCGGGGTCTCAGGAGCGAATTGTCTGGACAGCGCGTCAGGTTTGCCATTCTTGGAGCCTGGGCGGTAGGTGAGCGTGAACCTGAAGCGGCCGAAGAACAGAGACCAGCGCGGCTGGCAGGCATTCAGACGCTTGGCCGACCTCAGGTACTCCAAGTTCTTGTGGTCCGTCCAGACTACAAAAGGCTGCGCTGCCCCCTCCAGCCAATGACGCCACTCCTGCATCGCGAGCTTCACTGCCAGGAGCTCCCTGTCACCGACGTCGTAATTTCGCTCTGCTGCCGACAGGCACCGGGAAAAGGCGGCGCAGGGGCGCACCACCCCATCCACCGGAGAACGCTGAGACACAACTGCCCCCACCCCCGTGTTGGAAGCGTCCACCTCGACCAGGCACTGCAGCGACGGGTCAACCTGGGTCAGGACCCGGGAGGAAGAGAACTCCGTCTTCAAGGTCTCAAAGGCTGATGCTGCCTCCTCGGTCCACTGGAACGGCACCTTGGGGGAGGTGAGGCGGGTCAGAGGAGAGGCGATAGCACTGTACTTAGGCACAAAGCGGCGGTAGAAATTAACGAATCCAAGGAATTGCTGCACCTGTTTCCTGGAAGAGGAGGTGGGGCACTCGACCACCGCTTTGACCTTGGTGGGGTCGGGGAGAAGTTGATTGTGGGAGATGACGAAACCCAGGAAGGAGGTCTTATTGGTGAAAAATTCACACTTCTCCGCCTTAACGTACAGCCTGTTCTCAAGAAGCTGCTGAAGGACCCGCCTCACGTGGGCCTGATGCTCTTCCCGAGACCTGGAGAAGATCAGGATGTCATCCAGGTAGATGAACACGAAGACCCCTAGGAAGTCACGGAGGACATCATTGATGAGCCGTTGGAAGACGGCCGGAGCGTTGGTGAGCCCAAACTGCATGACCAAGTATTCAAAATGGCCGTTGGGCGTCCGGAACGCTGTCTTCCACTCGTCGCCCTCCCAGATCCGAACGAGGTGGTACGCGCTGCGGAGGTCCAGCTTGGTAAACCAGGTGGCCCCCTGGAGGGAGTTGAAGGCAGAGTCCATGAGGGGTAGGGTGTATCTGTCCTTCACCATGATGTTGTTAAGAGCCCGGAAGTCAATACACGGCCGCAGGGACCCATCCTTCTTTGACACGAAAAAACCCCCAGCTCCGAGTGGGGACGAGGAGGGGCGGATGATGCCAGCGCTGAGTGACTCTCTGATGTATGCGTCCATGGCCTCCCGCTCCAGGGCAGACAGGCTGTAGAGGCGGCCAGATGGTAAGGGCACTCCCGGGCAGAGGTTTATGGTGCAGTCATACGGGCGGTGGGGGGGAAGAGACAGCACCTTGGACTTGCTGAAGACGAGCCCCAGATCGTGAAACTCCAGGGGCACCAGGGAGAGGTCCGGCGGAGGTGAGTCAGGGGCAGGAGGAGGAGCAGATGGGACGCAGGCAGCTGACTGGAGGCAGGTGCCCATGCAGAAAGAACTCCAAGAGAGGATGCTGCCGGACTGCCAATCAAGCACGGGGTTGTGGAGGCGCAGCCATGGGTAGCCCAGGATGACGTGGGAAGCCGAGGTAGGCAAGACGAACAGGATTAGATCCTCCCTATGGTTGCCAGAGACGATGATGGGCACCGGCTTGGTGCGATGGGTAACCCTTTCCAACGGCGTGCGGGAGAGGGTGACAAGATTGAGGGGGGCTGGCAATGCCTGACATGGGATGCCCAAGCGGGTTGCCAGACTCTTGGAAATAAAGTTCTGTTCTGCCCCCAAGTCCACCAGTGCGTGAGTGACATGCCCGATGGAGTTGTGACAGAACCTAATGGGCAGTTGGCATTTAGAGAGGGGATTAGGCCGGGTTACGTCCGCGAGGCCCCCTACAGTGACTCGCGGACTCCCCCTTTTGGCTTGACTGGGCAGAGCTCCACGGAGTGCTGGTCGTCCCCGCAATACATGCAGAGGCCCAGCTCCCTGCGGTGCTGTTTCTCCGCTAGAGGGAGCTTGGTCCGCCCGATCAGCATCGCCTCCGATTCGTCGGCAGACTCCGGAGTTGGTAACGCCAGGGGGTGAGGCTGAGAGACGCGGGCAGGGGCTCCGCGCGAGCGGCTGTAGGACTTCCACTCGGCGGCCCGCTCTCTCAACCTATTATCCAAACTGATTGTCAGGGAGATTAATTCAGACAAACATTCCGGCTGATCCCGGCAGGCCAACTCCTCCCGCAGACTAGAATTTAGGCTGCGGAGGAAGATGCTGCAGAGGGCAGCATCGCCCCAGCCAACTTCCTCCGCTGCCACCCAGAAGTCGACAGCGTAATCAGCCGCCGATCAGCTACCCTGGCGAAGATTCAGTAGCTGATCGGTTAGCACGCTGTCGCGATCCGAGTGGTCAAAAACCTCATAGAAATCATGCACGAATTGAGTATAGGACAGGTTTGCGTAGCTGGGCTTCACCATAACGGCGTAAGCCCAGGCTAACGCTCGCCCTTCCAGGAGATTGGCTATGTACCCAATCTGTGGTCAGAGGGAAAGTCCCCGGGGACGCGCTGGAATACCGACTCACACTGCAGGAGGAACCCGCGCGCTTCGCCGAGCTTTTCGCTGAAGCGTGAGGGTGTGGGGATGAGTGTGAGCCGGGTTGGTGGCCCCGAGCTAGCCTGGCTAGCTATGGGAGCGGCGAGAGCAGGCCCGCTATGCTGAGCCGGAGGAAACGCCTGCTGGGGGTCCAGGCGATCCAAACGGTGAGTGATGTTAGTTATTTGGTTAAAAATGACTTGTTGTTGATGAGCAATCAAATCCACTATAGCCTTGAGGGTAGAAAGTCGGTGTACGAGCCCGCTGTCTGCTGGGCCGCCCTGCTGGAGCCGTACTGACATAATGTCGGGCCCAGGGAACACGCACGCAGGCTCAAGTGAGATTTAAAGCAGGCTAAAGAGCCGGCGGCTGATGAGGCACAGGTGTGCGTGCAGCTGAGGCAGATGACCGGCGAAGGCGAGTTGTGACAGAAGCAACTGAGCATTACATAAGGGAGATGCACGGGCTTTATGGGGGCGTGTGACAAACCCAACCCTATCAGGTATTGTTACGTTCAGAAATTAAATGGCTACATGATACATCCAATTCAATCCATCTTTATTTATAAAGCACTTGAAAAACAATGACAGCTGACACAAAGTGCTGTACATTTACGATAAATATAAAAACATAAAACATAAGAACAATAAAAACAATAAAATACAGATAAAAGTACAAAACAGCATAAACTGTAATCATACAATAGAGACAATAAGAACAAATAAAATCAGTGTCTCAATCTGGGTCAAAAGCCAGAGAATAAAAATGGGTTTTAAGATGAAATTTAAAACTGGACAGTGAAGGGGCCTGCCTGATGGACAAAGGCAGATTATTCCACAATTTAGGAGCAGCAACAGAAAGAGCGCTGTCCCCTCTGAGCTTCCTGTTATATAGGTAAAACGTGAACCAATGATGAGACCGAATGATGACCTCGACAGGACTTTATTATAGACTCACAGAATACACAGAGGTGCTCCCGCTAGACTGACAGGTGGTCAAAGAGACTGCCCCTCTTCAGGACAGCCCTGTTATACTCCGGGTGGCGGCGGAACTGGAATGTGAAGCCACCACCCGTGTCACACCATAATATGTCCTAAGAACAACACTACACCCCCCCCCCCAAAAAAAAAAATGGTCCAAAACACACATGCAATCAAGATCCTCCCCAATTTGGAACCTGAATCATGCACTAAAATAAACACAAGTATATCAAAGCCTATAACAGTCACACAAAACAACTAAAGCTAGGGGGAAACAGGTGGACTACTGTTCCACCCCCACACGGTGAGACGGATTATTCTGCCGTCTCTGCTAAGATATAGTCCTTTAAACAAAAAATCGCCGTGCTCCTAAAATAAAAAACATAAAACATACACTACCGTTCAAAAGTTTGGGGTCACCCAAACAATTATTTTGTGTTTTCCATGAAAAGTCTCACTTATTTACCACCATGAGTTGTAAAATGAATAGAAAATATAGTCAAGACATTGACAAGGTTAGAAATAATGATTTGTATTTGAAATAATAATTTTTTCCTTCAAACTTTGCTTTCGTCAAAGAAACCTCCATTTGCAGCAATTACAGCATTGCAGACCTAACATGATTGCACAAGGGTTTTCTAATCATCCATTAGCCTTCTGACGCAATGAGCAAACACATTGTACCATTAGAACACTGGAGTGATAGTTGCTGGAAATGGACCTCAGAATCAGAATCAGAATCAGAATCAGAATCAGATTTATTGCCATTGTTCATGTAATACACAAACTAGGAATTTGTCTCGGTGCCATGCTGCAACATTAAAAACATAATGAGAAAAAGGGATAAACTAAAAAACTAAAGGACTAGAAACGTGCAATAAGTGTAGAAAAATAAGTAATAATAAGTAATAATAATAATAATACTAGTAATAATGAGTAGTACTAGTCAAGGCAGTTTTAAAAAATTAGCATGTAGCAGATAATGTGAAGTACCACATAGTGCAGTCAATAATGCAACAGAAAAACAGTGATGATTGACATGAGTCTGGTTGAGCTGCTGTACATAGTGCACGAGAGTCAAAAGTCACTTAGTATTCAGCAGTCTGATGGCAGAGGGGAAAAAGCTGTTCATGTGCCGGGAGGTTTTAGTCCAAATGGACCGAAGCCTTCTACCTGAGGGGAGGGGGGCAAACAGCACGTGACCAGGATGTGAAGGATCGGCTATGATCCGGCCAGCACGCCTCCGGGTCCTGGAGATGTACAGGTCCTGGAGAGATGGGAGCTCGCAGCCTATCACCTTCTCAGCAGTGCGCACGATGCGCTGCAGCCTTAGTCTGTCCCTGGCAGTGGCTCCTGCATACCACACAGTTATGGAGGAGGTGAGGATGGACTCGATGATGGCCGTGTAGAACTGCACTAACATCTTGGTGGGTAGCTTGAGCTTCCTCAGCTGCCGCAGAAAGAACATCCTCTGCTGGGCCTTTTTGATGAGGGAGCTGATGGTTGGCTCCCATTTGAGGTCCCGGGTGATGGTGGTGCCCAAGAAGCGGAAGGAATCTGCAATGGTGATGGGAGAGCCTGTGATGGTGAGGGGGGGCAGGGGGGATGTGACTTTCCTGAAGTCCACAATCATCTCCGCTGTCTTCAGAGCATTCAGCTGCAGGTTGTTGTGGCTGCACCAGGACACCAGCTGGGCCACCTCTTCCCTGTAGGCGGACTCGTCGCCGTTGGAGATGAGCCCGATGAGGGTGGTGTCGTCCGCAAACTTAATCAGCTTAACAGACTGGTGGGAGGAGGTGCAGGAGTTGGTATAAAGGGAGAAGAGTAGGGGGGAAAGTACACAGCCCTGGGGTGATCCAATGCTGATGCTAACAGAGTCTGAGACAGACTTCCCCAGCCGCACATGCTGTCTCCAGTCCGTCAGGAAGTCGGTGATCCACCTGCAGAGGGAGTCAGGCACGTTGAGCAGGGACAGCTTGTCCTGGAGCAGATCGGGGCGGATGGTGTTGAATGCGGAGCTGAAGTCCACAAACAGAATCCTGGCGTAGGTTCCCGGGGAGTCCAGGTGCTGCAGGATGGAGTGGAGGGCCAGGTTGACTGCGTCGTCCACAGACCTGTTAGCACGGTAGGCAAACTGCAGCGGGTCTAGGAGGGGTGTGGTGATGGACTTGAGGTGAGACAGGACCAGGCGCTCAAAGGACTTCATGACTACAGAGGTGAGCGCTACAGGTCTGTAGTCGTTAAGTCCAGTAATCCGTGGCTTCTTGGGGACAGGGATGATGGTGGAGGATTTGAGGCAGGTCGGCACGTGACATTGCTTAAGGGGGGTGTTAAAAATGTCTGTGAAGACAGGAGCCAGCTCTTTCGCACAGTGTCTCAGGGTGGAGGGAGACACACCGTCCGGCCCGGGGGCCTTGCGTGGGTTCAGTCTGGAGAACTGTCTGTGCACGTCCTGCTCACTGATGACAAGGGGAGGGGGGGAGGAGGAGGAGGAGGAGGGGGGGACCGCTTTTGATGAATTAGGGGCTGAGGAGGCAGTGGAGCTGGGTGGAGTGGGTGAGTTGGACAGAGCTGACGAGGTGTCAAAACGGGCGTAATGTTGGGACAGTCTTTGACAAAGGGCTTTGTCATCCTGACCTTTAGAAGCCTGAGGCCGATAGTTGGTGATTTGCCTCAGTCCTCTCCACACAGAAGCTGAGTCATTAGCAGTGAACTGCTGCTGGAGTTTCTCAGAATACACAGATTTAGCTTTCCTCAGCTCTCTGTTAAACCGATATTTGACCTCTCTGTAGCAGTCCCTGTCTCCACTTTTCAACGCTGCTTCCTTCTCCTTCCTGATCCGTCTGAGCTTAGCTGTGAACCAGGGCTTGTCATTAGAATATCTTACCCTGGTGCGCGATGGGAGAATGTCCTCCTCACAGAAGTTGATATACGAGTTCACAGTGTCTGTGTACTCATTAAGATCATGTGTGGCTCTTTTAAACATGCCCCAGTCAGTTATTTCCATGCATGTGTTCAGTTTCTCTCCAGCTTCACTGGTCAATTTCTTTGTGGTGGTCACAACAGGTTTAGTGAGTTTCAGTCTTTGTTTGTATGTGGGGATGAGGTGAACCATCACGTGATCAGATAGTCCCAGCGCAGCGCGGGGAACAGCGCGATATGCGTCCTTTACTGAAGTATAACAGTGATCTAGCGTGTTATTTCCTCTGGTTGGACATTTAATACACTGTTTGTAGCGGGGGAGCTCGTGACTCAGATTGCTCTGGTTAAAATCGCCCACCACGATAACCAGGGAGTCTGGAAAGTTCCGCTCCGTAAGTTGGATGTGATCTGCGAGCACGCGCTGAGCTTCGCGCGTGTCCGCGTCGGGAGGGACGTACACAGCGACGAGGATGAATGAGGCAAACTCCCGCGGGGAATAAAATGGCTTGCAGTTAATAAAAAGAAATTCCAGGGCGGGAGAACAGTGTTTGGAAATCACCGTTACATCAGAGCACCAGCTGTTGTTAATATAGAAGCACACTCCTCCTCCAATAGACTTACCGGACACCTCTATACACCTATGTAGATATTACACCAAAAACCAGACATTTGCAGCTAGAATAGTCATTTACCACATTAGCAATGTATAGAGTGTATTTCTGATTAGTTTAAAGTTATCTTCATTGAAAAAAGTGCTTTTCTTTCAAAAATAAGGAAATTTCTAAGTGACCCCAAACTTTTGAACGGTAGTGTATATACAAACAGGTTATACCTCAATTAATAAATCCCATAAGCAACTTGAACTTCAACATAACTACTATAACCCGGGCAATTTACATACTAACAACATGTATCGAACATATTGCCCCCCAACTACCAGTCAGTCCCAGTAGAGAGACCACCCCTCGGAGACCCGTCAGGTGGGTCCCGTCCCGAGCATCTTCTTCTCTTTGTGCCTGGAGATGACCCACGACGAAGCCCAGACACCTCCATCTCATCACTGGTGCGCCGCAGCTTGCTGGGATGTCTCCATGAGCTGTCAGACAGCTGAAGGTAGCCATCATCCCTGACAGTCACCACCTGCAGCCGCCCCTGGTCCTCCTGTCATTTGTGCTTCCCATGAACCCCTCTCGACAGGGCCTCCTCTCTGGGTCGGACCACATCTGCGACCCCCAGAGGAGCCCGACTCAGTTTCCAGTGTCCCTGAGTGGCACGTCCTTTCACCGTGCCAGCCGGTCCTGCACCGTTCACTTTCATTTCAGATGCTGGCAAAGCCATTGTGGCCCCTTGCTTCTCAGTACCTCCCAGCCGAACTCTGGAAGAAGAATGGGCCAGCCACTCGGCTCCACCCACCATCACGGGTGTCCCACCGCGCTGCCCAGTTCCCTTAGCTAGGGTAACTTAGGCTCCGGCGCAGGAACCCTCTCGTGATGGCCCTGGATGGGGTTGGTCCTGCTCATCTTCCAGAATACTAGGCCAAGGTTCGTCCCATACAGCATCATCCACCACTCATGGAACCGGACGGTCCCACAATCCACAGCCCGACCACTCTTCTCCAACACCGCTGGTGATCGTAAAGCCCAGCCCATAAAAAAGGTCACAGCCCATAATATTCACACCACTGGCGGTCACCACAAACTGCAGGTTGGATACCTCTGCTGACTTGTACCTAGCCATCAGCTCCAGCGAGCCCACAGTGGCCAGTCTGTTTCCTCCATACCCACATAATGGTACTGAATGACCTCTCACTTGATAGTATGGGGGAAAAAACTCCTCACAGTAGGTCAATTCAACACGGATCTCCCTGCACCCGTGTCAGTCAGCAACGGCACCTCCACTCCATCCAATTTCACCATACAGTACGTACGGCCATCGGTGCTCGGCGAGATGGTGTGAATAACTGTAGGAGTTGGAGCAGGGGTGTCCACTTTGCGTTGCCGTTCCCCTTGCTCGAACCTATTACAGGCCCTGGCAAAATGATGCAGGAGTCTGCACTTGCTGCAGCGTTTACCTCCTGCTGGACACTCTCTAGCCTTGTACCGGTGCTTAGGTGACCCACAACCCGAACACTTTGGCGATCCCATGGCGGACCTTATCTTCACAGCCGTAGTGCAGTCCTCCTGCTCGCTATCATTGCTTTCTGGATCCACAGCCTGCACTGCTGATTGTGATTCAGAGCAGTGCAGCGTAGCTCTCTCACCGAAGTCACGTGACAGTCTGTCTGCTGCTTCACATTACTGAGCTATCTCGACAGCCACAGCTAACAACAATTCGCCAGAGTGCGTGAGGAGCATTGACTGTGCCGACGAGCAAAACGTGTCCTACGCCAACTGGTCGTGGACCATCTCTTCCTCCAATGTCCCAAACTGGCAGTCCCTGGCCAGCTGACGCAGGTCTGCAACAAACTGTTGCACCGACTCGCTGGTCTGCTGGTGGCGATGCCGAAACTGAATCCTCTGGACAATGACGTTCACAGGAAAGCGAAAATGTCACGCCATTAGCTCAATAACATCCTCCAAGCTATCGCTAGCACCCAAGGCAGCAAGGATATCCTGTCCTTCAATACCTATATGATGGACCAGAATTTTCTGAGCCCGTATCTTCTTCAGTTCACCAAGGTTCAGAGCTACAAAGTAATTTTGGAATGCAGCGAACCATCTCGCCCAAGGGACCAGAGGCTCCTCTGGAGACTCCAAAAACGGCTGAATTGTAGACACACCAGCATCCATACCTTTGTCCTCGTTGCCAAATGTTATGTATGTAAAATGTGAACCACTGACAAGACCGAATGGTGAACTCGACAGGACTTCATTATAGATTCACAGAATACACAGAGGTGCTCCCGCTAGGCTGAGAGTTGGTCAAAATGACCGCCCCTCTTCTGGACAGCTCTCCTATACTCCGGGTGGTGACGGAACCGGAATGTGAAGCCACCACCTGTGCCACACCATAATATGTCCTAAGAACAACACTACACTTCTTCTTTGATTTCGGTATCTCCAGGAGCAGCTGATCAGCTGACCTGAGAGACCAAGCAGGTGTATAAGAATGGAGCAGCTCAGAGAGGTAAGGTTTATAAACAAATTAAAGAATTTTAAAGTGAAATCTAAAGTGCACAGGCAGCCAGTGAAGGGAAGCTAAAATTGTCAGGATTAATAAAGCTTCCGCTGCCAATGGTGCACATACCTTGTTGGGGTGCAGTGGCTTGTGTGCCTCAGCAACCCTCGGAGCTATGTCGACGGGAGCCTAGTGCTCCCAGAAGGTTCAGCCATGTTGAATAGGTCCGCGTGGGGTAGAGGCCAGACTAAAGAGTGCACCCTGGTCCTCCAGGTTGGGGGTTGTGCAGCATGTAACAAATCACTCACGGAAAACCCAAGTTTGTTACAGCAACAAATGTCCCAACGGCGGAACAGGCGGAAGAGGAGAGCGAACTCCCAACGGCTGTGAAGGCGGAGGAGGACAGACAGTTGCACGGGAAGAAGGGTCTCGGAAAGCCTTGGCAGGCAGCCTTTCTACAGGGTGGACCAAGCTCTTGACAGCCCAGCCATGGAAGGCAGTTGGTCTAGGGGAGGGACCCCCAACAAACGTCCACGGCTGAAGACGGAGATGCAGGACCCCTGCGGTGCCACAAACCTCTACATCATGCATGTCTGCTTCATGATGAGTGATCGACGAAGAAGAAGAAGAAGAATAATAAAGCTTGACAGCACACATGCACGATGCCAAAGCACAGGAGGAACCACACAGAGGGGCACGTTTGAGAGTTTTATTAAATATCAAAAACCAAAGCGCACAGCTGCAGAAACAGTCACTCGCCAGAGGAATGGCCCTGTGGAGAGAAGACAAGAGCTGTGAGCAGAGGAACGGAGTAAGGGGAAATGGGCAAGCCAAATTGCCACTTACTTGGGAAATCCAGGGAGAACCGGCAGGGACCCAGCGGGGAATAGATGAACTAGTAGAGTGGGGGGAAGATGAGCTGATGGTGCCTGACTGGGTGGAGTAGGAGCTGAGGATGGTGAGATGTGGCAGGAGAGCGTGCACAGTCCAGGAGACACACCTACATGGTAGCAGCAACCTGAGGAAGGAAGAGAAATAAGGTGAGACAATGTGTTCACACTAATAGCTTAAATTTGCTTGCCTGTTTGTGAGCAGTATACCCAGATGAGCCAGCGTTGACTGCGCAGAGAGAGCCTCCTTAAGTACACTGGCTGATGAGCGGGTGCAGGTGTGTCTTCTGCCTCAGGTGTCATGATGAGTTAGTGAATGTGAGGCAGGACGGGAGGGGCGCGCTCTTGCTGCACATGACAGCCCCCCCCCCCCAGGAGCGCCTCCTGGCGGTCCGGAGGGCTTCTCTGGGTGTGCACAAATATAGGCCCGGAGCATCTCCTTGTCCAGCACTCGTGATGAGGAAGTCCAGGATAGTTCCTCTGGGCCGTAGCCCTCCCAGTCCACCAAATACTGCAGACCATGACCCCAGTGGCGAGCATCCAATATGCACTGTACAGTGTAGGTGGGGTGACCGTCGATGATCTAAGGAGGGGGAGGTGGCTTGGGGGGGGGGCAGAGATAACTGGCCGAGAGGGGCTTGATGTGAGCGAAGTGGAACGTGGGGTTCACCCGTAGGGTCGGGGGCAGCTTCAGCTGGACGACGTGTCGTTGGTCACCCGGGTGATGGTGTAAGGTCCAAGGAAGTGGGGGGGACAGCTTCTTCGATTTCTCCTTAAGAGGAATCTGACTCGCCGCCAGCCAGACCTGTTGTCCCACGACGTACTTAGGGGCCAGAACCCACCTCCTATCAGCAGTGGTCTGGGTGCATTCCGTGTTTCAGGTTCAGGTTACTTTATTTGTACCTGTAGGTAGATTTGTTTTGCAGTCTGGTGACATCCATATTTACAAGCCACAAATTACATTCAACATAGACACGAACACAGGCACACATGAAGCTGACTATAAATATGATAAAAATACTCAAGGCTCCATCAATCAGGGTATAAAAAGACAAAGAGATGGGAGAAAAACCAGAGGTAAGAGAGAAGGGTCATATTAAAAGTTAAAAACTAGTCAAAGAGGTTAAAAACTCAAAGGTCTAAAACCCAATAAAATATTTAGAACCCAAGTAACATCCTACAAAAATAAATAAATATAAAATGGAGTTAATAAATAGGTACCTAAATTATGTGCAATATATTGTTACAGCTTGTTCAACTCTTTGACAGCAGCAGGAACAAAGCTGTTTTTGTAGAGCTGGGTTCTACTTTTTGGGACAGCAAACCTCCGTCTTGAGGGAAGAAGCTGAAAGTGGCAGTGCAAAAGGTGGGAGTCATCATTTAAAATGGAGGTAGCCATCCTCTGTACTTGTCTGGTGTACAGGGATGTCAGGCTCAGCTGTGGCTCACCAAGAAAACGACTGGACCATCTAACTACCTGATCCAAGGATTTCCTCTGTTTCAGTTTTATCTGACCAAACCATGACACTAAAGAAAAGGATAAAACAGATTCAATAAAAGCCCGATAAAACATTGTCATTATGGTTCGGTCAGTTTGGAAGCGTGCAAGTTTTCTCAAGCAATGCAAATGTTGCTGACCCTTTTTGCACACCCTTTCACAGTTCTCTTCAAAGTTTAAATTACTATCAATAATCGTCCCAAGATATTTGTAGGATTGTACACATTTGGTGGTCTGGCCTTTTAGTACGGGGACTTTGTGCCTGGGAGTTTTCCTCCTAAAGTCAATAATCATGTCTTTAGTTTTTGTCGTATTCAGCTGCAGGTAGGAATCCTCACACCAGTGAACAAAAACATCAACTACTGGGCCGTGGCCACTCTCACCATCCTGGAGGAGACTGACAACAACTGAATCATCAGCATACTTTATAATGTGTCTGTTGTCATGTCTGCTTCGACACATGCTTGTGTACAGGATGAAGAGTAGTGGTGACAACACACACCCCTGAGGAGAGCCAGTAGAAGAGCACTTTAGGTCAGACAGTGTACCATTGACCCTTACTCTCTGCGTCCTGTTGGTTAAGAAATCCAGAATCCAACCCACCAGATTATTGCTCAAATCAAACTGTTGCAGGAGCCTTTCAATTAAGATATGCGGTTGGATTATATTAAAGGCGGAAGAAAAGTCCACAAATAAAAGTCTGGCGTGTGTCCCATTAAAATCCAGATGTTTAAAAAGCATGTTAAACAGAGTAACAGTGGCATCCTCCACTCCTCTGTGAGGCCTATAGGCAAACTGCAGAGGATCCAATGCATGTTCAGTCTGCTTTAGGACCTCACATCTGACCAGTTTTTCAAAAATTTTCATTAAAATTGAAGTCAAAGCAACTGGTCTAAAGTTGTTTACCGTTTTAGGACAGCTGGATTTTGGAACGGGAACAACCACGGCTTCTTTCCAGATCTTAGGCACATGTTGTGTCTGTAAGGTTATTGAAAATGTAATGAAATATAGAACTCAGTTCATGTGCACAGGACTTTACCAAGTGCCCACATATATTATCAGGGCCCTGACTTTTGTTCACTTTTACAGCGCAGAACTCCCTTTTAACATCCTGCACCTCAGTATTAAAGTGGTGTGAGCCAGGGCGGCCCGAGTCGACCTCCAGACGTGTTGGCAGCGACGAGCATGGGCCCCTTTGGAAGGAACTGAGACCTCCCTCTCGGCCATGGGTAGGCAAAGCGGCGTGTACCCTGAACCTGAGCTGTGTGTCGACCTGGGCCAAGAAAGGTGTTTCTGTGAACAGGTGCTTTAATTTGGCAAACGCCTGTTCAGCTGCCTCAGTCCACCGAAAGTGGACTTTAACAGAGGCCAGCTGCGTCAAGGGCAGTGCCACCCCACTATAGTTCCTGATGAGAACAACTTCAACATGAGCCTGAAGCTGGGGAGGGTACCACAGCTGTGGAAAACATCTTGTGTGGTACCTGTACCAAAAACTTCCCACCCCAAAGACCTGAACAGCTACAGACCGGTGGCCTTGACGTCCCACTTGATGAAGACCCTGGAGAGACTGCTCCTTGCTCGTCTCCGCCCCCTGGTGGAACCAGCGATGGATCCACTCCAGTTCGCCTACCAGCATGGCATTGGGGTGGAGGATGCGGTGATCTTCCTCCTTCACCGTTCTCTGTCCCACCTGGAGAAGCCCGGGAATATGGTGAGGATCATGTTCTTTGACTTCTCCAGTGCTTTCAACACCATCCAACCGATGATCCTGAAGGACAAGCTGCTGCGCGCAGGGGTGGACCAGCACCTGTCATCATGGATCCTGGACTACCTCACGAACCGGCCTCAGTTTGTGAGAACCCGGGACTGTGTGTCCGACACGATCATCAGTAGCACGCGGGCCCCCCAGGGAATGGTGCTGGCTCCCTTCCTGTTCACTCTTTATACTGCGGACTTCTCACACAACACAACACACTGCCATCTACAGAAGTTCTCTGATGACTCTGCTATCGTTGGTCTCATCTCCAATGGAGATGAAGCTGAGTACAGAGGGCTTATCCAGGACTTCGTGGACTGGTGCCATCGGAACTGCCTCCAGATCAACGCGAGGAAAACTAAGGAGCTGGTGGTGGACTGCCGCAGGCATGGGCAGCCCCTCACAGCACCAGTAAATATACAGGGAACAGACATCGAGATGGTGACATCCTACAAGTACCTGGGTATTCATCTGAACAATAAACTAGACTGGTCACACAATACTGACGCACTCTACAAGAAGGGACAGCGCAGGCTGTTCCTGCTGAGGAGACTCAGGTCTTTTGGTGTACAAGGGGCGCTGCTAAAGTCATTCTATGACACGGTGGTGGCATCAGCCATCACTTTTGGAGTGGTCTGCTGGGGCAGTGGCATTACTGCAGCCGATAGGAAGAGACTGAACAAACTGATTAAGAAAGCTAGCTCTGTCCTGGGGCAGCGCCTTGATCCGATGGAGGAGATAGGAGAGAGAAGGACGGTGGCTAAACTGTCATCTCTGCTGGAGTCCGAGTTCCACCCTATGCAGGACATACTGGATGCACTGAGGAGCTCATTTAGCAGCAGACTACATCATCCCAGGTGCACAACCGAGAGGTTTCGTAGGTCCTTCCTACCAACGGCTGTCAGACTGTACAACCTAAGCAGGGCTGCTCGCAGAGATAGCAAAAAGACGTAACAAACTAATAGGTTTTTGAATGCAAAAGATGCAATAGACTTACACAATGGTCCTCTCCGGCATACAACTAGGAACATACCGGTCGCTATGGAGGGTGAGAATATGTATGGGCACATAATCATACCATGTAGGATAACTAAGTAGACGGTTATGCTGTTTCATCCCATCTAGCAACAATGCTCTGCACTGTGTGTGTTTATATATTTACATATTTATTCCATCTAGCTACAATGCTCAGCACTGGGTGTGTTTATATTTATATATCTATATATTTATTCCATCTAGCTACAATGCTCCGCACTGTGTTTTTATATATCTACATATTATTCCATCTAGCTACATTGCTCCGCACTGTGTGTGTTTATATACTTGCATATTTATTCCACCTAGCTGCAATGCTCCGTACTGTGGGTGTTTATATATTTACATATTTATTCCATCTAGCTACAATGCTCTGCACTGTGTGTCTGTGTGTGTGTGTATATATATATTTTTTATAGTAATATGTACATATGTATATTAGCTGCTCTTGCTTGCTTGTTTTTTTCCTTGCCTTCTGATTGTTGCTCTGAGTGTTGCTATCCCTGTGCTGTTGCAATCCTGGAATTTCCCCGTTGTGGGACTAATAAAGGCTTATCTTATCTTATCTTATCTTATCTTATGAACCTAACTAACTAACTAACTAACCTGCACTTATATAGCGCTTTTCTAGTCACAAAGACCACTCAAAGCGCTTTCACTAATACTAACCCTCTATTCTAAGGGCTTATAGGAAACAGATATCTAGGGACAATTTAGAACAACCAATTAACCTAACATACATGTCTTTGGATTGTGGGAGGAAACCGGAGCCCCCGGAGTAAACCCACGCAGCACAGGGAGAACATGCAAACTCCATACAGAAAGGTTCCAACCCCTGCCAGCCTGGGGATTCGAACCAGGAACCTTCTAGCTGTAAGGCAACAGTGCTAACCACTGCACCACCGTGCTGCCGTGCACTACCGTGCTGCGGTAAAAGTTTGCAAACCCGAGGAAGCGTTGAAGCTCCTTACAGGAGTGGGGAGTTGGCCAATCTAACACTGCCCTCACCTTGGCCGGGTCGGCAATCAGCTCCCCCCTCAGCCACGATGAAGCCCAAGAAGGTGGTAGATGTAGTGGAGAACTCACTTCTCAGCCTTAACGTAAAGTTGGTTCTCCAGGAGCCATTGTAAAATGGCTCTGATGTGGACCTCATGTTCCTCTGGCGAGCGGGAGAAAATGAGAATATCATCAAGGTAGACAAAGATGAATTGGTAAAGCATGTCACGGAGGATGTCATTTATTAACCGCTGGAAGACAGCGGGGGCGTTAGTTAGCCCAAATGGCACCACTAAGTACTCAAATTGCCCCTGGTGTGTTTTAAAAACCATCTTCCATTCATCATCCTCGCAAATGCGGACCAGATGATACGTGTTCCTAAGGTCTAACTTGGTGAAAACCTGTCAGCGCTGAAGAAGCTCAAATGCTGAGTTGATCAAAGGCAAAGGGTACTTATCTTTAATGGTAATAGCGTTGAGCTCTTGGTAGTTGATGCACAGGCGTAGTGAGCCATCATTCTTCCCAACAAGGAAGAATCTGGCTCCGAGCAGAGCTGAAGATGGCCGAATAAGGCCGACGTTCAGTGATTTCTTAATATACTGATCCATCGCCTCCCTCTCTGGGCCAGAAATATTATACAGCCGGCTGGACGGCAGCCTTGCCCCTGGGATGAGGTCAATAGCACAATCATAAAAGTGGTGAGCGGCAGCGACAACGCTCTTGATTTGCTAAAGACCTCAGCTAGATCGTGATATGCCCGGGGAATGAGGCTGAGGTCTGGCGGCTCGGCCGGGGAGAGAGAAACAGACAGAGACGGGGAACACGTCGCTAAACGCATACAGTGGGCTAAACAAAATGGGCTCCAGGCAGAGATGGTGTTCTTGTCCCAATTGATCATGGGGTTATGCCTGTGGAGCCACGGGTAGCCAAGAACCACTGGGAAAGACGATATAGGGAGAACCAGGAATGACAGATCCTCCCGGTGGTTCCCAGAAAGGAGGATAGATATAAGCACCATGCTGTGAGTGACCAGCGTGACCTCACGGCCAGATATAGTTGTAATCCTCCGACCATGGGGCAATTTACGTGTGGGAATGCCCACCTGCCTGACGAACTCGGCAGACACAAAATTACCCTCTGACCCTGAGTCAGTCAGCGCCTCAGTCCTCCTCTCGACCCCCAGCAATTGCACGAGGGCCGAAATAGAAAAATTACTGGGGAGAGAAGAGTTGGTCCCACCCACCAGACCCCCCATGGTTACTGACGGGCCGCATCCTTTAGCCACTGGCGGCATTCGTCCAGACTGTGGTTCGTTAAACCACAGTACGTGCACGCGCCAGCCCTTCGCCTTTGCTGGTGCTCATCATCGGTCAAGCACCGAGAGAGCTCCATCAGTTTGGGCGAAGAGCTGGCACCGCCAGTGCCAGTAACCACAGCGGACACACGCTTGGTGCGCGGGTGAGAGGAGGACTTGCGCTCCTTCACGTGCTCACGATATTGGTTATCCAATCCAATGGCCTGATCTATGAGACCGTCGAGAGTCTCTGGGACAGGGTGAACCGCCAGATCATCACGGAGTTGATTGTTCAAGCAGTGGAGGAACACACTGTGTAACGCAATATCGATCCACCCTGAATCAGACGCAACAACCCAGAACTCCACTGAGTACTCGGCCACAGACCGGGTGCCCTGGTGGAGCATCATCAGGCGACTCATTATGTTGCCCTGACTCTCGGTCCGGCCAAATGCACTGGAGAATGCAGCCACAAATTGCTCAAACGTATACTGACGCCCCTCGGGGTTGTCTAACATGGACTGTGCCTAATTGAGGGCTCAATCCCTGAGCAACAGAGTAAAGAACTGAATCTTGGCCATGTCATCCGGGTACTCCTCCCTGACCTGCTCCAGGTAAATTTGAACTTGGATTAGAAAACCCTTACATTTCCTCACGTCCCCTGCATACAGGGAAGGTGTGGGAATGGAGGTAGTACGGCACACCGTAGTGCATGGAGCAGGCTGAGGGGGGGGGGGTGGCCGGAGGAGGCACTGTAGCCCAAAGTTTCATCATATTTGATACCTGTTGCGTCAACACAGTGAGCTGGTGCTCGGTTGCTGCTACGCGATCCATAGCTGACAGCTCCTGTGGTGAGGCACTGGCTTCGCTATCTTCCTGGCTGGCTCATTCTGTCAGGATTAATAAAGCTTGACAGCACACGTGCACAATGCCAAAGCACAGGAGGAACCACACAGAGGGGCACATTTGAGAGTTTTATTAAATCAGGCATTGGCTCAATATACGCACCAAATACAGACATAATATAAAAGAAGAATAATACAGAGATAAATTTATATAGAATAATGTAAAGAAACATGAAATTATCCTATCAGCCTCCTTCAGCTTTAATGGTACATACAGTCATGTGAAAAAAAAAATTAGAACACCCTGTATAAGCCTGTGGTTTTTTTTAACATATTTGGACATACAGTGGTGTGAAAAAGTTTTTACCCCCTTCTTGATTTCTCATTTTTTGAATGTTTGTCACACTTAAATGTTTCAGATCATCAAAAAAAAAAAAAATATCAGACAAAGATAACACAAGTAAATGCAAAATGCAGTTTTTAAATGAAGGTGTGTATTATTAAGGGTGAAAAAAATCCAAACCTACATGGCCCTGTGTGAAAAAGTGATTGCCCCCTAAACCAAATAACTGGTTGGGCCACACTTACAGTGGGGAAAAAAAGTATTTAGTCAGCCACCAATTGTGCAAGTTCTCCCACTTAAAAGTTGAGAGAGGTCTCCAATTTTCATCATAGGTATACCTCAACTATGAGAGACAAAATGAGAAAAAAAAAATAAAAATCCAGAAAATCACATTGAAGGATTTTTAATGAATTAATTGGTAAATTCCTCAGTAAAATAAGTATTTGGTCAATCCCAAAAGTTCATCTCAGTACTTTGTTATATACCCTTTGTTGGCAATGACAGAGGTCAAACGTTTTCTGTAAGTCTTCACAAGGTTTTCACACACTGTTGCTGGTATTTTGGCCCATTCCTCCATGCAGATCTCCTCTAGAGCAGTGATGTTTTGGGGCTGTCGCTGGGCAACATGGACTTTCAACTCCCTCCAAAGATTTTCTATGGGGTTGAGATCTGGAGACTGGCTAGGCCACTCCAGGACCTTGAAATGCTTCTTACGAAGCCACTCCTTCATTGCCCGGGTGGTGTGTTTGGGATCATTGTCATGCTGAAAGACCCAGCCATGTTTCATCTTCAATGCCCTTGCTGGTGGAAAGAGGTTTTCACTCAAAATCTCACGATACATGGCCCCATTCATTCTTTCCTTTACACAAATCAGTCGTCCTGGTCCCTTTGCAGAAAAACAGCCCCAAAGCATGATGTTTCCACCCCCGTGCTTCACAGTAGGTATGGTGTTCGTTCTCCTCCAAACACGACAAGTTGAGTTTTTACCAAAAAGTTCTATTTTGGTTTCATCTGACCATATGACATTCTCCCAATCCTCTTCTGGATCATCCAAATGCTCTCTAGCAAACTTCAGACGGGCCTGGACATGTACTGGCTTAAGCAGGGGGACACACGTCTGGCACTGCGGGATTTGAGTCCCTAATGGTGTAGTGTGTTACTGATGGTAGCCTTTGTTACTTTGGTCCCAGCTCTCTGCAGGTCATTCACTAGGTACCCCCGTGTGGTTCTGGGATTTTTGCTCACCGTTCTCGTGATCATCAATTTTGTCATCCATTTGACATCTTTTAAATCTTGTACATCCAGCTTTTATACAGTTGGTTTACCTGTTATGTAAACCCCCACGGGGTGAGATCTTGCGTGGATCCCCAGATCGAGGGAGATTATCAGTGGTCTTGTATGTCTTCCATTTTCTAATAATTGCTCCCACAGTTGATTTCTTCACACCAAGCTGCTTACCTATTGCAGATTCAGTCTTCCCAGCCTGGTGCAGGTCTACAATTTTGTTTCTGGTGTCCGTTGACAGCTCTTTGGTCTTGGCCATAGTGAAGTTTGGAGTCTGACTGTTTGAGGTTGTGGACAGGTGTCGGCGGTGGCCTCCGTCGGTCTATGATGACCATGAAAGAGAATCCTAAACGTCTACTCTGCTGGAACAGGCCGATGCGCACCGGTGTTCTACCTTCCAGCGTTGGGCGTTGGTAGGATTCAAGCCTGGGCAGGAAGATATGGAGGACAAGATGTTACCCATGTAGCACGTTCCCCCTCTCCACGTCACTGATGAATCCAAAGGAACAGCAGGGCTGCTATAGTTTGGCACCAGCGCCGTCGCAGGAGCTGCCAGAACGATGTTGAGCACAACAGAGAACTGCCTTAGGGGTCCGACTCCGGATTTTTCCTCAGGGTTGACTCCCGAAGCCTTTCCCGTGACCGGGTGTGCCGCAAGGCAGCGGAGGTTTGAAATCAGGGTTTACCTTCCTCTAGATGGGCTACCTTCCCAGGTTGACGAGCCCACTATCTACCCGAAGCATCTGGTTTTAAGGCGCCAGAGATCCGCCCTCGCCCCTTCTCCTATTAGTAAAAGCAGTTCCGCCGGGCTTAGAGACTAAACCACACGGGCAGGCTAGGAGTTGGACTTAGTTGTCAGAGGCTTTTCGAGACGCACGCCGTAAGGAGCATTTTATGAGCACTGGGAGCTTAACCCCAGTGCCGCTCCTGGCTATGACAACCTTGGAACCGGACAGGTGTCTTTTATACTGATAATGAGTGGAGGACAGAGGAGCCTCTTAAAGAAGAAGTTACAGGTCTGGGAGACCTCTCTCATCTTTTAAGTGGGAGAACATGCACAAGTGGAGACCTCATCTTTTAAGTGGGAGAACATGCACAAGTGGAGACCTCTCTCATCTTTTAAGTGGGAGAACATGCACAAGTGGAGACCTCTCTCATCTTTTAAATGGGAGAACATGCACAAGTGGAGACCTCTCATCTTTTAAGTGGGAGATTAGATAGATAGATAGATAGATAGATAGATAGATAGATAGATAGATAGATAGATGTACTTTATTGATCCCAAACTGGGAAATTACAGAAAAAAACACACTATGTACAGGTATAAATAGATAGAAACACAAAGACACGAGAGAGTTGCGGCTGGTGCGGCCACCCTGCTTCCGGCGCAATTAAAAAAAAAAAGTTATTGTGTTATTGTACAGTGAAATGGTACGAGGCAAGAAACAATTCCTGTACCTCTGTTCGGCAGCAAAGCGGTAGCAGTCTGCTGGAGAAAGTGCTCTGCTGTCTGTCCAGTGTGTGGTTGAGGAGATGATCAGGGTTGTCCATGATTGATCGCAGTTTGTTCAGTGTCCTCCTCTCCACCACAGTCTCAAAGGTTGGGCTGCACGGTGGCGCAGTGGTTTAGCACTGTGGCAGCACAGTTTTACCCTCGGCTGGGGGATCGCGGGGATCATGAGATCGTGGGTTCGATCCCAGCCCCCGACCAACAGTGAGCTGTGTGGAGTTTGCATGTTCTCCCCGTGTTGCGTGGGTTTACTCCGGGATTTCTCTGGTTTCCTCCCGCATACCAAAAACATGTAGGTTTAGGGCGCTTGCGCACGCAGCGACCGGCAGCCGGTGGCTTGTCACCAGACTGCAAACCAAATCTACCTACGGGTACAAATAAGTAACAAAAAAAAAAAAAAAAAAAAAAAGGTGTCCAGCCTGAGACCAATTACAGAGCCAGCCTTCTTGGTAATCTTGTCAAGTCTGTTGGTGTTGCTGACTCTGATACTTCTATCCCAACAAAACATCAGCAGAGAAGATGGCGCTGGCAACAACAGACTGATAGAAAAGCTCCAGCATCTTATTGCACATGTTGAAGGATCTCAGCTTCCTCAGAAAGTAGGGTCTACTCATCCCCTTCTTGTACACAGCATCAGTGTTAAAGTTTCAGTCCAGTCTGTTGCTGATCATGCTAAACAGGTATTTGTAGTCCTCCACATCCACCCACTAATCTGCAATGGCTATGAAGATGCCCTCTTCTTCCTGAAGTCAATCACCAACTCTCTGGTCTTGCTGATGTTCGGTCTCAGGTGATTCTGCTCGGTCCACTCCACAAATTTGTCTACCAGTGCTGTGTACTCTCCCTCCTCTCCCCCCTTATACACCCAACAACAGTTCAGGCATCAGAGAATTTCTGCAGGTGGCATGATTCGGTGTTGTACTGAAAGTCAGTGGTGTACAAGGTGAAGAGAAAAGGAGAAAGCACAGTACCCTGTGGAGCTCACGTATCACTAACCACCACATCAGACAAGACACTGCCCAGCTGGACAAACTGTGGCCTGCCTGTAAGGTAGTCAGTAATCAAGGAGATCACAGAGCTGTCGACCCTCATCACCAGAGGTGGGTAGAGTAACCAAAATTAATACTCAAGTAAGAGTACAGTTACTTAAAAAAAATATGACTCAAGTAGAAGAGTTGTCATTTAAATAATTACTCAAGTAAAAGTAAAAAAGTAAAGTAAGTAGATGAAAAAACTACTCAAGTACTGAGTTACTGCTTCAAAACGTCAAATTTATTCTTGAAAAATAGAACATTAATAAATGAAATTTTAATAAATAAATGAAAAACATAAATTAAGGCATCTGCCACATGAAATAAAATATTTTTTCAATACATTCTTGTCTGTCAGATTGTCATGGTCTTTCATAACAAAACGTTTGAGACAGGAGCCTTGTAAGGAATACATGAGCACAGTGTTTGAACTCTTCAAACATGACTTGGAATGCTTGGTTTCAAAACCAGTCATGAAAAAATTCAATTTCTTTTCTCACAAAATAGAGATTTCAAACCTAATACCTAGGTACCAATAGTGTATGTGAACTCTGGAAACTTTATTTGCATTGACAATTTACATATGTGTGCAGAAGAGACTAAATGTCTTTTGCTGACTAATATTTTGTGTGTGTGTGTGTGTGTGTGTGTGTGTGTGTGTGTTACTCCTATTTGCCATCAAATTACACACTATTCAATCAATCACCCTCTAAATGGCACAGTAGGCTCTAAATGCAGAAATACAGTGGGGTAAAAAAGTATTTAGTCAGCCACCAATTGTGCAAGTTCTCCCACTTAAAAGATGAGAGAGGTCTCCAATTTTCATCATAGGTATACCTCAACTATGAGAGACAAAATAAGAAAAAAAAAAATCCAGAAAATCACATTGAAGGATTTTTAATGAATTAATTGGCAAATTCCTCGGTAAAATAAGTATTTGGTCAATAACAAAAGTTCATCTCAATACTTTGTTATATACCCTTTGTTGGCAATGACAGAAGTCAAACGTTTTCTGTAAGTCTTCACAAGGTTTTCACACACTGTTGCTGGTATTTTGGCCCATTCCTCCATGCAGATCTCCTCTAGAGCAGTGATGTTTTGGGGCTGTTGCTGGGCAACACAGACTTTCAACTCCCTCCAAAGATTTTCTATGGAGTTGAGATCTGGAGACTGGCTAGGCCGCTCCAGGACCTTGAAATGCTTCTTACGAAGCCACTCCTTCGTTGCCCGGGCGGTGTGTTTGGGATCATTGTCATGCTGAAAGACCCAGCCAGGTTTCATCTTCAATGCCCTTGCTGATGTAAAGAGGTTTTCACTCAAAATCTCACGATACATGGCCCCATTCATTCTTTCCTTTACACGGATCAGTCGTCCTGGTCCCTTTGCAGAAAAACAGCCCCAAAGTATGATGTTTCCACCCCCATGCTTCACAGTAGGTATGGTGTTGTTTCTCCTCCAAACCCGACAAGTTGAGTTTTTACCAAAAAGTTCTATTTTGGTTTCATCTGACCATATGACATTCTCCCAATCCTCTTCTGGATCATCCAAATGCTCTCTAGCAAACTTCAGACTGGCCTGGACATGTACTGGCTTAAGCAGGGGGACACGTCTGGCACTGCAGGATTTGAGTCCTTGGCGGCGTAGTGTGTTACTGATGGTAGCCTTTGTTACTTTGGTCCCAGCTCTCTGCAGGTCATTCACTAGGTACTCCCATGTGGTTCTGGGATTTTTGCTCACCGTTCTCATGATAATTTTGACCCCACGGGGTGAGATCTTGCGTGGATCCCCAGATCGAGGGAGATTATCAGTGGTCTTGTATGTCTTCCATTTTCTAATAATTGCTCCCACAGTTGATTTCTTCACACCAAGCTGCTTACCTATTGCAGATTCAGTCTTCCCAGCCTGGTGCAGGTCTACAATTTTGTTTCTGGTGTCCTTTGACAGCTCTTTGGTCTTGGCCATAGTGGAGTTTGGAGTCTGACTGTTTGAGGTTGTGGACAGGTGTCTTTTATACTGATAACGAGTTCAGACAGGTGCCATTAATACAGGTAATGAGTGGAGGACAGAGGAGCCTCTTAAAGAAGAAGTTACAGGTCTGTGAGAGCCTGAAATCTTGCTTGTTTGTAGGTGACCAGATACTTATTTTACTGAGGAATTTACCAATTAATTCATTAAAAATCCTTCAATGTGATTTTCTGGATTTTTTTTTCTCATTTTGTCTCTCATAGTTGAGGTATACCTATGATGAAAATTGGAGACCTCTCTCATCTTTTAAGTGGGAGAACTTGCACAATTGATGGCTGACTAAATACTTTTTTGCCCCACTGTACATGGAAAAAAGTAGCCTGAACATTCAGAGAATGTGTTTCCATTAACAGTGTGGTGTATTTGGGTGAAAATGTGTGTTTTTTGCATGCTTTGTCCCAAAAGAATCACTCAGTGAAGTGACTGTTAAGCTTCAACAGCAGCTGGTCCTCAAGCTTCTTACGGTGAAGCTGTAATCTTTTAGCCGTAAAAAGTAGCCCTGTGTGGTGGTTCGGTTAACCCCCACAACAGATTAAGGACACTCAGTTCTCTTCTCTTGGTTTTTCCTGCTGCACTACTGAGATGTAATGTGCCATGCATGTATTGTGATGCAATGTGCCATGCATGTATTGTGATGCAATGTGCCATTCATGTATTGTGATGCAATGTGCCATTCATGTATTGTGATGTAATGTGCCATTCATGTATAGTGTTCATGCGTCCTGTCCTTACTGTGACCTAGAGACAGATCAATATGTAGGTCTTTCAAATGCAAATGTCTCATGCCTGTTCTGCAGTCCCTTTGATCGTACCAACTGCTGCGAATCCGCTTTGATGTATTGTCTGAGTTGGGTATAAATACTGCACAGGTTCTGTAACTCACTCTCTCAATTCCACTTCCTCAACTGCTGCTGCTGGACACAGACTTTGTGTCCTCCTTCTCTGAGAGCCGCTTGGGCTCGCTCCTGGCGCGCATGCACGGCGCCGGGAGCGGAGCTCGTGACGGCGGTATGATTTAATAAAACCTGTTAAAACCTCAGCATCGCTGTATATTTTATCATCCGCCGCACTGGTGACCCCGAAGACGCACACGCTTTGTGCGATGCAACCTTCTGATCTGGACAGCTGCACTGGTGACCCGTTCTTCATGATGAGATCTGCACGTCTGAGATCTGCTCATCCACGCTGGACCGGCCGCGTTCGCAGCTCCTCCACACGAGAGCGCAGGCACCTCGTCCCTTCTCCACGACGGCAACCTCCAGAGCCGGCGGAGAACGCAACACATGGACCTGAACGCACCACGGCCGAGCGGTGCCCAAGATCGTCTATTCCCTCCCACCGCTCCAACGCATCTGCACGAGCCTGAGGGACAAAAGATCGTCTATTTCCTCCCACCGCTCCAACGCACCATGGCCAAGCTGCAGCCACAGCTCAAACCTGGATTTTAACGGCGCCGTCTGCGCTGATCCCCTCCAAGATTCTGCACCCTGGTTCTTCTCTCCAGCTGGCCCACCCACGCACAGAACCCCGGCACACGCACAGGGGAGTTACGAGGACGGCGCATCACGCACGGGAGGATAACGGCTTCAGAGACCCCCATCCTCCTGCACTGCTGCACACAGGCCCTTCAGGGTTGCTCGTTCACCTGAGGCACGCAAGCAACTTGTTCACAGGATTTACTGATGGTCTCAGCCACGGCGCACAAAGGGATTTCAGCCGTCAGCTGTTCCCGGGGGTTTTAGGGTTGCTCCTGCACCTAAAGCCAACAAGCCAAATCCCCCTCCTTCCTTTTTTTTCTTACAGCCGCTCCTGCTTTTCTTCATGGCCGCGAGAGGAGTCAGAGACTAATTTTTCTTCTTGTGGACCTCTGCATGTTCAACGGGACAGCCCTTCGACATCTCGGACCCACAAGCAATTTTTGCATGGCTCGGATGATTTCACCGTCCCCTTGCCGGCATTTACTACACCCCTCCTCCCTCCCCCTCAACAGATTAAGGACACTCAGCTCTCTTCTCTTGGTTTTTCCCGCTGCACTACTGAGATGTAATGTGCCATTCATGTATTGTGATGCAATGTGCCATGCATGTATTATGATGCAATGTGCCATTCATGTATTGTGATGTAATGTGCCATTCATGTATAGTGTTCATGCGTCCTGTCCTTACTGTGACCTAGAGACAGATCAATATGTAGGTCTTTCAAATGCAAATGTCTCATGCCTGTTCTGCAGTCCCTTTGATCGTACCAACTGCTGCGAATCCGCTTTGATGTATTGTCTGAGTTGGGTATAAATACTGCACAGGTTCTGTAACTCACTCTCTCAATTCCACTTCCTCAACTGCTGCTGCTGGACACAGACTTTGTGTCCTCCTTCTCTGAGAGCCGCTTGGGCTCGCTCCCGGCGCGCATGCACGGCGCCGGGAGCGGAGCTCGTGACGGCGGTATGATTTAATAAAACCTGTTAAAACCTTAGCATCGCTGCTTATTTTTTCATGCCGCTGCACCTGCATGACTAAAAAGTCTTTCACAGGCTGCAGAAGCTGGAAGACCTGTGTTGACTTTGAGGGATAATTTTTTGATTTGAGGAAATGAGTGCAACAGATCCATACCTCCAGTGGACGGACATGAAAGTTACCTCTCCAGCTTCCCTTCTTGTGATTTTCCTGAGTTCACTGATGCAAAGAAGTCATCTTCATCGGAGTTACCGTTATTTGTGCAGGCATCATCCAAGTCAGTGTCCAGGTGGCTTTTGATGTAGTTAAGGCCTGTGACAAGACAAAGATACTGTAGATTGTTTTCAGAAGAAATAGGTGTTCACATTCTTCTTACCCTTATTGCATGGGTAACCAAGCTGCTGATTGTTATTATTGGTATTAAAAGCTCTTAAAATTTGTAACTTTTAGCAACCTTTGTCACCTACATAATAAAACCTAAAGAACAATAACATTACATATATGTATGCAAAGCTCTAATCATTCACATAAGAACTGCTAAGTATATTTACCAGCTTTTAAGATGCCTTCCTTAGGGGTCCAGGATGTTCTAAATTTTGGTAGGAGTATAGCTGCAGCAATCAGCCCACGTCTACAAGCCAATGCAGCTGAGCATCTCTCTAGAGCGGTTTGATCTATCCAGTGACAGGTGACACCCAAGATGCTACGTTGTCTGGCAGGCCAGCAGTCAGTTGCGGTAGCAACATGGTTTACAGAACTCAGCTTTTTAACAATTATGCCCTTCATGCCCTTTGCAGCTTCCTGCATTCTAGTGCATAATGGTTTCCTTGTCATTACTGTACATTGAGGTTGCAGGGTTTCTATCATACTCTTGAAGGATGGTGTCTCAACCAGAGAAAATGGCTGACTGGCTTCACATATAAATTTTAGCACAAGTTTGTCCAGTATTGCCTGTGTTACCCGCCGAGGAACAGTGAAGACATTGATGATCTTTGCATTCTTCTTTGACGGTTCATCAGAAGAGGAGGATTTTCACTTTCTGCGGGACTCCATCAAGTCGGTATACCTCGTCATATTGTTGGGGTGAACCCTCTGTTAACAGAAAAAAATATCAGTGAGGCTACAGGGGATTTATCCATTAAAACAGACTCATCATCATATCAAATTCAAACATAGTTTCTTATATATATATATATATATATATATATATATATATATATATATATATTGTGGGAATGTGAGAATGACGAGACAGAGTTCTCTCTCGAGTCAGCTTTATTCACATCTCCAACATCACGAAACAGAAAAAAGAGAGCAATAAAGGGAACTCTCGTCCTTAAATACCAGGACTCTTACAGTTAACAACACATGTCTCACAAACCACATTGCATTATAAAGACAGCAACAATGCATCCTCTCTCCATGATATCACCCCCACTGTCTACAATGCATCCCCTCTTTAATCCTTTAATTATACCCCACAGTCTCAAGCTTTGCATATCAAAGCTAACACTCTTGCAGCTTCCTGTAATCACCAAGGAAGCTCTGCCCTTGCTCTGGTCTAAAATGTGAGTCCAAAAGCAGGTCACATATGTGTGTCCACCACAATATATATATATACATATTTGTGTCCACCACACAAAGCCCCCCCAGCATTTTAGAACAAACAAGGGAATAACAACATGCATGCCGTGATAGTATCAATACACATCAGTCCACATGCTGTCTGGGCTTCTGTCTCCTGCCGTATCTGCTGTAGCTGGGGTTGGACGTCTCCGCGGTGCTGTCACGCTGGGGGTTTGCCATCTGGGGGTGGAAACCTTTTGTCAGCACCTGTGGGGGTTCTGGGGAAACATTACTCTGTGAAGCCCTCCACGGGGGTCTACCTCGCCGCAGGGCCCTCGCCAACAGCACTTGCTCATCTGCCACCACAAAAGCGGGTTTGAGTCTGTTTATGTCAACTTTCACTTTCCTACCCCCCAAATCTAGCAAAAACTGCTTGTCCCCTGTTTTCAGCACTCTGAAAGGTCCGTCATAAGGCGGTCACAGCGGGGTTCGATGCGCATCGTGTCTGACAAAAACAAACTCTGCATTCTTCAAAGTTTTAGGCACAAAAATGCGCGGAAAACTGTGGTGCGCGGGGCCGGGCAGCGTGCTTGATTCTATGTTACTCCGCAACAGCTGAGACCGGGAGGCGTCTGGCGCAGGGTTATCTGGGAGAAAGTCCCCAGGGAGCCGGAGTGGCTGCACAAACACGAGCTCCGCTGGGGAGGCTTCTAAGTCCTCTTTAGGCGCAGAACGCAACCCCAATAACACCCACGGTAACTTGTCTACCCAATTTGCACCCATCAGTGATGCCCTGAGAGCTGCTTTCAATGACCTATGAAAAGGTTCGCATAACCCGTTAGCCTGCGGACTGTACGCGGTTGTGTGGTGAATTGTGACACCCAGGCTGCGGGCCATTGTCGACCAAAGCTAGGACACAAATTGAGGGCCTCTGTCGGACGTAACGTCCGATGGAACACTGAAGCGCGCCACCCAAGCTGTTAAAAATGCGTGCGCAACCTCCTCGGCCGTGGTTGATGCAAGCGGGACCACTTCAGGCCAGCGCGTGGTGCGGTCCACCATTGTGAGAAGGTGTGTGCACCCTTGTGACAGCGGGAGGGGGCCCATGAGGTCCACATGAACGTGATCGAACCTCTTGGCCGGAATGTGAAACGGCTCCAAAGGAACCCTCGTGTGCCTGTGTACTTTGGCTTGTTGACATGCTGTGCAGGCTGCTGCTCACCCTTTCACTTGTTTGCGGAGGCTCGGCCACACAGATTTCTCTCCTACCATTTTGACCGACGCGCGCACTCCCGGGTGCGCCAAAGAATGAATCGAGTCAAAAATGCGGCGGCGCCACGCAGCTGGTACTACTGGACGCGGCCGACCCATGGAGACATCGCAGACTAGGGGGGGCATACCATCTTAGCAGCACCCTGTTCTCCAGCCTTAACCCTGTTGGTCCAGACTGGAGCACGCACACATCCGCGTCACTAACCTGCTCTGTGGCGATGGCTGCGTAATCTATTCCTACGCTGACTGGGGCTGCTACGGCGCGCGAGAGGCAATCTGCCACTACATTGAGTTTGCCCGCCACATGCTGGATATCAGTGGTAAACTCCGATATCGCGGCCAGCTGTCTCTGCTGCCGGCCTGACCACGGTTCGGAAACCTTGACCATCGCGAATGTTAGCGGTTTGTGGTCAACGAACGCGGTGAAAGAGCGTCCTTCTAGCCAGAACTGAAAGTGGTGAATGGCCAAATGGAGAGCAAGCAGCTCCCTGTCGAACGCGCTGTATTTACATTCGCTATCGCGCAAGGTCCTGCTGAAAAAGGCGAGGGGCTGCCAAACCCCGGCTACATGTTGCTGCACGACCGTCCCTATGGCCACCTCTGAAGCGTCAGTGGTGAGCGCTATGCGGGCCATTGGGTCTGGGTGTGCCAACAACGCAGCCTTTGCCAAGGCTGCTTTAACCTCTGAGAACGCTTGGTCCCGCTCCGGGGACCACTTGACCTTATCCGCGGGTTTCTTTTTTTTGAGCGCAGCATACAGCGGCTGCATGAGTTGCGCCGCGTGGGGGAGAAAACGGTTATAAAAATTCACCATTCCCAAAAACTCCTGCAACGCCCTGACCGTCTGCGGCCGGGGAAAATCTGCCACCGCGCGCACTTTGTCAGGCAGCGGAACTGCTCCTTCGGGGGAGACGCGGTGTCCTAAAAAATCAATCTGTGTCACCCCGAACACTTCGCTGGGTTGATTATTAACCCGTGATCTCCCAACCTTCGGAAAACTGTGGCCAGGTGTTTTTCGTGTTCGTCTTCGGACGCGCTGGCTACTAAAATATCGTCCAAGTAGACGAACACGAAAGGGAGATCGCGAAGCACCGCATCCATCATGCGTTGGAACGTCTGAGCCGCCCCTTTAATTCCGAATGGCATGCGTAAAAACTCGAATAGGCCAAACTGAGTTATTACCGCTGTTTTGGGTATGTCCTCAGCGCGCACTGGGACTTGGTGGTAAACGCGGACCAAGTCTATTTTAGAAAAAAACGCGCACCCCTGCCAAATGAACGGAAAAATCTTGGATATGCAGAATTGGGTAGCGGTCGTGTGCTGTAGCGTTGTTTAACCTGCGGAAATCCCCGCAAGGTCGCCATGATCCGTCGGCTTTCGGGACCATGCGCAGCGGGGAAGCCCACGGACTGTTTGAACGTCTGATAATGCCCAACCTCTCCAGGTTGGCGAACTCCTCGTGCGCTATGGCTAGTTTAGCTGCGTCCAAGTGCCGAGCTTTTGCAAAAACAGGCGGTCCGGTGGTGGTAATAAAATGCTCCACCCCGTGCTTAGCGACTGTTGCCGAAAATGTGGGGACCGTGAGTGCTGGGAACTGAGTGAGCAGTGTGTGGAACTTACCGCTTGCAGCTGTGACGTTGGCTTGTGCTGTTGGCGGGGCCACTCGCGCTGTGCAGGGGATAGAATCAAAAGAAAGTGCATTAACCAGGTGCCTGTTAGCGAGATCAACCAACAAACGATGTGAGCACAGAAAATCAGCCCCCAACATATTGAAATTTACAGCTGCTACAACAAAAGTCCACTCAAATGTACGGCCGTGTAGAGACAGAAGAAGAGTCTTCTCACCAAAGGTCTTAATCTCCGAGCCGTTCGCTGCTGTCACCCGAGGACCTCCGGAACCAGCTAGTCTGTCCGTGTAGGAAGGTGTGATGAAACTCAACTGGGAGCCTGTGTCGACGAGGAACTGCCTCCCGGAGCGTGCGTCCGACAAGTAGAGCAGCTTGTTCTCCTCCCCGAGGGCTGCGGCTGCTACCGACCCCTGGTCTTGATGTTTCCTGAACGCCGGAACTGGCACGGTGGTACA
This sequence comes from Pholidichthys leucotaenia, assembly GCA_020510985.1. NCBI lineage: Eukaryota > Metazoa > Chordata > Actinopteri > Cichliformes > Pholidichthyidae > Pholidichthys > Pholidichthys leucotaenia. The sequence continues at coordinate 35,559,595 of CM035848.1, forward strand.
CATTTGCGTGCCCTCTCTGCGAAGCGGCGATGGTAGAAACAAAGGACATCCGATCCACGTTCCCTGGCCCCTGCCGCCGCCGTCGTCGGTGAGTCTGGTACCGCTGCCTCTGGCCTCCTGTCGTCTCCGGTTGCCGCGCTGAGTTCTGCTGCAGCGGCCGTGGCTGCGCGCCGCTTGGTGGCGTTGACAATCCGCTGCGCTTCTTGGCCCAGCGCGCGGTAGTCCCGTTGGGCCAACAGTGGCGAACTGGCCAGGGTCGCTCTTGCTGCTGACGGTATAGTCCTGAGGAAGAGGTGGGTGAAAATAAAGTGATTGTCGTCAGAGTCTTTCAACCTCAACAACTTCTCCATCAGGTTAGTGGGCATGTCATTTTCCGACTCCGTCAGTGCCAGGAGCCTCTCTGCTTGCTCCTCCGCCAAGGGGGTGAATTGCTGGATGAGTGCTGCCTTCAACGTGCTGTATTTGTCGTTGTCCGGCGGCTGGTCGATCAGGCTCTCCACATGCTGAGCCGTGTTGTTGTCCAGCTTTGCGACTACGTGGTAGAATTTTGTGGCATCTACCGATATCCCCCGGAGGTTGAACTGCGTCTGAACCGCATTGAACTAGGAGCGTGGATTGTTCTGCCAGAAGTCCGGTAGCTGGACTGTAGCGGCATTCGCTTGGCTGGGGGCTCCTGATGAGGCTGGCTCGGGGGAATTCTCCTCTTGCATGATACGTCTTGGGGTCACCAGTGTGGGAATGTGAGAATGACGAGACAGAGTTCTCTCTCGAGTCAGCTTTATTCACATCTCCAACATCACGAAGCACAAAAAAGAGAGCAACAAAGGGAACTCTCGTCCTTAAATACCAGGACTCTTACAGTTAACAAGTCACATGTCTCACAAACCACATTGCATTATAAAGACAGCAACAATGCATCCTCTCTCCATATCACCCCCACTGTCTACAATGCATCCCCTCTTTAATCCTTTAATTATACCCCACAGTCTCAAGCTTTGCATATCAAAGCTAACACTCTTGCAGCTTCCTGTAATCACCAAGGAAGCTCTGCCCTTGCTCTGGTCTAAAATGTGAGTCCAAAAGCAGGTCACATATGTGTGTCCACCACAATATATATATATATATATATATATATATATATATATATATATATATACCCCCTTCATGGATCGTCACCTTATCGTTTTGGGTGGGGTTTGCGTGCCAAAGTGATCCCAGGAGCTATGTTGTCTGGGGCAATTTGCCTTTGATAGGGTCTCCCAAGACAAACTGGTCCTGGGTGAAGGGCCAGACTAAGAACGATCCAACAGACTCTCATGATAAATTGTATATCAAGGATTCAGTGTACCCCGCCCGGTATGAGGTTACCGGGGCCCCACCCTGGATCCAGGCCTGGGGGAGGGGCTCGAAGGCTAGCGTCTGGTGGCCGGGTTTCCACCCATGGGACCCGGCCGGGCTCAGCCCGAAGGAGTTACATGGGTCCGCCCTCCAGTGGGCTCACCACCTGCAGGAGGGATCATGGGGGTCCGGTGCTATGTGGATTAGGTGGCGGTCAAAGGCGGAGGCCTTGGCGGACTGATCCCAAGCTTTCTAAACTGGCTTTTGGTACGTGGAATGTCACTTCTCTGGTGGGGAAGGAGCCTGAGCTGGTGTACGAGGTTGAGAGATACCGGCTAGATATAGTCGGCCTCACCTCAACACACAGCTCCGGTTCTGGAACCAGTCTCCTGGAGAGGGGCTGGAGCTTGGCCTTTTCTGGAGTTGCCCCGGGCGAGAGGCGACGAGCAGGGGTGGGTATTCTTGTATCGCCCCACCTTGCTGCCTCTATATTGGAGTTTTCCCCGGTGGACGAAAGGGTTGCTTCCCTGTGCCTTCGGGTCGGGAAACGGGTCCTGACCATCATTTGTGCCTATGCACCAAATGATGTTTCAGAGTACCCACCCTTTTTGGAGTCTGTGACTGGGGTGCTGGAGGGTGCTCCTCTTGAAGACTCCATTGTCCTACTGGGGGACTTCAATGCGCACGTGGGCAACGACAGTGAAACCTGGAGGGGGGTGATTGGGAGGAACGGCCTGCCCGATCTGAACCCGAGTGGTGTTCAGTTATTGGACTTCTGTGCTAACCACAGTCTGTCCATAACGAACACCATGTTCAAGCATAAGGGTGTCCATATGTGCACCTGGCACCAGGACACCCTAGGTCGCAGGTCGATGATCGATTTTGTTATCGTATCATCAGACCTGCGACCGTATGTCTTGGACACCCGAGTAAAGAGACGTGCAGAGCTGTCAACTGATCACCACCTGGTGGTGAGTTGGATCCGATGGCAGGGGAGGAAGCCATTCAGACCTGGTAGACCCAAACGTATAGTGAGGGTGTGCTGGGAGCGTCTGGCTGAGGCCCCTGTCCAGGAGGTCTTCAACTCCCACCTCCGGAAGAACTTCAACCACATTCCAAGGGAGTCTGGAGACATGGAGTCTGAATGGGCCATGTTCTCCACCTCTGTTGTTGAAGCGGCGGCCCAGAGCTGCGGCCACAAGGTGGTCGGTGCATCTCGTGGTGGCAACCACCGAACCAAGTGGTGGACACCAGTGGTGAGGGGGGCCATTAAGCTGAAGAAGGAGTGCTATCAAGCTTGGTTGGCTTGTGGGACTCCCGAAGCAGCTGAGGTGTACCGGCAGGCCAAGCGGAGTGCAGCTCGGGTGGTTGCTGAAGCAAAAACCCGGGTATGGGAGGAGTTCGGTGAGGCCATGGAACAAGACTTTCGGTCGGCCTCGAAGAGATTCTGGCAAACTGTCCGGCGGCTCAGGAGGGGAAAGCAGCTCCCTGTCCACACTGTGTATGGTGCGGATGGGACACTGATGACTTATATCGACTGGGGATATCGTCGGGCAGTGGAAGGAATACTTCGAGGATCTCCTCAATCCCACTGATATGCCTTCCACAGAGGAAGCAGGGTTTGGGGACGAGGGGGATGACTCGCCTATCACAGGGGCTGAGGTCGCCAAGGTGGTTAAAAATCTCCTTGGTGGCCGGGCCCCGGGGGTGGACAAGATTCGCCCTGAGCACCTCAAGGCCCTGGATGTTGTTGGGTTGTCATGGTTGACACGCCTCTGCAACATTGCGTGGAGGTCGGGGGCAGTGCCTTTGGCATGGCAAACCGGGGTGGTGGTTCCTCTCTTCAAAAAAGGGGACCGGAGGGTGTGCTCCAACTTTAGAGGGATCACACTCCTCAGCCTCCCTGGGAAGGTCTATGCCAAGGTACTGGAGAGGAGAGTCCGGCCGTTGGTCGAACCTTGGATTCAGGAGGAGCAATGTGGTTTTCGTCCTGGCCGTGGCACATCGGACCAGCTCTTTACCCTCTCGAGAATTCTTGAGGGTTCATGGGAGTTTGCCCAACCAATTTACATGTGTTTTGTGGACTTGGAGAAGGCATTTGACCGCGTCCCTCGTGGATTTTTGTGGGGGGTGCTTCGGGAGTATGGGGTATCGGGCTTGTTGTTACGAGCTATTCGGTCTCTGTACGACCATTGTGAGAGTTTGGTTCGTATTGCCAACACTCGGTCGGAGTCATTCCCAGTGAGAGTTGGACTCCGCCAGGGCTGCCCTTTGTCACCGATCCTGTTCATAATTTTTATGGACAGGATTTCTAGGCGCAGCCAGGGAATGGAGGGTGTCATGCTTGGTGACCACAGGATCTCATCTCTGTTGTTTGCAGATGATGTTGTCCTGTTGGCTTCATCCAGCAATGACCTACAGCTCTTGCTGGGACAGTTTGCCGCTGAGTGTGAAGCGGCTGGGATGAAAATCAGCACCTCCAAGTCCGAGTCCATGGTCCTCAGCCGGAAAAAGGTGGATTGTCCTCTCCGGGTTGGGGACAGGCTCCTGCCCCAAGTGGAGGAGTTTAAGTATCTTGGGGTCTTGTTCACGAGTGAGGGGAAAATGGAGCGAGAGATCGACAGACGGATTGGAGCAGCATCTGCAGTGATGCGGACATTGTACCGGTCTGTTGTGGTGAAGAGGGAGCTTAGTTCTAAGGCAAAGCTGTCGATTTACCAGTCAATCTACATTCCTACTCTCACCTATGGTCACGAGCTTGGACTCGGTGGAGAGACTATGTCTCTCAGCTGGTCTGGGAACGCCTTGGTATCCCCTCTGAAGAGCTGGAGCAGGTGGCTGGGGAGAGGGAAGTCTGGGCTTCTCTGCTGGAACTGCTGCCTCCGCAACCCGGACCTCCGGAAAAGCGGTAGAAGACGGATGGATGGATGGATATATATATATACACTACCGTTCAAAAGTTTGGGGTCACCCAGACAATTATTTTGTGTTTTCCATGAAAAGTCACACTTATTTACCACCATGAGTTGTAAAATGAATAGAAAATATAGTCAAGACATTGACAAGGTTAGAAATAATGATTTGTATTTGAAATAATATTTTTTTTCTTCAAACTTTGCTTTCGTCAAAGAATCCTCCATTTGCAGCAATCACAGCATTGCAGACCTAACATGATTGCTCAAGGGTTTTCTAATCATTCATTAGCCTTCTGACGCAATGAGCAAACACATTGTACCATTAGAACACTGGAGTGATAGTTGCTGGAAATGGGCCTCTATACACCTATGTAGATATTGCACCAAAAACCAGACATTTGCAACTAGAATAGTCATTTACCACATTAGCAATGTATGGAGTGTATTTCTGATTAGTTTAAAGTTATCTTCATTGAAAAAAAGTCTTTTCTTTCAAAAATAAGGACATTTCTAAGTGACCCCAAACTTTTGAACGGTAGTGTATATATATATATATATATATATATATCATAAATTTTCACCTTCTTTCTTATAAATTTGGGCTTTTTTATTGTGAATTAGTATCCTTTAGCAAATGTTTTGCAACTTTATTCTTACAAATTTGTAATTCAGTTTACGTTTGCACGTTTATACCTTATGCTAAATTTGTGAATACCACCACCATCATCCCCATGTTAAAAAGTAACATATCACTGCAGTCAACAGCCAAAACTAAGCTCATTAAAACTTACCGCAATGTGTTTTCTCAAGTTTGACGTTGAGCTCTTGTAGGCTGAAATGTCGACATGCTTGGGCAGACACCGATGACAGCGCATCACATAGCTGTTCTTTTTTTGTTATCTTTAAGGCAAACATAGTTTGAATGTGTAGCCACGGATGTTCTGTTGATTTTGCTTCATCTAAATCCGAATCACAGGCTGTCATCTCAGCCACTCTTAACGTCCAGTCGGATGTGCTCCACTTAGCTCGCTGTGTTCCTGTGTGTGTCACCGGCACCAAGCTGCCACGTGACTACCTGGCGACATCTGATTAGTGGTACGTAGCCACTGGCTATGCTTGATTGGTGAAACAAGGTTGCAGGAGTCTTTGGCAGGAGTCTTTCTGACAACACAAAACAAATTGCTCGTGCATTGATTATCAAAATGGCCAACATTAAAAGTAACGAGTAGAATGCACCCAAATGTAACGGAGTAGAAGTAATGTTTCTTCTTCATAAATATACTTGAGTAAAAATAAAAAGTATGTTGTATTAAAACTATTCTTAGAAGTACAATTTATGTAAAAAGTTACTTAAGTAAATGTAACGGAGTAAATGTAATGCGTTACTACCCACCTCTGCCCATCACCCACAGCTTCTCACCCAGCAACAGTGGCTGGATGGTGTTTCAGGCACTGGAGAAATCAAAGAATGTGATTCTCACTGTGTCTCCTCTGCCATCCAGGTGCAAATGGGTTTGTTGCAGCAGGTACATGACAGCATCTTCAACTCCTAAATGGGGCTGATATCCAAACTACAGAGGGTCCAGCCACGTCTTCACCTGTGGCCTCAGGTGGGCTAAGACCAGTCTCTCCAGGACCTTCATCACATGAGATGTGAGGGCAACTGGTCGATAGTCATTCAGGTCAGATAGAGATGACTTCTTGGGGACAGAAACCAGGCAGGACATCTTCCACAGCACCTGTACATTTTCCAGAATCAGGCTCAGGTTGTACAGGTTTTTCAGTAACAGGAGCTAGCTAGTTGGCACAGGTCCTCAGGATCCTGGTGGAGATGCCATCAGGGCCCACAGCCTTACACTGACAGAGTCTCTCCAGCTGTTTCTTAACCTGGTCTATAGACCATTTGCTGTGACGTCACATCCTTTTGTTTACGCCGCCATATTGGACGTCCGAAGCGAGCGGACGGCGCATTCAGCAACTGTTCAGCGGTGTACCAGCTCGCGATATATTTACCTGATTTAAAACTACATCTTTGTTTTATTTAATATTGGCATTGATTACACTATGGTGTTTCACTGCTCTGCCTTTGGGTGTACAAATCGCCAGAAAAAGGGATCAAACTTGAAGTTTTACCGGTTCCCAGCTGACAAAGACAGGCGCAGGAGGTGGGTAGCAGCGCTGAAGAGGAAAGATTGGTCCCCGTCGCCTTACTCGCGGCTATGCAATCAACATTTTATATCGGGTATGTATGATGTATCAGTGTCTATAGATGTAATGTTATATCATTGTAAACACTTGTAAATGGGTATGTCCCTCCCTGTGTGCCCCACCAAGGCCTACCATCTGTGACCTAGCACTAGCCAACTGCTAGATGACAAGATAATGATCATGAATGCATGCTCCTGTTTGAAATTTAATGTGTTGATCAATATGGCTGAGTTTATTTTACAATGAATAAAAAATTTATTACATTTACAAAAATAAGGAGTATTTTTACAATAATTCACATTCAACGATACAGTTAAACCTCCCACCATTGTTTATTACTTTGTACTTCAATGTACTACATAAATAGGTCTACATGGATTAAAACAATGATATAAACATGATAAATCGTTATATTGCTTCTCAAACTGTATAAACTATATATTCTAACTACTCCATATTCCAGGTGAGAAGAGCATTGACCCTCTTTCCCCAGATTACATACCATCACTCTTCACCTTCACGTCTACTCCAACGAAAGACAGAAACAACGCCAGCCTCCATCGGTACATTAAAACACAAGCAAGGAAAAAAAGACAGAGAGAGAACTTTGATCGCTCACTTGCTGCCAGTGTACTCTTAGAACTGTCTTCTGGAGGTACTGTGTGTGAAAAGGAAGAGACAATGGAGGTGAAAGAGGAGCAGCCTGGTATGTGTGTCAAGGTGGATATTGCATCAGAACCAGCCAAGGTCACTGAGAGTTTGGTATCATCTGCAGGGACTTCTTGTTCATGTAAAGCTGAGTGTGATGCATTAAAGAAGCAGTGCCAATCACTACAAGAAGAAGTTTATGCTTATATTCTGAAAATTAATATGTGGGTTTGATGACTTTTTATCTGGATATAATTCTTTCTTGGACAATAAAATTTGTAATATATCTAATAGTGTTAGGAGTTGTTTATCCAGTATTCTTGTTTCCACAAAATTTTTTATTGAACCTTTTTTAAAAACCCAACACAAACAATCAAACACTTTGCAATTTACAAGGTCCACAAACATCAGTCACCTTCTTCTTCAAAAGTTATGTTTAAATTCTTTACACAATCAATGAAAGGTCTCCATATATTCTCAAACACAATTTCCTTTGATTTCAGTATGTATGTTATTCTTTCTAGTGGAAGGTTTAACATCTGTCTTAACCACTGAGTCACATCTGGTCTATGAGTCTTTGTGTTTATCCAGTATTCTATTGATACGACAAATATTTATAAATCCTTTTACAGAATATATATAGATCTATAAAAAATTTAATTAGTTTTTAATTAATTTAATTAATTTCATTGAGATATATGCTGCTAATAATAACAATAATTGAATATTTTATTAAATTTTAATAATTTATCACTTAATAGATTCTAAACAACATGACAAATCTATACAGTAGGGCCTTCACGACATAGTGGACCATTGAAGTGATGACTGGGGATATCAGCACATAACTGATATCACACAAAGTTTTGTAGGCTTTCAGAGACTCTCCAGTGTACCTAGACGGTGTGTTGACTAGGTAGTTGTAGATGTCCGTACGTCAGGTTTGGGGCAAAAATCAATGAAACTGGTGAATTTTTAAAGCGACAAGTTGCAAGGGTCCACGCCGATAAAACGGATCTTTTCCGTGTACCGGTCATGATGTTTTTTATCTAGTAGTTGCGCTACATCGGACAAAGCCGTCACATCTGACAGCGGACGCCATGTTGAAACACACTCACACAGCTCCCGACTTGCCGTCCGATATGGCGGAATCAACAAAAATCACGTGACGCGGGACGTCACTGGCAAATGGTCAATACTCACAGTGATGTGGGGATTGGTGCTGATGTCTTCAGAGGAGGGTGGGGGAGGGTAAGGAGGGAGAGAGAGCGGTGCTGCACAGGAGAGTGAGGGGGAGGGGTGTGTGGGGGTCTGGCTGTCATGTGAGGGTGACAGACGGACAGTTGAACCTATTAAAAATCAGATTCAACTCATTAGATCTCTCGAGGCCCCCCGATGCCCCCCCATACCCAATGATGTGTTTCATTCCCAACCTCACATCCTTCACATTGCTTTGCCTTAGTTTATCCTCCAACTTCCTCCTGTAATTGTCTTTACACCTCCACAGCATCTCTCTCTCAGTAATTTGACCTCTTGCAGTTTTAGTTGGTGACCCCTGCTCTAGATGGACAATAAATCTTAGTCACATGGATCTACTGGACATTTTGCAATAAAACTGAACAATATTTGTTGGACTATCATTAATTATGCAACCCCAAAAAAGCTTCATTGGTGAGTAAATGCTATGTTGCTATGCTGTTCTAGCTCATTTGATGCTCTATTTAATTCCAGTGTTATGACTGTATCTCAGATCTGTTTTAATGTCCAAATAGATGAAATTCTAAGCTTTCAAATGATGTAAGCCATGACTGTCCACTCTAAACATGTTTACCACACTTCACTATGTTGCAGCAGAAATATTACGTCTCATGGCGGGACACTGGAATGTTCAGGGGGTTGGGCACCCTGTGTAAGTGACTTTAAGGGCTGCTGGTCAAAGTCCATTATTCATGTTCCTGTTGTTGGGGACTGCGAACCCCAGAATCTGAATGGAAAATATCAGAAGTCACTGGCCTTGTTTTTCGCTTACTACAGAGACGTTTTCTGTTTGTGAATTCACGTGATGTTGTTTAATTTCAGTGATAGTTGCTGAAATTATATTCATTTAAACTGTTTGCACGTTTTGAGAGGTTTTGTTTGTGTTTGGTGCATCTGTACAGTTCACTTCTTCAATACTGTCGAGTAGCTTGCTAGCCTAGCCACTAGCTAAATCTGGGAGTTTTGCAGCCCTTTGGCAAGCGGAGCGAGGTATGTGTGATTTACAACATGCTCATAAATGCAATGTAAGGCCGCACAGTACCCTTTAGTGGCTGTTTATAGTGTTTTTATGCAATATTAAGAGACTACGTGTTATTTTGGCACCAATTCTGTCATTGTATGCACTTTTATTTTATTTGAGCCAATTAATTCAGTTGAAGTGTTTTCTTTTTATGATTATACGTGTGAATAATGTACTTTAAGTTGTTTTTTTAATTTTTGTTTTAATGTAATTTTAAGTAAGTTTATTTGCCTCTCATTTGTTTGCTATTTAGTTTTCATGGTGCTGGACAAGAAAGCAATAAATGAGATGGCACCTGTCAGAGACTGTCTGCAGTTATTTCTTTAGATACCAAGGGGCTGCTACAGTGAAAACTCGATGCCACATCTGACCCTTCTACCACAAGATAACCTGCTGTCATCTTGGCCACCACAGATGCTACGGCTGCTGTAAGAGACCTCGGTTCCATAAAGATTTAATCCACCACAAATCCACATTTAGGACTTGAGTTGGTGTGATGAAAACAACCATGGCATCTGCTGAACTAATTCATTTAATGAGACATTTGTAATTTTAATGGCTTAGTTAAATAATTCCAAGAAGGGTTGAGTGTATGATAATAAGTAGTGCAAAACAGACCCCTCAGACTGAGTACGATATTTAAGAGTGCACTAAAATTTAATGTCATCTGTTGAGCCCTTAATGCCTAAATAACATTTCAAGGGGAAATTTGTCTTACATATATAGTATCCCTCCAAGAGCTTTGGGCGGAATCAGAACGAGACCCTGTGCTATCACAACTGTGCTCAGTGATTAGGGAGGGTTGGCCCGAAAAGGACTAAACAGAAGAAGATGGATGGATGGATGGCCCGCAAAGGTGCACAGCGGGCTTGCACCCTTCCACCGGTTTAAAGACGAACTGAGCTGTTGGAATGAGGTGTGTGTGGCGAGGGGGCAATGCACGCTAATTCCAGTGTCTCTGAGATCACGTGTCCTAGCAATGCTCCATGAGGGCCACCTGGGTGTGGTCAGGGTAAAACAGCGCTGCAGGGATTCCGTTTGGTGGCCGGGTATTGATAAGGACAATGACGCTATGGTGAAAAACTGTGTTGTGTGCTTTGGAAAGCGGGAAGACTGGCGGACCACCCCCTCCACCCCTGCGGCCACTGTCGTACCCGGAAGGCCCTTGGAAACAAATACAGTTGGACGTCTGTGGCAAGCTACATAGCACCCCCGAACAGCCGGTTCCTGCTTGTGGTCTACCACCTGCTCTCAAAGTGGCTGGAGGTGCTACCCACTAATTCAGTCACGAAGGATGTGGTTACGGGTTTCCTCTTGTCACTGTTCACCAGGCGGGGGGTCCCGAATGTAATCACGACTGACAATGGCCCGCAGTTCACCTCTGGGGTGTTTGAAGAGTTCTTGAGCACTAGGAGAGTGGAACACATTAAAACCGCATTCTACCATTCCCAGGCCAATCAGGGCATTGAACGTTTTAACAAGACCTTGAAAAATGGACTGAGAGCCCACTTGGCAGACGGCTTTGAATTTCTGGACGCCCTCCAGAGCACACTCCTCCACTACATGGCAATGGCCCATGCTATGACAGGATGCTTCCCGGCGGCTCTCATGCTGGGATGCGAACTACTCCTGCCTTTGGATCAACTGAGGCTGCCCACGACTCCTCATCTAAGGAATATGGACTCTCCACGGGACCAGGTCGCTGCACAACATGTAAGAAAAAAACGACAATTTGACAGGAAGCACAGCGCGAGAGCCCACAGACTGAAGGTGTCAGATCAAGTTTGGGTCAAACACCCTAACCACATGCATAAGCTGCAGCCATTCTGGACGGGGCCCCTGCGACTCACGAGGCGATGGGGCCAGGACACGTTTGAGCTTGCGGATGGGTTGTGGTGGCACTCTATTTGACTCAGAAAGTCCCCACTGGAACAGAGGACTAGAACTATGGCAGGACAACCTGATGTGAGGTGGGACTTGTTGGATTGGGGTGGTGAGAACTCACAGGTGTGGCCAACGGTGCTTGGTGCAGAGTCCCTGCCTAGGGGATGCCCGGATAGAGTTCGTCAGAGGCCCAGGTACCTGGAAGACTATGTATTGCAGACAGTACTAGCTAATGCGTGTTGGGACTAAGCAGCAGAATAACCTGCTCCAACACTGTGGGGTGTTTTGGTAGTTTACCCAGACGCCCATTTAGTTGGCTGAGTTTTGCCTACTTAGTTTTAAAAAAAGGGGGACAACACTTTGTTTTTTTTTTCTGTTCTGGGAGGGGGGGGGGGTCTTTGACTTTGTGAGGGGAGGGATGTTATGTGTTATTTTTGACTCTCGGGGCTTGCCGTAGCCTGGCTGAGGGGGATGGGGTAATGACGTCAGGCGGGCTACAGGCTGGAGTGCATACTGTGTTGTTCTCAATAATAAAGTCAGTTCAGTGTTCAGTTGAGAGTGGCTCCAGTCTCATGTTATTCGGACGTAACACCCACTGTTTTGCTTAAGGTGACCTATGACCTGTTTGTATGTGAGACCATGATATTTATGTCTTATCCTTTATTATAGCCTAGAAATCCTGCATGATTCACCTTTTGTTCATCTGGCTGAGCTCGTTCTGCCAAGAACCTCCTCGTGCGCTTTTACGACGCGCACGGAGGAGGAGAAGGAAGAATGAGATTTATGTGCAAGATTCACCACAACACATTTATTAGACACAAAGGCAGACAGTTCAAAAGTAAAGACTGACAAAAAGGCAATTGAGTGCACAAAACAGCTGACACAACGAGCATGCAGCGGGCTGACCACTGTGCACCGAGGCCACATACAAACAAAATGTACGCTCGGGAGAACTTGTAGTCCTTTAAAGGGCTCAACTGGTTGAGGAGGGAGAAACTGGGCGAAAGAGCCTAAGTGTAGCAGCAATACTGCACACAGAAATGCTAACAGTCTTGCTCACAAACACAGGAGCAGTGCAAGTAGTCCAAGCCTCCCATGAGCACACACAACCCTTCAGAGACATCTGACCGTCATATGGCGATTAAGGACCGTATGATTGTGCAATGGTCCAACAGTGTTTGACTGGAAAAGGCCGCCTAAGTACAAACACTGCTGACATCACAAATTGGGCACACCTGGGCAAGGTGTGGGAAAGACAATCACCGGGGAGAAATCAGCTGGCTGTCAAGAGAGAGGAGGCGTGGTCAGACTGGCGAATGTTAGACAACGACCACACGAAAGTGGGTCAAAGAGGCTGCCTCACAGCCGGCGGCCAGAGTGGTGGCTACGGGCATGGAAAAGAAAAAGAACAAAGACATAAACACCACAAGAACTCGAAAGATAACAATACATAAATCACCTGACACCCGAGCCACAGAGAACGGTCAGAACCGAGCCTACAGGAGCACCAGCTCGGTTCATGACACATTCATCTTAGCATGATTTGGTGGGAGTGTAAGTAACTTTAAAGGCCAAATGTCACGTAATTTTTTTTTCTAAATGACAACGAATTTAGATAAAATACACATAGCTTAAACCAAATATTCATACCGGAGACCATATCACCCACCTGTATTTACATAATTGCACAAAATACACCAGGTGAAGGCCCCACCTTGCTTGCTGGCTTGTGACAGCCAGTCCAGACCACGCCCATGTTTTTGACATCACCAGTTGTACCCTGGCTGCCCTGCCTATCCACATTCACACTTATCAACATTGGACAATCATGACGGAAAGTGACAGCGATTGTGAACAAATTACTTTAGTTTTGTCTTTTTTTTTTGTCTTTTTTTTTGTCAGTGGTTCAGACAGTGACAGAGGCATAGAACCTTACAGGTTCGAGCCGTCCGAGACGGAATCAGATGCTTTGTCTGATGACAACAGTTCCAACGATGACCAGAGAGCAGAACCAGTGGAAAATGTCATTGAACTGGACATTAATCGCCTCCAGAATTACGAAGCCGAAGGGGGTCTGTCGAGGGCGCCCCATAAATATTGATTTTTCGGAAGCCATTATTATTACAGTGGACAAGAGCCGCTGCTGTCAAGAAATTGACCAGATCAATATGAAAATGGAGGCGCATACCTGTCAAGTGAGACGTTTTCGCCGTATTTTGGTGCCAAGCGCGGCTGTGGGGGACGGCGGAGTGGTGGGGGACACTTTTCTGGGAAATGTTTTAAATGTAGTTCGTGTTGTTATTGTCAAATATTTTAAGGAAAATACGGGGAAAATGCAATTTTAGCAAAAACGGGCGTATTGCCATTTCTGTACGCCCAAAAGAAAAATATACGGGAAAAAAAATTGAGTGTGTTGAGGAGCACGTCCTGTGTGTGATCCCCCACAGCTGGTGCTGGCAGATGGCTCAGCGGGAGCTATTATCACTACAATGAGAAGTGTGGACTCAATCAGTCTGATGGCCGCGGCAGGCAGATCGCTCAGCGGGAGCTATTATCACTACTGTTCGAAGTGTGGACTCAATCATTAGTCTGATTGTCGGGGCGGGCAGATCGCTCAGCGGGAGCTATTCTCACTACAATGAGAAGTCATTAGGACAATGGTTAACACTTTCAGCTGTGCAGCGGTTGCGGAACAGAGAGAGATCGCCTTACAAATACAGAATTCTGCTTTTTTTTTAATTTTGCGCCGGACGCTGAGTTGTGTTGTTATTGTCAAATATCCATGAATCCTTAAAATATTTGACAATAACAACACGAGTTGCATTTGGGGCATTTCCCAGAGAGGTGTCCCTTGTTGCTCCGCCGTCCCTTATAGCCGCTTTTTACGGTGTTGAAGTACGGCGAAAACGTCTCACTTGACAGGTATGAAAACATTTCCCAGAGAAGTGTCCCTTATTACCCAGCTGTCCCTGATAGTCCCGTTTTAAGGTATGGGTGAAATATCCAATTTTTTCTTTCTTGTTGCTCACTTCAACCTTCCAGTCTCCATATAAACAATCAATTGAAATACCCCAAGCATCAAACTAGGGTACAATCTATTTCGTCACTTCCGCCTTCTTCCCCAGGCGATTCCGGGGGCCGTGTCAGGCCAAGTGCGGCAGTTTTAAATTAACGAATATTCCGTTGTTACTGAAGCATATGCACCAAGACCCGAACGGATCGGTTCCCTTTTATATCTAGTTCCAAGCTATTTAAAGTACCCTGTTACGTGACATTTGGCCTTTAACCACTTGCACTCCGGGCAATTTTCCTAAAAATGCCAAAAAATAACGTGCCCAAAGTAAATCGAAAGCTGTTATTCAACCCTTTGCAGCATCTTCATGGGGTTGGTCTCATTTAAAAGAAAACACTTTGAATTTTTTGGCAAAAAAAAACATAATCTCTCTACGTGCTCCGGCCACTGAGTTACAGTCATCTAAACATACTGAACTTGAAGAAAAAAAAATTGGACACAGTGTTTTTTTGGATACAAATGCTTGTAAATAACACACAGCTGTCCGATCCGGCTGGAAAATGCAACAGAAATGTAGAACCAAGTGTTATCCAGCTGAGATCCAAATTTGGTAACAATACCACAAAAAATGAATATTTTACACAGCTTTGTTCTCAGGCTGTTCCCAGGCGTTTTGGAACTGTGCCAAATTGTGCCAAATGGCACAGTTTGGAAAAACGTCTGTAACTTTTGAATAATTCAATGTAGAATCTTCATTTTAGGCTCTAATGAAAGGTCACACTCAGGGCTGTGTCTGTGTGTGTGTGTGTGGGCGGGGGGTCGTCCCCCCCCCCCGCTACCAAGGACCGAGTTCGGCCCTCGCTACATGACGGATTACACTCCTTGCATGTTTTCACAGCGGCCCCCCCCCCCCCTCGCTACTCTGTGTGTGTGTGTGGGGGGGAGAACCGTGAACGGACCGTGAACGCCCCCCCCCCCCTCGCTACAGAAGAGGGCCATCGCTACATGATGGAATAGACTCATATGCTTCCCCCCGCGGACCGGGGGGCGTTCGGACCGTGAACGCCCCCCCCCGCTCCTCTTCTGCAGCGCGGGGGGGGGGGGGGCGTTCACGGTCCGAACACAGCAAATGAACCGTTTATCGCGGCGCACGCACTTCGTACTTCGTGCGCAGTACAGTTGTAATTTACCGATCGGTCAAAAGTCATTTTTGGATTACAGTTTTCAGGGATAAATAATAATTTAGCTTATAACACCTTACCTCTTCAAAGCAGCAGAGTCGTGGCGAACATCTCTTCCCCATTGTCAGACGAACGCGACGCTGCTCCGCTCGTGGATCCCGATCAAAACATAATTCCATTATTGCCGTTTTGGCGAATGATTTACGACTTTTGTCATCGGCCTCCGTCTTTTCTGCTGGAATGAGTGCAGGTCCCACTTGTGGGTGTTCTCCATGCTGCTGGGTGAGCCTGGGTCTGTAGTAGATTCGTCCAGCGTCCTTTGTTTTCATCTGTTGCAACAGTAAATCTCTCTTCACCCAGCCTGAATTTCTGTGCTTCAATTGGCTCCTGCGTTCACAGTAGGCGGGTCCTCCTTCCTAGATTTTCATTCATTGTCTCTTCAAGGTTTCAGAAACCCAATTCAAGGCTCTTATTAGTCGAATGAGAGGTCAATCAGATGAACTAATCTGTTCGCGGCTGTCTCTGCAGTTTTTTTTTTTAGTGGCGCTTGGACGCCACTACATCACCATCACCATCATCATGCGTCATGCGTCCAAGCGCGCACGAGGGCGCTCTCGTGCGCCCTCGTGCGTCCTAGAACGCAGAGACTTGCCCGCCCGCGGAACAACGGAGTGCAAGCGGTTAAGGGCTGCTGTTCAAAGTCCATTATTCATGTTCCTGGTGTTGGGGGCTGTGAACCCCAGAATCTGAACGGAAGATATCAGAAGTCACTGGCCTCATTTTCCACTCACTACAGAAACGTTTTCTGTTTGTGAATTCACACGGTATGTTGTTTAATTTCAATGATAGTTGCTGAAATTATACTGTGTCATGTATCTGAGCTCAGGTTTTCACTGAGCTCAGACCCTCCCGTTATTTCTAGTATTGTTTGTCTGTTAGTTTGATTTTTTTTTTCCATTTCTTTTTTTTAATTTAACTTTTTGTAAAGGGTATACAGGTCATTACAGCATTGCATTGTTTACATTTTCATCACATGTTCCCTTATTTTTTGCTATTTGACAACATTGATAGGGTAATTATTACAACACCCTTTTTTTTTAAAGTGAAAGAAAAAGTGAAATTAAAGAGAAAAAAATAAAAAAATAAAACAAAGACCACCACCGTGGGCTGCACGGTGGTGCAGTGGTTTAGCACTGTGGCAGCACAGTTTTACCCTTGGCCGGGGGATCGCGGGGATCATGAGATCGTGGGTTCGATCCCAGCCCCCGACCAACAGTGAGCTGTGTGGAGTTTGCATGTTCTCCCCGTGTTGCGCAGGTTTACTCCGGGATTTCTCCGGTTTCCTCCCGCATACCAAAAACATGTAGGTTTAGGGCGCTCGCGCACGCAGCGACCAGCAGCCGGTGGCTTGTCACCAGACTGCAAACCAAGTCTCCCTACGGGTACAAATAAGTAACAACAAAAAAAAAAGCCTCTTTGTTCTGCGACACGATTGAGGCTCCTGACTTACCTGGGTGAACTGACGTTAGCCACAGCAAAAGAGATAGCACAGCAGTTTGAAGCAGCAGAGAAATTATCAAAAGACCTCGGTGAGAGAAGCACGTCGGAGGGAAATAAACCACGTTTGAAGGCGCTGGCTGTGGACCCGGATAGCGAAGACAGCGTGGACGAAGAGGAATATGCTACCACTGTAAAAATTAGGTCCGCCCCCGGTATGCCAAGATGTTATGGCTGTGGGTCCACCAGGCACCGGTACAAGGCAAGAGAGTGTCCGGTGAAGGGCAAATGCTTTGGCAAGTGTGGTCTTCTGCACCATTTCGCCAGGGCCTGCTAGAATTTTGAGCGAGGGGACTGAAGAAGTAGGGTAGATTCCCCTGTAGCGACTCCTGCGGTTGTTCATACCATTTCCCCTAGTGCAGATGGACAAATCTACTGCAACGTTTTGCTGGACAGCGTGGAAGTGCCGTTGATGGTAGACACGGGTGAAGCGGCATTGGTGTTGAACTGGTCCACTGTGGGGAGTCTGTTCCTGCATTACCACGTGAGTGGCCTGTCGACGCCTTACTTTGGCTACAGAGGAATCAAGTTGGCCATCGTGGATTCGCTGGAATTGACAGTGAGGTACAAGTCGGCAATGATGTCAGGCGTCCAATTAGCGGTGACCACTACTGGGTCGAACATTATGGGGTGTGATATGTTCTACGGCCTGGGGTTCATAATCACCAGCGACATTTGAGAAGAGTGGTCGGGCTGCGGATTATGGGAACGACCTGCTCCACACGTGTAGGACGACACGGTTTGGGACAGTGACTGGCCTGGTATTTTGGGAGGTGTGCAGGACTAGCACCATGGAGTGCCATCACGGGAGGGTTCCGATGCCAGTGCCCAAGTTGCCCTGGATGTGGGAACTGGACGGCACAGCGGAACTCAACTTCCGGAGTTTGTCCTGGTGATACCGAGAAGTGAGGAGCTGCAGTGACTGTGCCGGTATTTGAAATGAAAGAGAGCGGGGCAGAACCAGCTGGCGTGATTTCACCATGTGTCAATCAACGACACTGGAGACCAAGGAGAGCTCTGGATCGGGTCAGTGATGAGGTTCGACCAAAGGCGGAAGCCCGGTCACGACATGTTGGTCATCTGAAGCCAAATCAAGCTCCTCTGTGCATTGGTGACAAGGTCTGACCTAGGAAAGAGGCTTGGCTGAGGGGCGCCCATGAGAAAAGAAAGTGGTGAGGTGATCAGGGGCGGCTGCGGGTGTTGACTGCCCAGGAGGACAGCTACCTGAGACTGTCCGATGAATCGTGGAGACACCCTAATAAGCTGCGGCGAGTGCATGGGAAGAAACGCCGACGTGGCTCATCCCCAGAGACGAAGAGGCGAAGGCACTCTGGGAGGGATCTGCCAGATGGAAATCCAGGAAGTGGGCCGCCCATCAGGACAGTAAGGTGACTGTGGGGGGGCTGTTGGCATGGTGTTGTGGAGTTGTTTATATGCCATGTTACCCAAAGACCATGTAGGTAGTGTGTACTTTTGCATTTTGCTCTGTTTAAAAAAAAAAAAAGATCCCCATCACTGTTTGTATTAAGTTTAAAATGCGGTTTTGTTTACTGGTGAATTTCCCATGTTATGGGGTGGATGTGTTGGGGTGGAGGGCTGGCAACAAATTGTGAATGTACATGTTAACTGTTGTTTTGTTATAGTGTGTTATAAGAGTTTAGTTATATATATATGTCAGGAAGTGGCACAGTCTGAGGCAAGATCTTCGGTTCCAATTTTCTGATTTTATTTCAATAATCTTACATGTAAATAGTTCCAAAACATCCGACACGATTCTTCATCAACAAGCCACAAAGTTACAGCGAAACTCTTGACTGCAAGACTGAAGATAAACTCTGCAACAACTACTCTAAACCCAGCACCTGCTATATATTACTGGAGATAATGAGGGCTGATTAGCCCCTACCGTAACCCCAGGTAAAACAATAAACATTTCCATTGTTTACACATACCCACTAATCTCTAAAAATACATAAATACTTCCCCAACTATATACAATATAAATATAAATAACATATAATAAATAACAATATAAATAATTCAATAAATAGTTCAAAACCTTATTTACAAATGTTAAACCACCCCTCTAACTTACCATACATGCTTCCTTCCTGCTGGTGTCCTATAAAAGGCCCTCAACCCCTAACGGAGTCTTTTGCCCGGACACCCACAGGAAGCATGTTGGCAAAGGTATGTGAAATAAATCATTATCCATTATTTTACCAAAATACTTAACCATAACAATTATCTCCCAAGGGCATTCAAAATTAAACAAAGACAGATCCCAAAATAATGTGTGCACTTTACAAACAATCATAATAACATTTACCATACTACAAATACAACACAATCACACATACAATAAGTCATACAGTGGTGACACTCCATCATCACATTTCCTCCCCCCTTTCCCGAGAGTACAGTACTCTAAGAGTCCTGTACTCTTGAGAGGCTATCTGCTACAAGGTTGGTTTTCCCTGCCACATACCGAACAGTAAAATTATAAGGTTGAAGGGACACATACCACCCTGTGAGACGACTGTTTACGTCCTTCATCCTGTCCAGCCACTGTAGGGCCCGATGATCTCTCTGCAATACAAAATGACGCCCTAGTAAATAGTATTTGAGAGACCCTATTGCCCATTTCATGGCAAGACATTCCTTTTCTACCGTAGAGTATCTTGTCTCCCGGTCCAACAACTTACGGCTCAAGAACAGTACTGGGTGTCTCTCTCCCCTCTCCTCCTGGAGAAGTACTGCTCCAATGCCAACTCCCGAAGCATCTGTCTGTAAAATGAACTGGCGAGCAAAGTCTGGACTGTAGAGAACCTTCTCCCCAGAAATAGCCCTCTTCAGATCCTCAAAAGCTCTGTCACATTCCTCTGTCCATTTTACCTTATTTGGTGCCGAAGCCTTAGTGAAGTCAGTCAAAACTGCGGCTCTTTCAGCAAAGTGGGGGATGAACTTGTTGTACCATCCTACCATTCCCATAAATGATCGTACCTTCTTCTTAGTGGTGGGTACAGGATAGGTCAGGATGGCATCCACTTTACCTATTCGTGGTCTAATGACCCCCTGACCAACCACATGTCCCAGGTACTCCACCTGCTGCTGTCCAAACGCACATTTGCGTGGATTGATTGTCAGTCCAGCCCTCTTAATTAACTGAAGGACCTGCCTAAGGTGTATCAAATGTTCTTCCCAGGTCTGACTATAGATGACCACGTCATCCAGATAGGCAGCCGCAAAATTTGATACCCTTCTTAAAACTTGGTCCATGAGCCGCTGAAAAGTTGCAGGTGCCCCCTGAAGGCCAAATGGCATGACCCTAAACTGGAAACTGCCATAAGGTGTTTTAAAGGCTGTAAGTTCCTTTGTTTCCGGTGCCAATGCCACCTGCCAATACCCCTTGCATAGGTCCAGAGTAGAAATAAACCTAGCCCTGTCCACTTTCTCTAACAGTTCGTCAATCCGGGGCATGGGGTATGACTCAGACTTAGATACTGAATTAAGGTATCTGAAGTCAATACAGAATCTTAATGAGCCATCCTTTTTGGGGACCAGCACAATCGGGCTACACCACTCACTGACTGACTCCTCGATCACTCCCAGCTGCAACATCAAGTCAATTTCTTGCTTCATTTTTGGGACCAATCACTCCGGGATCCTATAAGATTTTCTGCGTGGAACAGCTTCCTCTTTCAAATAAACCTTATGATGCACCAGCGTGGTGAAACCAGGTCTCTCCTGAAACAATTCTGGATCTAATAGTGCCTCTAACTCTCTCTGCTGATCCACCTGCAAATGAGACACTTGAAACAAATAAGGCTCTGACACATTTGTGGGAAAGGACTGTTCTTTCTCCTCATCCACCTCCGCCGTACAAATTAAGAGCTGATGTGTCTCCTGAAGAGCAGGCTGCTGCTGATGACCAAGCTGCTGACACTCTTCACACTGACCATTACGCAGAACGTTAATTTTATATACTGTATTTCACCATGACTTGGTGCTGACAAAGTAGGTCTTGGAACTGAGCACAGTAATGATGGTTTCTCATTTTTTATGGCAGGACATGAGTATTGTATGTGACCGATTTCATTACATTGATAACAACGAATATCTTTATTAGACACAACACGTGACTTTTTACTTCTATTATCTCTGCCATTTAAAATCTGTCTGGAATTGGAATGTCTAACTTGAGCTGGACCACCCCTTTTACCCTCATTAAACTTATTCCTGAAAGAGGTGAAAGAGCTGTCACAGCCGAAAGTAGTTCTCCTGCTCTCAGACCTGGCCGACAGAAAAACCTCCGCCAGACGAGCAGCGCCCTCTGCAGTCTTCGGGTCCCGCTCTTGTATCCAACTTCCTAGTTCCGGGTTCACCATCCGCAAAAACTGTTCCAAAATTAATTGTTCCATAATGTCTTTTACAGTTAAGGTCTCTGGTTTAATCCATTTACATAACAGGTCTTTCAAACATACATAAAGTTCATGAGGGGTTTCGTCCTGATGAATGTCCAGGGACCGAAACCTCCTCCTTTAAGTGTCAGATGTAATCTCGTATTTGTTTAAAATAGCTTCTTTCAATTTCCCATAATTGTCCGTGTCTGTAATGTCCATTAGAACATATGCGCTCCGCGCTTTACCTGTAAGCAGAGGAGCCAGATGAATAGCCCACTCTTCTTCACGCCTGCGGCAGACTGTAGCAATCCTCTCGAACGTCGCCAGGTAGTGCTTGATGTCATCTTCGGGAGAGAGAGGATTCAGCCTGGGCTCGTGGTGCGTTCGTGGCCTCCTTGGCTGCACCTGCAGCCGCAAATCATCCTCCTGCGGGCCGACCCGACTGGCCGTCACCCTGGGATCCTCCCTCGAAGCGCCGTCGTCACCACTACACTCAGCCCGGCTCCCATACTCCTCTCTCAGCTCCGCAACCTGCGACTCCATCCGACGAATGTGATTCTCCGCAGTCTGCCACTTTTGCTCCTGAAGAGCGGCTTCTTCCTCCAGCTGGCGATCTCTGAGAGTCAGCGAACGCACCAAAGATTTCACCAGGCACGTTAGCTCCTCGAGCTCGCCCAGTCCGCTGACTCCCGGGTCCTCAGCCGCCATACCTGCGTCCAAGTCAGACTGCTCCTCCTGCCTCACTTTCCTTCTCGCCTTGAGTCCTTCCGTCCACCAAACGATACGACGTCCTGGGAACGGACCACTGCTGCCACCAAATGTCAGGAAGTGGCACGGTCTGAGGCAAGATCTTCGGTTCCAATTTTCTGATTTTATTTCAATAATCTTACATGTAAATAGTTCCAAAACATCCGACACGATTCTTCATCAACAATCCACAAAGTTACAGTGAAACTCTCGACTGCAAGACTGAAGATAAACTCTGCAATAACTACTCTAAACCCAACACCTGTTATATATTACTGGAGATAATGAGGGCTGATTAGCCCCTACCATAACCCCAGGTAAAACAATAAACATTTCCATTGTTTACACATACCCACTAATCTCTAAAAATACATAAATACTTCCCCAACTATATACAATATAAATATAAATAACATATAATAAATAACAATATAAATAATTCAATAAATAGTTCAAACCCTTATTTACAAATGTTAAACCACCCCTCTAACTTACCATACATGCTTCCTTCCTGCTGGTGTCCTATAAAAGGCCCTCAACCCCTAATGGAGTCTTTTGCCCAGACACCCACAGGAAGCATGTTGGCAAAGGTATGTGAAATAAATCATTATCCATTATTTTACCAAAATACTTAACCATAACAATTATCTCCCAAGAGCATTCAAAATTAAACAAAGACAGATCCCAAAATAATGTGTGCACTTTACAAACAATCATAATAACATTTACCATACTACAAATGCAACACAATCATACATTCAATAAGTCATACAGTGGTGACACTCCATCGTCACAATATATATAATTGTTCTGGAATTATTTTAGTTTTAGGAACACGGCTATTTTGTTATCATTTCACAGACGGCAGAATAACCCTTTTAGCCATGCTGAGGTGGGTTGGCAGTCTACCTGGCCCCCTCTAGTTTGTTTATGTTGTGTGGATGTGTGGATGGATAGGCGTATATATATATATATATATATATATATATAGTGTGTGTGTGTGTACATATGTGCTATTCGTGTGTGATTCGGATTTAAATTTCGGAGGGCTTAATTTGTGTATTTTGCATTTTCCTATGGGATGGGGGGGGGTACCAATATGGCGTTGAGTATACCCAGGGTGTAGTGGGGGTGACGGCCCCGCCTTTACGGTTCCACCATCACCAAGGGTATAAAGGGCTAAGGCGGAAGAGCACAGTCTTTTTCGCCGTCGACCGCTTGGCCTGTACAGAGCACCTTGTATACCGACCAGTATACCGACCATACAACCGACCAGTTGCCCTCACATCTCATGTGATGAAGGTCCTGGAGAGACTGGTCTTAGCCCACCTGAGGCCGCAGATGAAGACGTGGCTGGACCCTCTGCAGTTTGCATATCAGCCCCATTTAGGAGTTGAAGATGCTGTCATCCACCTGCTGCAACAAGCCCATCTGCACCTGGATGGTGGAGGAGATACTGTGAGAATCACTTTTTTTGATTTCTCCAGTGCCTTTAACACCATCCAGCCACTGCTGCTGGGCGAGAAGCTGCGGGTGATGGGGGTTGACAGCTCTGTGATCTCCTGGATTACTGACTACCTGACAGGCAGACCACAGTTTGTCAGGCTGGGCAGTGTCTTGTCTGGAGTGGTGGCTAGTGATACGGGAGTGCCACAGGGGACTGTGCTCTCTCCTTTTCTTTTTACCTTATACACCACTGACTTTCAGTACAACACTGAGTCGTGCCACCTGCAAAAATTCTCTGATGACTCAGCTGTTGTGGGGTGTATAAGAGGAGGAGAGGAGGGGGAGTACAGGGCACTGGTAGACAGATTTGTGGAGTGGACGGAGCAGAATCACCTTAGGTTGAATGTCAGCAAGACCAGGGAGATGGTGATTGACTTCAGGAAGAGGAAGACGCCTTCTCAGCCACTGCAGATTAGGGGGGAGGATGTGGGAGTGGTTGAGGACTACAAATATCTGGGTGTCAGGATCAGTGGTGGGTTGGACTGGAGATCCAACACCGATGCTGTGCACAAGAAGGGGATGAGCAGACTCTACTTCTGAGAAAGCTGAGATCCTTCAACGTGTGCAGCAGGATGCTGGAGCTTTTCTACCAGACTGTTGTCACCAGCACCATCTTCTTTGCTACGGTCTGTTGGGGTAGCAGTATCAGGGCCAGAGACACCAACAGACTTGACAAGATTATCAAGAGGGCTGGATCTGCAATTGGTTTCAGACCTGAGACCTTTGAGACAGTGATGGAGAGGAGAACTCTAAATAAACTGCGATCCATCATGGACAATCCTGATCACCCCCTCCACCACACACTAGACAGACAGCGAAGCACTTTCTCCAGTAGACTACTACAGCTTCGTTGTCGTACGGCCAGGTACAGGAAATCTTTCCTGCCACATGCAATTTCACTGTACAATAACTCACTATGATGTTGTATTCTGGTCATAGCTATGCTGCCACACTGCACCTTACAGACTAACTGGTACATCACTTTTCACTCTGCTCCTGATAGTCCTTCTTTGTGCAATGGGATGATTCATGTGTTTATACCGGTCATCATATATTAAGCTATGATGTATATAGGTTTTATAGTCGTGTTAGTTTTTACTTTCCATGGGTAATCCCTTTGTCTGTCATGTGTGTTTCTGTTGTTTGGTTGTCAACTGTCATGCTGCTGTTACACTGTAATTTCCCAGTTTGGGATCAATAAAGTACACCTATCTATTGTATCATTGTGGTTAGTTGTAATAAAGTTATGTTCAACTGCACCTCTTGCCTGATTCTTATCAACCTGAGTTGTGGACATAACAGCTGCTTCACCCTGACTGTAAACAAGGAGTTTTCTGGGAAAGCAGCACCTGCTGTCTGTTAACTTCCAGTTCTGCCAGTTCTTATTGTGTAAACACATGTGGCCTTTTTACTGATTGATGTGGGAATGTCCCTACAATCAGCTTGAAAACAAAGACACAATGAAAGGCTGTCTGAGACACGGCAGTCAGAGAGAATGAAAAGACTTTGTGTTTGAATGACAAAAAACACAAAAAATATCGATGTGGAACTTTATTTGTAAATTTGCAACTTTTCCTTTAAATGTGCAACTTTTTCTCTTCAATTTGCAGCTTTTTTCTTTTAAATGTGTAACTTTTTTCTTATAAATTTTCATTTTTTTTCTTTTGGATTTTCAATTTTTTTCTCATAAGTTTGCAACTTTTTTCTCAGAAATTCACAACTTTTTTCTTTTGAAGTTGCTGCCACAATGAACCCCATCCAGGGCAGAATTTAGACACAAACACTGGACTCAAGCTTCAACAGATTTATTTGGAGCTGGTCACCCAGGTGCAGCTCAAGGGCTTAGAACAGAAAATGACACACAGCTCAGAAGCTGCAACAAAAACTATGGCAAAAATAGGCAAGATGAGGCAGGATACAGACAGGAACTGTCATGTTTAGGCCCCTTTGGGGCAGAGAGAACAGGCCCAACATAAAGAACATTAAAGTCCAAAAATGGTGCAGTACATACAAAAATGCAAAACAAGAAAAACTTACAGACTGAAATGCTCCTGAGCCGGCCTGGGTCAGGAGGAAATGAGGAGGCGATCAGAGTAATGATCATACAGAGGAAAACCAGTCTTGACATCCAATCTAGCAGCAATGACACAGAGAAAAGGTAGTGCTTAAATACCATACATACTAATGAGCTGCAGGTGTGAGTCAGTGAGGGAGCCAGTGTCCTAATTAGCCCCACTGCCTGCAGCTGAGCTGGCAGGAGAGTAACCTTTGGGCAGTGGTGGGAGTGTCTGGGAAGAGGAGGCTCGAAGGAAAACAACCCACAAAACATATAGACCTCGCCAGCCCACGTGACAAACGCGCAATGCATTCTGTGATGAGTAGGTTCAGCGACTGGAAACAGATTGCAAGCACACAGCGCCTCGGCATTTCTCCTGAAAGAACGGAAAACGGGTCATCATATATTAAGCTATGATGTATATAGGTTTTATAGACGTGTTAGTTTTTACTTTCCACGGGTAATCCCTTCGTCTGTCATGTGTGTGTTTCTGTTGTTTGGTTGTCAACTGTCTTGCTGCTGTTACACTGTAATTTCCCAGTTTGCGATCTATCTATCTATCTATCTATCTATCTATCTATCTATCTATCGATCACAAAATGGACCGTGTGAAGGAAAATTTAAAGGGACCATACTACGCCAAATTGAATGGGACTGCAAAGGCATGCTATTTGGCGAAGCTTGAAGAGGTTAATGGACTAGATCCCTACCAACATATCACATGGAGTTTGGACGTAAACATTCTGCCTAACTTCGACCATGCCTTCATTTATAATTATATGATTTTAAGCATAAGTCCATACACACATGAAGTTTTTAGTAACTTTAGGTCTTTGAAGCAAGAAAAAGTGCAGTTCACAGACGGATGGGTGCATGACTTGGAGATGTACAATGTGCATTCTCATGTACAATGAGATGTGCAGTTGATAAACCCACCCAGAAGCCTAAAAGACGATGTCTATTACAGCCAGGTCCCCCACACAATCCCAAAAGACAGACACATAACACAGCAGAAGTGTGGTGGACTTGCAGGCAGCCAGAAGAGCTGGATGACATGGTTGCCTGTGATAGCCAAAACTGTGAAATTCAGTGGTTCCATTTAGGATGTGTGGGACTCAGTAAAGCACCAGCGCCGCAGCAGTCGTGGTTTTGTGACATGTGGAGCATGAGACAGTTATACGCTATAACGTTGTGTGAACAATGATGCATGTTGATCATGCATGTCAATTTATATTTTTGTATTGTGTAATGGTTATGGTTACAGTTTTGCATCTTTGAATTAAAGAGCTGGAGTTTGTAAGTCATTGTGTACTTTATTCCAAAAATTGTTACAAAGCAAGCAAGTGTATTTATATAGTACATTTCATACACAAGGGCAACTCAGTGTGATTTACATATATAACTAGAAAAGCACTCGGAGAGCGCAGACCTCCGACAAGCGCCACAGTTCCCCCCATACAGTGTTTGTGTGTACGTTTTCAGATTCCTTGACCATGAAAACATATGACAAGCAATTGGATTGACAATGATAGGATTAGTGGTTCAGTAGTTACCATATTCACGAAAATGGCATTTTGCGTAATGGTAGTTTTCCTGTGGACGGTGATACCCCATTTCTGACAATCTGTGAAAATTTCATGAAAATCCGTCCATAACTTTTTGAGTTATCTTGCTAACAAACAAACAGACAGACAGACAAACCAACATCGATGAAAACATAACCTCCTTGGCGGAGGTAAAAATAAGAGGAAAGAAAGCAAAATGTTTGAGCAATAAGAAAAATTGAAGAGGTGCTGCTTTAACTGCTTCAATAATATTGACGCAGTTGAAGACATGATGTCAAAAGGGCTAAACCACACCAAAAACATGTCATGGCCTACATTCTAAAACTATGGCTTTATAACGACACTTGGACACATATTGGTCAAAGCACAGGTTACAGTAACAATCTTATTCAGTAAAGTCATGTCCTCACCTTCACATGGCACCACAAACGCAAGACGTATAGTGTCATTCAGTATTGTATATTTGGAGCGCATGCAGCTGATTACTCTCTCCACATGGATTCTGACATGAGCTAGTTTTCTCGTCTCCTCAACATCTCTGGCATCAAGCTGGCTGCGGCCCCTGGTGAAAACAGGTATTTTCAGTGTGGCGCCTACAAGGGCAATGCTTTCCTTAATGTCAAATCCATGATTGAAGAAAACATAAATGACACTTGTCTGTCATCCCGGTGAGTGATGTTCTCTGCTGCAGCAGGTGGGCAGTCATCCCTCTCCGTGTCTACGGTGAACCTGAGCTCCCTAGTGGATTGTAGAGGATCCACTCCTGTGGACACGGAAGTTGGCATGACCGGAGAAACCCTGGAGAACCTCTCGGCTGCGGGAGGGAACGTCAAAGCTATGAGCGTTGCGGCAGGAGTGGAGAGAACGCAGGCTGGCGTGACAGCCAGCGAAGGAGAAGAAAGGAGGGGCTCTGCCGTGGGAAGTGTTGGGCTCAACTTCTGGGAAGTGGCTGCCAATGAGGAAAATGGCTTCCTCCGGCGGTCTGGTGCAGGATGACCCTGTTTTGGTGGAAATGGAGCTGTCGAACCAGGAGAGGGGACAGACTTCTGCCGAGGCTAGTGCCTCCCCCTTGTCTCTGCTGGAAATGTCAGCCCAGGAAATGATTGCTGGAGTGCGGACACTGTGGACAGCAGCTCCGTGTACTGAGGATATCTCCACAACCCGGGATGTACCTCCACGATGCCCATCGCTCCGTACAAGCTCTCAAAGACCTTCTTGGAACCACGGCCGGCGAGAGCTTCATCCAGAAAACTTTGGATAAAGTCCGCTGCCCATTTTTCCTCCAGGCTAGGAGACCCTGCCACCTTTCTTCCTTTGTTTCAGTGAGGTTGGCCAACTGAGGACACAATGAGCTCCAGAAAAACAGGTGTTTGTGTGTTTTTTAATCTTTTTGTGTTTTTTCAAACACACAAACACCACAGCTGGGTTTTCTTAATGGCTGCTAGATTCTGTCATGTTTAGGCCCCATTGGGGCAGAGAGGACAAACTCAAGCACTGAATGGTGTTGTGCATTCATTAACATAAAGATCATAGAAGTCCAAAAATGGTGCAGTTCATTCAAAAATGCAAAGCAAGAAAAACTTGCACGCTGAAGTGCTCCTGAGCTGGCCTGGCTCAGGAGGAAATGAGGAGGTGATCAGAGTAATGATCATACAGAGGAAAACCAGTCTTGACATCCAATCTAGCAGCAATGAAACAGAGAAAAGGTCGTGCTTAAATACCATACATACTAATGAGCTGCAGGTGCGAGTCAATGAGAGAGCCAGTGACCTAATTAGCCCCACTGCGGGCAGTGGAAGGTGGGACAGATGCGGAGGGATGGGGGGAGAGCCAGGCGCACAGCAACAGGATTAACAATATGGGTGATGGAGAAAGGACCAATAAAGTGCTGGGTTAACTTCCTGGACTCAGTCTTTAGATTGATGTTTTTCGTGGACAACCATACCTGCTGCCCGATCCAGTAGGACAGGTCCTGGGTGATTGGCGATGTCTGAGTTGCGGTCCGCTGTGCGTCGAAGCGCGGCCTGGGTAGCCTTCCACAGCCGGCGACAGTGCTTCATATGGGCCTGCACGGAGGGCACAGTGATGGCTTCTTCCTCCTCCGGGAACAGTGGGGGGTTGTACCCAAGGGAGGCCTCAAATGGAGAAAGACCTGTAGCAGAGGAGACCATAGAGTTATGAGCATACTTGACAAGGCAGGTGGGAGCTCCAGGATGCTGGGTTGGAGTCCATAACGCTCCGCAGCGCCGCCTCTAATTCCTGGTT
This sequence comes from Pholidichthys leucotaenia, assembly GCA_020510985.1. Lineage (NCBI taxonomy): Eukaryota > Metazoa > Chordata > Actinopteri > Cichliformes > Pholidichthyidae > Pholidichthys > Pholidichthys leucotaenia. The sequence continues at coordinate 35,589,159 of CM035848.1, forward strand.
GGTGCGCTCACACTGGCCACTGCGCTGAGGATGGTACCCTGAGGACAGACTTACCATGGCCCTGATGACCTTACAGAAAGTTCACCAAGCCTGCGGGATGAACTGGGGCCAACGGTCAGACACAATGTCCACAGGGATGCTGTGGACCAGCACCACATGTATGATGAGCAGTTCCGCTGTCTCCTTGGCCGTAGGGAGCCCCTGTAGGGGAATGAAGTGGGCCACCATGGAGAACCTATCCACGACCATGAGGACAATGGTGTTGCCTGCAGAGGGGGGAAGACCGGTCACAAAATCTCGGACCATGTGGGACCAGGGTCTGCTGGGGATAGGAAGGGGATGTAGCAGGCCCGCCGGTGGAGAGGAGGATGCCTTGCAGGTGGTGCACTGGGGGCAGGCTCGAACGTATTCCCCGAAGTCCCTCCGTAACGAAGGCCACCAGAAAGTTCTCTGTAGCTGGGCCACCGTACGCGTCATCCCAGGGTGGCACAGCAGCTTGGAGTGTGCCCAATTGATGACCTCACCCTGGACCACAGAGGGCACATACATCCGTCCCGCTGGTCTCCCGCCCAGGTCAGCCTCGGTCTCCTGCGCTCTCCTAACCCTCTCCTTGATGCCCCACAAGAGGGTGCCCACGATGCATGAAGGAGGAACAACGGGATGTGGCAGCACCTCAGCTGCATCAGGGGAGAATTATCTGGAATGCGCATCCAGTTTGGTGTTCTTAGACCCTGGGTGATAGGTGATGGTAAAATTAAATCTGCTGAAAAACAGGGACCAGCGGGCTTGATGACAGTTGAGTTGTTTGGCCGTCCTGAGGTACTCCAAATTCTTATGATCGGTCCAAACGACAAAAGGCTGGGAGGCCTCCTCCAGCCAGTGACGCCACTCCTCCAAGGCTAACTTGACCGCCAGCTGCCAGCAGCTCCCTGTCCCCGATGTCATAATTCCTCTCTGCAGGGGATAGACGGCGGGAGAAGAAGGCGCAGGGGCGGATCTTGTCATCGGTGGGAGAGCGCTGAGACAATACAGCTCCCACACCGGAGTCAGAGGCGTCCACCTCCACCAGACATTGCAGCGCCGGGTCCACCTGGGCCAATATAGGAGGAGAGAAGAACACAGACTTCAACTTAGCAAAGGCCACCTCCGCCTCCTCTGTCCACCGGAATGGCACCTTGGTGGAGGTGAGGTGAGTGAGGGGTAGGGCAATGATACTATAGTCTTTGACGAAGCGGTGATAGAAATTGGCAAAACCCAGAAACTGCTGCAGCTGTTTCTGGGATGATGGGACTGGCCACTCTACCACCGCCTTTACCTTGTCCGGATCCGCGATGATCTCGTTATGGGAGATGACGAAATCCAGAAACGTGGTGGATGAGGTGTGAAACTTGCATTTTTCGGCCTTGACGTAGTTTGTTCTCCAGTAGGCGCTGTAGAACCCACCTGACGTGTACCCGATGTTCTTTGAGGGACTGGGAAAAAAATAAGGATGTCATCGAGATAAACAAACACAAAAGAGTCCAAAAAATCCCTCAACACATCATTAATCAGTTGTTGGAAAACTGCAGGAGCATTAGTCAAACCAAATGGCATCACCAAATTGCTCGAAGTGCCCACTAGGAGTGTGGAACCCCGTCTTCCACTCATCCCCTTCCTTGATCCTCACCAGGTGATAGGCCTTACAGAGATCCAGTTTAGTGAACACTGAGGCCCCCTGGAGGGAATTGAAGGTGGTGTTAATGAGGGGGAGAGTGTGCTTATCCTTGACCGTGATATGATTTAGCTCCCTGAAGTCAACACAAGGCCTCAGCGAACCATCCTTTTTCCTCCCAAAAAAAGAATCCCGCACCCACCACTGAAGACGACGGCCTGATAATGCCAGAACTTAGAGATTCCTTGATGTACTTATCCATCGCCTCCCGCTCCGGGGCAGAGAGGCTATAAACCCGGCTGGATGGCAAAGGAGCCCCTGGCAGGAAGTTAATGGCGCAATCATAGGGGCAGTGGGGTGGTGGGTGACAGTGCTTGAGCCTTGCTAAAAACGGCACCCAGACAGCTGTCTGATGAGTGGGCCAGGTGTGCGCGCAGCTGTGGAGGCAATTAGGACAGCAGGTATACAGAGCAGATCACCACACGGCATCCCAACAAGCTGTGTTGTCGGAGTAGAAAAGGGCGTCTATGGTCTGTCTCCGGTCATGAAGAAACGGAGATGCTCTGGAAGTGGGCTGCGTGATGGACACTTTGGGGGGGGGCGGCCTTTGGGAGACCCGGGTTGAGTGTATGAGGGCTTACGGTGTGTCTGATAATGTGCATTTATTGATAGACGTGTTGTGGTTATGGTTCAGTATAAATTCTGATTGTATTCACATGTTAATGTTGTGATGGAATGGGATGATGAGAACCATGTGGGTAATGTGAAATGTATAAGCTGGTTCTTATGGATGTTTATCCTATTAGTAATGCAACTAAGTGTGTGACGTGAATATTTAGTTCGTTCTGCACTTTAAAAAAAAAACAAAAACAAAAAGAAACAGTTACCCTACATGGTATGAATATGTACCCATACATATTCTCACCCTCCATAGCGACTGATATTGTCCTAGTTGTATACTGGAGGGGACCATTTGTGGAAGTCTATTGCATCTTTTGCATTCAATACTATTAGGTCATCACGTTATTTTTTTGCTATCTCTGCGAGCAGCCCTGTTTAGATTAAACAGTCTGACAGCCGTAGGGAGGAAGGACCTGCGAAACCTCTCGGTTGCTCACCTAGGATGATGTAGCCTACTGCTAAATAAGCTCCTCAGTGCGTTCAGTATGTCCTGCATAGGGTGGGACTCGGACTCCAGCAGAGATGACAGTTTAGCCACCATCCTTCTCTCTCCTATCTCCTCCACTGGGTCAAGGCGTTGCCCCAGGACAGAGCTAGCTTTCTTGATTAGTTTATTCAGTCTCTTCCTATCGGCTGCTGTAATGCCACTGCCCCAGCAGACCATTCCAAAAGTGATGGCTGATGCCACCACCGTGTCGTAGAATGTCTTCAGCAGCGTCCCTTGTACACCAAAAGACCTGAGCCTCCTCAGTAGGAACAGCCTGTCCCTTCTTGTAGAGTGCGTCGGTATTGTGTGACCAGTCTAGTTTATTGTTCAGATGAACACCCAGGTACTTGAAGGATGCCACCATCTCAATGTCTGTCCCCTGGATGTTTACTGGTGCTGCGAGGGGTTGTCCTTGCCTGCGGCAGTCCACCACCAGCTCCTTAGTTTTCCTCGCATTGATCTGGAGGCAGTTCTGATGGCACCAGTCCACGAAGTCCTGGATAAGTCCTCTGTTCTCAGCTTTATCTCCGTTGGAGATGAGGCCGACGATCGCAGAGTCGTCAGAGAACTTCTGTAGATGGCAGTATGTTGTGTTGTGTGAGAAGTCCGCAGTATAAAGGGTGAACCGGAAGGGAGCCAGAACCGTTCCCTGGGGGCCCCCCGTGCTACCGATGATCGTGTCGGACACACAATCCTGGGCTCTCACAAACTGTGGCCGGTTAGTGAGGTAGTCCAGGATCCATGATGACAGGTGCTGGTCCATCCCTGCGCACAGCAGCTTGTCCTTCAGGATCATCGGTTGGATGGTGTTGAAAGCACTGGAGAAGTCAAACAACATGATCCTCACCGCATTCCCGGGCTTCTCCAAGTGGGACAGGGAATGGTGAAGGAAGAAGATCACTGCATCCTCCACCCCAATGCCATGCTGGTAGACGACCTGGAGTGGATCCATCGCTGGTCCCACCAGGGGGCGGAGGTGAGCAAGGAGCAGTCTCTCCAGGGTCTTCATCATGTGAGACGTCAGGGCCACTGGTCTGTAGCTGTTCAGGTCTTTGGGGTGGGAAGTCTTTGGTACAGGTACCACACAAGATGTTTTCCACAACTGTGGTACCCTCCCCAGCTTCAGGCTCAGGTTGAAGATGTGCTCCACAATCCCACACAGCTGGTCTGCGCAGGACTTGAGGAGCTTTGCGCTGATGCCATCCGGTCCCGAGGCCTTCCTCACCTTGACCTTCCTCAGCTCCGTCTTCACCTGGGTTTTAGTGAGGGTCAGGTTGGGGGGCTGTGTGCTGGGAGTGGGGGGGTGTTGGTGGAGTGGGGTGTGGACAGCAGGTCTCGATGACTTTAGAGGCAGCAGTGGTTGTTGTGCAGTCAGGGGGGAGGGCGGTTGGTCAAACCTATTAAAAAACAGGTTCAGATTGTTCACCCACTCCCTGCCCCCCATGGCCTGGGAGGAGGTATTCTGGAGCCCAGAGATGGTTTTAAGGTTTCTCCAGTCCCCGCCGATGTCGCTGTGTTGCAGCTTGTCCTCCATCTTCTTCCTGAAGCTGTCCTTGCCTTCTCTGATCTTTCTCCTCAGCTAACTCTGTACAGACTTCAGCATCTCCCTGTTCCCCGACCTGAAGATCCTCTTCTTCTCTCTCAGAAGTGTTTTTATCTCAGGGTTGATCCAGGGTTTGTTGCTCGAGCAACACCATATGGTCTTGGTGGGTACGGTGTTGTCCACACAGAAGCTGATGTAGTCCGTGATGGTGTGAGTGAGGCCATCGATGTCCTCACCATGTGGATCGCAGAGCTGTTCCCAGGCAGGTGTTTCCAAACAGTCCTTTAGGGCGTCCATTGCCTCCTCAGACCATAACTTCACCGTGCGCATGACCAGAGGTTGTCTGTGTACTAGGGGTTTGTACACCGGCAGGAGATGAACCAAGTTGTGATCCGATCTCCCGAGTGGAGGGGAGTGGTGATGAGGTGTACGCCTCCTTAATGCTAGCATAGAATAAGTCCAGTGTTTTATTGTCTCTAGTGTGGCATGCGACATACTGGGTGAGCGTGGGTAGAATGGAGAACAGTGAAATATGATTAAAATCACCTGAGATGAGGAGAAGAGCAACTGGGTGTTCTGTCAGTAGCCTGTCAGTTACTAAGTGAATGGCGTCTCGCGCTGTCCCCGCGTTCGTCGTCGGATTTGCATAAATAACAATGCAGATCACATGTGAATATTCCCTCGGGAGATAGGTAGGCCGCATGCTAACAGCTAGCAACTCAATGTCTTTGTTGCAGTGTTGTTCTTTAACCGTGATATGTCCCGGTCTGCACCAGCTGTTATTGACATACATTATCACTCCTCCACCCCTTGCCTTCCCACTGTCTGGTGTCCGGTCTGCCTGTATTGCGTGGAAACCCTCCAGTTCGATGTTAGCATCTGTTGCTAGTTCTGTTAGCCACGTCTCAGTAAACAGCATCAAGCTACTCTCTCTGAACATGCTCTCGTAGCGGGAGATAGCTGCTAGCTTGTCAGTCTTATTGAGTAGCGATCGTACATTCCCCATAATAATGGATGGGAGGATGGGTCTGTACCTTATATTCCTCGCCCGCCGTCTTACTCCAGCTCGACATCCACGCCATTTCTGTCTTATTTCTCCCGGTATGTCGAGTTTTTGCGTTAGCATCGTGGGCCGGTTAAGTGCTAACAGCTGGTCTCTACTGTACTGCCTCCTGCAATAAACAGTGGCTCTGTCCGCTGGCTCAGGAGACATTTGAGGCAATCTATGTGTCTGTGGATGTCGCTGGATGGTGTCACTGGATCAGAAAGATTAGCAAGAGAGCCAGATAGTAAATGGAAATAGGAAGAAATTGATCCACTGCTGCAAAAAGGCAGCCTACTTGTGTGGCGCCGGAAGATTAAACTTTTTTCACAGTATATGTTTAGATTTAATGGGATTAATTTAGTTTGGTGTGTGGCTTTTTTTTCTTTTCAGGGACTGATTTATTATGTAGCGGAGAGCTCCGCTGGACCGGTGTGTTGTGTGAATGAGTAGGCCTATTCTCTCTTGTATTACTGTGTGAATCGGGTGAAAATTATTTGGTTGGGTAATTTGTGTGCTTGCATTTTTTTCAAATGGGAGGAGAATGTAGGATTGTAATATATATATATATATACTGTATATATATACACTACCGTTCAAAAGTTTGGGGTCACCCAGACAATTATTTTGTGTTTTCCATAAAAAGTCACACTTATTTACCACCATGAGTTGTAAAATGAATAGAAAATATAGTCAAGACATTGACAAGGTTAGAAATAATGATTTGTATTTGAAATAATAATTTTTTCCAGATACTCAACCTGCTCAAAGGAAGGTCAGTTTTATAGCTTCTCTAACCAGCTAAACTGTTTTCAGCTGTGCTAACATGATTGCACAAGGGTTTTCTAATCATCCATTAGCCTTCTGACGCAATGAGCAAACACATTGTACCATTAGAACACTGGAGTGATAGTTGCTGGAAATGGGCCTCTATACACCTATGTAGATATTGCACCAAAAACCAGACATTTGCAGCTAGAATAGTCATTTACCACATTAACAATGTATATTAGATATTAGAGTGTATTTCTGATTAGTTTAAAGTTATCTTCATTGAAAAAACAGTGCTTTTCTTTCAAAAATAAGGAAATTTCTAAGTGACCCCAAACTTTTGAACGGTACTGTGTATATATATATATATATATATATATATATATATATATATACATATATAATATTAGTATGGCAGTTCCCTAGGCTAGGGAGGGGTGATGCCTCACCTTTGGGGGGGTGGCGTCACCTGAGGTATATAAGCCTGGAGCGAGAGACATATTGTGTCTTCGCTGGGACTCCTGTACTTGTGGTAGGGTCTTCCCGTGTGTACATATGTAGTTCTTGATAATAAACATTATAAAACGTCACCTCGCCTCCTCATTATTCGGACACAACACTAATGCTGTAAACAAATAAAAGCTCTGATATCAATGTTTCCACCACAATAAAGTCACCTGCATTTTGTTAAACTAGAAAAGCACTCGGAGAGCGCAGACCTCCGCCAAGCGCCACAGTTCCCCCCCATACAGTGTTTGTGTGTACGTTTTCAGATTCCTTGACCATGAAAACATATGACTAGCAATTGGATTCACAATGATAGGATTAGTGGTTCAGTAGTAAAAGCATTGCCTCCTTGGCGGAGGTAATAAACTGAAGTGTTGTTGTTGTGTCCATCTCCTCCACTGAAAGCAGCACTCAGGGCTTCACTGACGGATGCAAATTGGGTAGACAGGTTGCCGTGGGTTTTATTGGGGTTGCGCTCCGCGGCAAAAGAGTATTTGGAAGCTTCCCCGGCAGAGAGCTCGTTTTTTGCGCAGCCCCTATGGCTGCCCGGGGAATTTCTGCCAAATAATCCGGCGTCGGACAGCTGGCCGGTTCAGCTTTTGCAGCGTAGCGCAAACTCAGGCACGCTGCCGGGCACGTGAAACACCGTGTCCGCGTGTTTTTGTGCCTAAAACTTTGAAGAACGTGGAGTTTGTGTTCGTCAGAGACAACGACCAGCACCCTCCATTGCGCCTGCGCACATGTTGGAAATGGCCGTATCTCACAGTGTTAAAGAATCCTTTAAAAAATTCCTGTATCCAGATGGTGATCCGGATCATCCCCAAAATTTATTCAGTTCTTCCTTGTACCATTTCCAACAAGGCCTGAAAGTTTGATCAAAATCCGTCCAAAACTTTTTGAGTTATCTTGCTAACCAACAGACAAACAAACAGACAAACAGACAAACAGACAGACAAATGCTGGCAAAAACATAACCTCCTCCTGGCCTTCGGCCTGGCGGAGGTAAATATATTGGACATAATCAAATTTACCTCAGAGCAGACGTAGAGTCTAGTCAGAGCCACAAAGAACCACAACACCGTGTTTGAGCGTTTCAAATTCGGGGTAAAACGTCAGATCTGTGACATTCATACAAGTGAAAACATACCTGGTGTTGCTGTGTCTGTACCACCAATCACTTGAAGAATCCTTTAGTTTTCAGTGCATGATCTACTCATTGCTGTTGAAGCCACAGATTAAGCTGTGCTGATCTGTGAGGAACCTCACACCACCAACAGCAGCAACTACCAGAACTACTCAAAAACATTCAAAAATACAAAAACTACAACTGCTGAAATTAGCTGCCACGTGAGTGCAAAACATGTATGTGGACTATACATTAAAATGAATTTGAAAAACCTTTAATAACACTATTTTAAATGCTCCGGTTACTCCACTCTGACTGACTGATTTAACACTATATCAGCTGAAACCAGAAGCTCCGCCCATAATCGTTCCTACAGCGGCATCCCCAGGAATAAGGTGGATAAATTTTCAGCATTTTTCTTCTTAATTTGCAACTTTTTAAAATAAATTTACACCTTTTTCCTTTTGAATTCGCAACTTTTTTCCTCTAAATTTGCTGCTTTCCTCATAAAACTGCAACTTATAACCTGCAACCTTTGTCTCAAATGTTTGTGTTGTGGAGGGTGTAATTGATGAGACAGGTTTTATCTCAAGGCAGTTTATTATACCCTCCAACATGAGCAGAGTAGAAAAGAGAACATCACAGAAAAAACTCGTCCCTTATATACCCAGGACTCTCACAGCTCACAAGTCACATTGCATTATAATCACAAGTAACAATGGCTTTCCTCTTAAATCCCATAGCATCCCCCTCACAGTCTTTGGCCTCCAAGCCGTCTCTCGGCACACAAAGGATCCCCCCCCAAGCAGTCTCTGCATACCAAAGGTTACACTTTCACAGTTTCCTGTACTTTGTTCTTATCTAATATGTAAGGCATTATGCAAAGCATTAACCACTTGCACTCCGGGCAATTTTCCTAAAAATGCCCAAAAATAACGTGCCCAAAGTAAATCGAAAGCTGTTATTCAACCCTTTGCAGCATCTTCATGGGGTTGGTCTCATTTAAAAGAAAACACTTTGAATTTTTTGTCAAAAAAAACATAATCTCTCTACGTGCTCCGGCCACTGAGTTACAGTCATCTAAACATACTGAACTTGAAGAAAAAAAAATTGGACACTGTTTTTTTGGATACAAATGCTTGTAAATAACACACAGCTGTCCGATCCGGCTGGAAAATGCAATAGAAATGTAGAACCAAGTGTTATCCAGCTGAGATCCAAATTTGGTAACAATACCACAAAAAATGAATATTTTACACAACTTTGTTCTCAGGCTGTTCCCAGGCGTTTTGGAACTGTGCCAAATTGTGCCAAATGGCACAGTTTGGAAAAACGTCTGTAACTTTTGAATAATTCAATGTAGAATCTTCATTTTAGGCTCTAATGAAAGGTCACACTCAGGGCTGTGTCTGTGTGTGTGTGTGTGGGCGGGGGGTCGTCCCCCCCCCCGCTACCAAGGACCAAATTCGGCCCTCGCTACATGACGGAATACACTCTTTTTTTTTTTTCCTTGCATGTTTTCACAGCGGCTCCCCCCCCCCCTCGCTACTGTGTGTGTGTGTGTGTGGGGGAACCGTGAACGGACCGTGAACGCCCCCCCCCTCGGTACAGAAGAGGGCCATCGCTACATGATGGAATAGACTGATATGCTTCCTCCCGCGGACCGGGGAGCGTTCGCCCCCCCCCCCCGCAGCGGGGGGGGGGGGGCGTTCACGGTCCGGACACGGCAAATGAACCGTTTATCGCGGCGCACGCACTTCGTATTTCGTGCGCAGTACAGTTGTAATTTACCGATCGGTCAAAAGTCATTTTTGGATTACAGTTTTCAGGGATAAATAATAATTTAGCTTATAACACCTTACCTCTTCAAAGCAGCAGAGTCGTGGCGAACAGCTCTTCCCACGCGTCAGACGAACGCAACGCTGCTCCGATCGTGGATCCCGATCAAAACATAATTCCATTATTGCCGTTTTGGCGAATGATTTACGACTTTTGTTGTCGGCCTCCGTCTATTCTGCTGGAATGAGTGCAGGTCCCACTTGTGGGTGTTCTCCATGCTGCTGGGTGAGCCTGGGTCTGTAGGAGATTCGTACAGAGTCCTTCTGCAGCAGTAAATATTGCTTCACCCAGCCTGAATTTCTGTGCTTCAATTGGCTCCTGCGTTCACAGTAGGCGGGTCCTCCTACCTAGATTTTCATTCATTGGTTCTTCAAGGTTTCAGAAACCAATTCAAGGCTCTTATTAGTCGAATGAGAGGTCAATCAGATGAACTAATCTGTTCGCAGCTGTCTCTGCAGTTTTTTTTTGAGTGGCGCTTGGACGCTACTACATCACCATCACCACCATCATGCGTCATGCGCACGAGGGCGCACGAGCGCGCTCTCGCGCGCCCTCGTGCGTCATAGGACGCAGAGACTTGCCCGCCCGCGGAACAACGGAGCGCAAGTGGTTAAGTAAGTCACACGAGTGGCTACAGTGTATTTTTTCATTAATACAAATAATTATAATGTCCCCCTCAATATACGTATACTCCTCATAAAATTGTCTGTTTATTCCCTCCCTTCCCAACAGTGAAACAGAATAATATTCCATTTCACTGTGGACTGTGGATGAGTCACAGCCGGGGCATCTAGGAGATATTAACCCTTTTCCACTTTTTGGGCCGCGTCACAATTTCCGCACTTTTGTGGGGTAGGGATACTTTAAAATAGAATAACTCGGGCACCCCTCCGGCTATGATGCTGTTCTGTACCTCAAAATATTCACTAGGGAATGCTCTTTCACATGATATATCAACTTTGCAATTTTAACCCTTTTTCACCTCACCAGAGGTCAAAAGGTCACGTGACCATGAAAAATCATGAAATTTCGACCCTTCCTTCTTTGAAATTTATAATCATGGACAATACAGGACCAAATCCAAAAAACTTTTTCTCATTGCCCAGACTTCTAGACAGATTTAGGTAGCATTTGGAGTGATTTCATGAATGTAGGGGAGGGGGACAAGGCTTTGAATGACAGGGACAAAATCAATGAAATTTCATTTAGTTGCATATTTTGTCCACAGATGGCTCTGCCTTACTGAGCCTTCTCTGAGATCATTTCGTGATGCAGTTGGCCCTAATATATGCAGCAGCATTGTCTAGATAGCATGTTACTGATCAACAACCAGATTTTAGCTTCCTCATCTGACAACATGTGACCCTTGGGGTAGGTAAGCCACATGCAAAGATGCAAATTTTATGTTTGAAACTGTGTAATATAATGAACAAATTGAAAGTGAAAGTGACCACACCCAACATCCCATAGGCACAGGATCATGTATGTATGTATGTATAGAAGGCAGACCATTTTGAGGCCATAGGCAATTTTCCTGTGGGGAGCACACATTTAGTTTTGGGACACGATTAGAAGCTGCATAAATGGTTTGCATGACTGTAGGCATAGCCTACAGTTGCCAGTGGCCCTATACTGCGCTATAGGCGGTCAATATGTTCATGGTGCCTAAAATAGATGGCGCTCGTAATATTTGTTAGTATACCATGTATTCATTTTTGGTCTTATTGCTTTTCAGGTCTATGATGCCAATGATACTTCCCTCATTAAATGGACAGCATGGCTACCCTAAAATGCATCCTGCATACTTTAGATGCAGACCCTACTGAAGAAGAAGTCCAGCTCTTCACCCTCAATGATACCAAGTGGACAAGAGTGAGGACTGCTGCCTCTATACATCTGGAAAAACGAAAGACATCGAAGTATTTGTCTTTGTCTTTATGACCTTCCTGATGTCCCAGGACAAGACTCTGGATATCATTACTCTTGCTATCGCAAATTCACTACAGTACCATCTGCAGAAGAACCTGAAACTTTGAAGTCTACTTCAGCCAAGCCAGGACCATTCCGAAGGAGTCAATTGTTAGGTTCTAAGAGACTACTTCGTCTGGTGTGCTGCCAGATATATGTATCTTCTGTAACAAAAAGACTTTGAAGGTGAAGCAACATAAGGTGCCTTTGGTACAGTGTGAGATGGACACAACTGAATGTTCTATCAAAATGGCTGCTAAAACTCTCAATGATCATAAAATGTTGGCTAAAATAGGTGCCATTGGGTTCCATTCTAAAGAAGTCAAATATCATGAGAAGTGCCGACATGATTATCTAAATTCAGCTCGAGGCTCTCAAACCTCAGACACCAGTGAAAATAGACAGCAACTAGACAATGCTTTGGACTCTTTGTTCAGGTACATTGAAGCCTCTGTTATTGATAATAATTGCCCCAAATATCTACAATCACTTCATGAACGCTACGTCAACTCCTAAAGGGGCCAGGCCTAGTATCTGAAAGTGAAAATGTAGGCATTCGAGACGTGCGTACACTTGCTTCAAAAATAAAAGGTCACTTTGGGCGATGCTTCAAGTAGAAAAAAAGGTCTGCTGGTGTTCTCAAGTCGTACCCCTAAAGAAGCTGCCTTTGCTATGGCGCACAGTTGTAGTTCAATGGATGAGTTCACTGTCTTCGAGGCAGCGCGTATACTACGATCAGCAATCATGGCAACTGTTGACTGTGCCCCTGAATTGCCCACATCTCTGTCCTTAGAAGATTTCAAAAAAGGGCAGGTAGAAACACCTTCTATTCTCAAATCATTCTATATGGCACTTCTTTCTGGGTCATCAGGGCCAACAGATGCTTCACCCGATGTAGAGCGCCGGGTGCTGTCATTGTCAAATGATGTAATCTACTGTGTGAGTAGGGGTCTGATCAAACCTGCAAACCTTGATATATCATGTGAAAGAGCATTCCCTGGTGAATATTTTGAGGTACAGAACAGCATCATAGCCGGAGGGGTGCCCGAGTTATTCTATTTTAAAGTATCCCTACCCCACAAACGTGCGGAAATTGTGACGCGGCCCAAAAAGTGGAAAAGGGTTAATATCTCCTAGATGCCCCGGCTGTGACTCATCAGCACCTCAGTTTTGGATGTCCCATGGGATACCCATGGGATACCCTTTTCAGAAATACCCATGAGACAACCTCTCATTCTTTGCAGATAAACACCCCCTAGCTCTTGGTCTATTATACCCCTGACATCAAAGCACAAAATCCCATTGTCTTTAAATCCCAAACACAATGCATCCCCCCTGCAGTTCCCATCTCCTTCACCCAAACCTGGGTGGTCAGGAAATCCTTCATGTCCATCGCTTTGCATATCAAAAGGCCAACTCTCCCATACTCCTCATCTCCCTAGGAGGTCCAGACCTTTTGTTCCTCTTCAGACGTGAAGCCAAAAATAAGCACACAGGAATATACATGAGAGCATATGAACAGTCATATACATGTGGGCCTGTGAAACTACATATGTGCACCACATATAACCTCCCCAAATGTCTAAGAGAGAACAACCAAACACAGATTGCATGTCATAATAAAATCACCACACATCAGTCCACATGCTGTCTTGGTCTCAACCGTCTGCCGTATCTGCTGCAGGCGGGCTTAACCTCTTCTGTGGCAACCTCCTGCTGTGGAGCTGTTGTCTGGGGATTAGAACTGTTAGTCAATCTCTGTGGGTGTACTGGGGAATGCTCCCTAGGGGGTCTACCCCGTCGCGGGGCTCTCGCCACCTGCACAGTTTCGTCAGCCATCACAAAAGCAGGTTTGAGTCTGTCTATGCCAACCACCTCCTTTCTGCCCCCCAAATCTAGCAAACAATGCTTATCACCTGTTTCCAGCACCCTGAATGGTCCATCGTATGGCGGTCGCAGAGCTGTGCGGTGGGCATCATGCCTGACAAAAACAAACTCCGCATTTTTTAAAGCTTTAGGCACAAAAACACGTGGAAAACTGTGGTGAACGGGGCCAGGTAGGGCACTCGGGCCCATGCTATTCTGCAAACGCTGAGCCGAGGAGAACTCTGGCTCTGGGTTGTCAGGGAGAAATTCTCCGGGCAGCCGAAGTGGCTGTGCAAACACTAGCTCCACTGGGGAGGCGTCTAAATCCTCTTTAGGTGCAGAACGCAACCCAAATAAAACCCATGGCAGTTTGTCAACCCAATTTGCATCCGTAAGCGACGCTCTGAGAGCCGCCTTCAGCGACCTGTGAAAACGTTCGCATAACCCGTTAGCCTGCGGGTGATACGCGGTCGTGCGGTGGATCGTTGCCCCCAGGCTGTGGGCCATCGCTGACCAAAGTTCGGAAACAAATTGTGGGCCTCTGTCAGATGTAATGCCCAACGGAACTCCAAAACGTGCTACCCAAGCAGTTAAAAAAGTGCGCGCCACCCCCTCGGCTGTAATTGACGACAGGGGAACCACTTCCGGCCAGCGCGTGGTGCGGTCGACCATTGTCAGAAGATGTGTGCAGCCCTGCGAGGGCGGTAGGGGGCCTACGAGGTCCATGTGGACATGATCAAACCTTTTAGCTGGAATATGAAATGGCTCCAAAGGAGCTCTCCTGTGTCTGTGCACTTTGGACCGCTGGCAAGCTATGCAGGCTGCCGCCCACTCTCTAACCTGTTTACGCAGGCCCGGCCATACAAATTTCTCCCCCACCATTTTGATCGAAGCGCGCACCCCCGGGTGCGCCAGAGAATGAACCGAGTCAAAAACGCGGCGACGCCATGAGGCCGGAACCACCGGACGGGGTCGCCGGTGGAAACATCGCAGATTAGGGGGGGGGGGCATACCGTCTTGCAGCACCCTGTCCTCCAGCCTTAACCCTGTTGGTCCAGACTGGAGCGCGCGCACGTCCGCGTCGCCACCCTGCTCCGCGGCCATGGCTGCGTAATCTATCCCTACGCGGACTGGGGCCGTGCGCGCTTCCGCGTCGCTGCCCTGGTCCGCGGCAACAGTTGCGAAATCTACCTCTACGCGGGCTGGAGCAGCCACGGCACGCAAGAGGCAGTCTGCCACCACATTAAGTTTGCCCGCTACATGCTGGATATCGGTAGTGAACTCCGAAATTGCGGCCAGCTGTCTCTGCTGCCGACCCAACCAAGGTTCTGAAATCTTGGCCATCGCAAAAGTCAGCGGCTTGTGGTCAACGAACACGGTGAAATGGCACCCCTTCAGCCAAAACTGGAAGTGACGAACAGCCAAATGGAGGGCTAACAACTCCCTGTCGAATGTGCTGTATTTCCGCTCACTATCGCACAAAGTCCTGCTGAAAAACGCGAGCGGCTGCCAGGCTCCAGCCACATACTGTTTGACAACCGCCCCTATGGCCACCTCTGATGCGTCAGTAGTGAGTGCTATGCGGGCCGTTGGGACTGGGTGTGCTAACAACGCAGCGTTTGCCAAGGCTATTTTGACTTCAGAGAATGCGCGCTCCCACTCGGGGGACCATTCGATTTTATTTGCGGGTTTTTGTTTTTTAAGCGCAGTGTACAATGGTTGCATGAGCTGCACCGCGTGGGGAAGGAAACGGTTATAAAAATTCACCATTCCCAAAAACTCTTGTAATGCTTTGACCGTTTGTGGCTGGGGAAAATTTGCCACCGCGCGCATCTTGTCAGGCAGGGGAACTGCACCCTCGGGAGAGACGCGATGCCCCAAAAAATCAATCTGCGCCACCTCGAACTGACACTTCACTGGGTTAATTATTAGCCCATGCTCTGCCAACCTCCGGAAAACTGCCGTGAGGTGGATTTCGTGTGCATCTTCGGACGCACTGGCTACTAAAATGTCGTCCAGGTAGATGAACATGAAAGGAAGATCGCGCAACACTGTATCCATCATGCGTTGGAAAGTCTGCGCTGCGCCTTTAAGCCCAAACGGCATACGCAAAAACTCAAAAAGCCCGAAAGGAGTTATTACCGCTGTTTTGGGTATGTCCTCAGTGCGTACTGGGACCTGATGATAACCGCGCACCAAGACTATCTTAGAAAAAACGTGCGTCCCCGCCAAATGAACTGAAAAATCCTGGATATGTGGGATTGGGTAGCGGTCGTGTGCTGTAGCATTGTTCAGCCTGCGAAAATCACCGCACGGCCGCCATGAGCCATCAGCTTTAGGGACCATGTGAAGCGGTGAAGCCCAAGGGCTCTTTGAACGTCGGATGATGCCCAATTTTTCTAGGTTGGCGAATTCCTCGCGCGCTATGGCCAGTTTAGCTGAATCCAAGCGCCGAGCTTTTGCAAAAACGGGCGGCCCGGTGGTAGTAATAAAATGCTCCACCCCGTGTTTAGCCACAGTCGCCGAAAACGTTGGCACCGTGAGTGCTGGAAACTGATTGAGGAGTGAGTGAAACTTACCACCTGCAGCTGTGACGTTGGCTTGTGCTGTTGGCGGAGTCACTCGCACTGTACAGGGAGTAGAGGAAAAAGAGAGTGCATTAACCAGGCGTCTGTTAACAAGATCGACCAACAAACCATGTGAGCATAAAAAATCAGCACCTAACATGTTGAAATTGACTGCCGCTATGACAAAAGTCCATTCAAATGTACGACCATGGAAAGAGAGAGACAGGGTCCTCTCCCCGAAGGTCTTAATCTCCGAGCTGTTCGCTGCTGACGCCACAGGGCCACTGGAAGGCACTAGCCGGTCAGCGTAGGAAGGTGTGATGAAACTCAGCTGGGAGCCTGTGTCCACGAGGAAGTGCCTCCCCAATCGCTCGTAACTCAGGTTGAGCAGCTTGTTCTCTTCACCGAGACCCGCAGCTGCTACCGACTCCCGGTCTTGGCGTTTCCCGAGCGCTTGAACTGGCATGGTGGAATGCACTTGTGTGCCCTCTCAGCGAAACGGCGATGGTAAAAGCAAAGGACATCGTCTGCTCCGCGTCTCCTGGCCTCCGCTGCTGCTGTCGTCGGTGAGTCTGGTGCTGCAGCCTCTGGCCCCCTGCCATCTCCGGATGTTGCGCCCAGCTCCGCTGCTGCGGTCGTGGCCGTGTGTCGTCTATGGGCGTCGACGAGTCGCTGCGCCTCCTGGCCCAGCTCGTGGTAGTCTCAGTGGGCCAGCAGCTGTGAACTGGCCAGGGTAACTCTCACCGCTGACGGTAGTGTCCTGAGGAAAAGGTGGGCAAAGATAAAACCATCATCTTTGGAGTCTCTCAAACTCAGCATCTTCGCCATCAGGTCTGCAGGTCTCTCGACCTCGCCCTCAGTCAAAGCCAGGAGCTTCTCTGCTCGCTCTCCCAGCGAGGGGGTGAAAAAACGGATGAGAGCAGCCTTCAATGTGCCATACTTGTCGTCGTCTGGCGGGTGGTTAATCAGGCTCTCTACTTGCTGGGCTGTGTGGCTGTCCAGCTTTGCAACCACATGGTAGAATTTCGTGGTGTCTGCCGAAACTCTCCGAAGATGGAACTGTGCCTCGACTGCGTTAAACCAGGAGCGCGGGCTATGCTGCCAGAAATCAGGTAGCTGGACTGTGGTAGCTGCATTAGCCTGGCTGGCTCCTGATGAGTCCGGTGCAGGAGAATCGTCACCGGCCATAATACGTCTTAAGGTCACCAGTGTGGAGATGTGTGGAAAGGATGAGGCTGAGTTGTTTCTCAAGTTCCATTTATTTCTCAACACACTCTCCAACATTCAAAATCAGTAAAGAGGCCGAACCCCCCAACACCTGCCAGTCTTATACCCCTGACATCAAAGCACAAAATCCCATTGTCTTTAAATCCCAAACACAATGCATCCCCCCTGCAGTTCCCATCTCCTTCACCCAAACCTGGGTGGTCAGGAAATCCTTCATGTCCATCGCTTTGTATATCAAAAGGCCAACTCTCCCATACTCCTCATCTCCCTAGGAGGTCCAGACCTTTTGTTCCTCTTCAGACGTGAAGCCAAAAATAAGCACACAGGAATATACATGAGAGCATATGAACAGTCATATACATGTGGGCCTATGTGCACCACAATATGTACATATGTATACTAGCTGCTCTTGTTTTTTTCTTGCCTTCTGACTGTTGCTCTGAGTGTTGCTATCCCTGTGCTGTTGCAATCCTGGAATTTCCCCATTGTGGGACTAATAAAGGCTTATCTTAAAAGAACATGATTTAAGACACACTCACACATATCCTCACCCCCCACCCCACCACATCCATTCACACATCCCAGAGACATACTTGAAAAACTAACCAGAACTATAATATACAAATAATATACATAATGTCCGTAGGTACGGTAGTATGTATGAGAAATTCCGGATCAACTGTTCAACATCCTAACAGCTTGTGGAAGGAAGCTGTTAATCAGTCTGGTGGTTCTGCCTCTGATGCTCCGGAATCGTATGCCAGATGGCAGAAGTTCAAAGTGTCCTTGACAATGTTCAGTGCCCTGCTCCTGCAACGGTTCTGAAAAAGTTCTTGGACAGAGGGGAGGGAGACTCCAATTACCCTCTCAGCCCCACTGACCATCCTCTGCAGGGCTTTTTTGTCTGACACACTGCAGCTGGAGTGCCATGTAGCAATGCAGTACGTCAGAACACTCTCCACCACACCTCTGTAGAAGGTCCTGAGGATGCAGATGGGGAGAGAGGCCTGTTTGAGTTTCCTCAAGAAGTGCAGTCTCTGCTGGGACCGCTTCCTGATCCCCAAGGAATTTTTGCTCCAGGTCAGGTCCTGCAAGATCTGCACTCCAAGGAACTTTATGTTCTTCACTCTCTCCACTAAACGGCCGCTGATGCTGAGGGGGGACGTATTCAGGCTGTGTCTGCCGGAAGATGATATTCATCTCCTTCGTTTTGTCCACGTTGAGCACCAGATTGTTCTCCCTGCACCAGCCCTCCAGGTCTCTCACTTCTTCCCTGTACATTGATTCCTCATCTCTCTGAATAAGTCCCACCACCGTGGTGTCGTCTGCAAACTTAATAATCTGGTTCCCCTCGTGTCTGGATACACAGTCATGTGTTAGAAGTGTAAACAACAGTGGACTGCGTACGCAGCCTTGAGGGGATCCGGTGCTCATCGTGACAGAGTTGGAGATGTTGTTTCCAACCCGGACAGACTGAGGTCTCTCAGTCAGGAAATCAAGTATCCAGAGACATGTGGCGGTGTTCAGACCAAGAAGGAGTAATTTCTCCATCAGTCTCTGGGGAATAATGGTTGTATTTGTTTGTTGTATTATTCATGTTTTATTATGAGCAGAGATTTTCCCCCTCATTTTAAATGTTTTGAACTCTTCCCCATTTCAAAAAAACGACCCCCCCCCCCCAAAAAAAAAAACAAAAAAAAAAAAAAAAACCCCCAAAAACTGCAATGTTGTATATGGCGCTGAACAAGCGAGAACCAGCCCTGCCAGTCTGGCATAAGCCTGGCAGTGTGGGGTGTAGTGGGTTTTTTGTTTTATTGCAGTGGTTTGCTCTTCAGTTTTAATTTCACACCATACTTCACACCTCAAACACATGAAAGCTCATTGGTGAGAGAATGTGACAAAGTGTTTCATGATATTTTCGAGCCTCCTCATGAACACACTCAGCCCCCCTGGTGGTCATGGGCACAGGCTGGGTCAAGATCACACAGATGGAATTCAGAAAGAAATACTCTCAAAAACATCTGCATGAATTTTAGATTAATTTAATGATACCAAACATAAGACAATAATCATGAGGGACATTGGGGGAACATGTCCCCCCAACCTGGAAAAACAAGAAGTGTCCCCCCAAAATCATCATAAACCTTTCTACTTCATGTTACACAACTGAATGATACATGCAAAACAAATATTTATTTTTCTTTCGGGGCGGGGGGGGGATTTGCAACTTTTCTGATTGATTTGCAATTTTTTCCCTCATTGTGACTTTTTTCTTATTAATCTGCAACTTTTTTCATCTAAATTTGCAATTTTTTATCATTGATTTGCTATATTTTTTCCTGCAAATTTGCAACTTTCTTACTCGTATATTTACAGCTTTTATTACATTAATCTGCAATTTTTTCCATGTAAATCTGCAACTATTTCCTTGCAAATTTTTAATGTTTCTCTGGATACCAGATAAATTCTTCTTCTTTTTGATATCTTCATGCTTTTCTGTTAATCCAGACAATGAACAAGTTAATTTTTAATATTTTTTTTTCTCATTTTAAAGGGTTTGAACTCTTCCCTACTACAAAAACATGCCCCCCCCAAACACCATGTTGCATGGGGTGTTGAAACAGCTGGAAACGGCCCTGACAGTTTCATACTAACTAACTAACTAACCTGCACTTATATAGCGCTTTTCTAGTCACAAAGACCACTCAAAGCGCTTTCATTAATACTAACCCTCTATTCTAAGGGCCTATAGGAAACAGATATCTAGGGACAATTTAGAACAGCCAATTAACCTAACATGCATGTTTTTGGCATGAGGGAGGAAACCGGAGAAATCCCGGAGTAAACCCACGCAACACGGGGAGAACATGCAAACTCCACACAGATCACTGTTGGTCGGGGGCTGGGATCGAACCCACGATCCCCACAATCCCCCGGCCAAGGGTAAACTGTGCTGCCGCAGTGCTAACCACTGCGCCACCAGGGTGATGATGTGGTGTGCAGTGAAAGCATCGTCTGGTTGAGTTTTTATTGCAGCGGTTTGATCTTCAGGATAAATTTCACACCTGAGACACATGAACGCAGATGTGTGCGCGTGTCAGAGCGTTTCATGATGTTTTCATTCCTCCTGATGAACACGCTCAGCGCCCCCTGATGGTCTCTCTAAAGTATTGGCGTCGACGTCACGTAGACTAGGGGTCTGCAACCTGCGGCTCTGAAGCCTCATGTGGCTCTTTTGCTCACAGCCAGTGGCTCCTGAAGGCCTTTACTTACTAATTTGCCAGAAAAATAGATTCATGAGAAAAGCTGAAAATTTATGCCAAAGTTCTCACAAATTTAGGAAAAAAGGTTGATTTTTTTTTTTGAAGAAAATACCACAACAAATCTGCAAGAAATAGTCACAAATTTCTGGGGGAAAAAAAACACAAATTCACAGGACAAGTTGCAGTTTTTTTAGGATAATGTTAAAATGTATATGAAAAGTCCTACAAATTTATTTGAAAAAGGTAACAAATTTACAAGAGAGAATAGAACAAATGTATTAGAAAAGCAGAAAATTTATGCCAGAAATATGACACATTTAAGGGACATTGTTTTTCTTTTTTTAAAAAAAAATCTGCAATCTTATGGGGAAAAACTCTTGCAAATTTCATCAAAACATTTATTTATTAAAAAGTTTTTTTGCAGAGCACAGCTGTTTGCCTAAATCTATAATGTTGTGGTTTTGTCAGGTCAGGCATTGGCTTGCTTGCCACTGGATAACCATGAAAACTGATACTACCTGTCTCATGGGTCGGGCTGTCGGGGACTCAACCGGCATCCCCGCCCTTCTGAGGGTGTGGAGGGTGAAACAGGGCATCCTGGCAGAACAAAAACAATATCTGCCACAGGTCTGTGGCGGACCACTCCCAGTTACACGGGGTGAAACTGGACATCCTGGCAGATAAACACATCTGTCCCAAGGTCTGTGGTGGACTGTGCCAGTCGGTGCATTGTGACATGCACTACTCAAAGAGCAGAGATAAACAAACCTATCACCTGGTCAGTCACTGCAACAGATACTGGAGTCAGTTTCTCTTGGCTTGTCCTTGCTACTGATAATACCTTTATCTGCCAAGAATGTGCTGCTACTCCAGCAAAAGCTAGCAGTACTCAAATACTTTGCAAGCAGTTTCATGAAATGGTCAATCAGAAAGCAACTCATATCGGCTCAGATGTCGCCCAGGCTTACAAGGTCCACGCTGATCTGTTCACACTCCGACAGGCAGCGAAAAGTAAGTTAGGAGCAGGAAGACAAAAGAAGAGGAAAACAGCAGCCTTGTGTGTAGCAGAATGGAATGTACGCACTCTGTTGGACAGAACAACATCACAGCACCCAGAGAGACAGACCGCGCTTGTGGCCCTGGAAATTAACAGGTACAATGTAGACATAGCTGCACTTAGTGAAACAAGATTGCCTGGATATGACAGCTTGAAAGACCATGGGTACATCTTCTTTTGGAGTGGGAGATCAACTCAAGAAAGGAGAGAAGCAGGAGTGGGCTTTGCAGTTAGAAAGGAGATAGTAGCAATGCTTGATGAGGAACCGGTGCCAATCAACGACAGGATAATGACTATGAGACTTCCACTACAGCGGAAGATGTGTGCCACACTCATCAGTGTATATGCCCCAACAATGACCAACACAGAGGAGGTGAAGGAAGAGTTCTACAGTGATTTACGTGAGACTATCAGGCGTGTACCGACTGATGACAGGCTGATACTCGTTGGAGATTTTAATGCCAGAGTTGGTTTGGACACTGAGAAATGGAAAGGAGTACTAGGCAGTCATGGAGTAGGCAAGTGCAATGCTAATGAAGAACTTCTACTTCCACTATGTTCACAGTACAACCTTGTGATAACCAACACTCTATTTAAGCACAAGGACACACACAAGAAGACATGGATGCACCCAAGATCCAAGCACTGGCACTTATTAGACTACATCATAGTCAGTCAGAGAGACATAAGGAATGTATTGGAAACCAAAGCAATGAGAAGCGCGGAGTGTGCCACTGATCATGTTATGCTGAGATGTAGATTAAGGATTTGCAGACGATAACAGCACCACAGGACGGGTGTGAAGCCACCACGGAAGCTAAACACTAATGCACTGAAAGGCCAAAAGAAGCAGGAAGAACTTACACAGGAAATAGATGAAAACTTGAAAGACTGGGACAGCAACAACTCAGAGACTGACATAGAAGAGAAATGGGCAACACTGAAGGATACGGTGTATCAGACTGCAAGTGATGTATTAGGCCACCCTGAGAGGAAACATCAAGATTGGTTTGATGAGCATGATGAACACTTGAAGAAACTACTAGAAGTGAGGAATACAGCTAGGCAGGAAAACCTACAGTGTAACACAAAGTTGAAGAAGAAGAAATACTCAAAGGCTCAGAGTGAGCTACAGAAGTACACCAGAGAGATGAAGTCCAACTGGTGGGATGAAAAAGTGGAGGAACTTCAAACTGCAGCAGACAGAAAGGACATGAAAACATTCTTCACAGGTCTGAGAGAAATCTATGGCCCTAAACCAAGAGGATTGATCCAACTAAAGGCTATGGATGGTGAAACGGTTATGCAGGAGAAAGACAAGATCCTGGACAGATTCACAGACCACTTTGACCAACTACTAAACAACCCTGGAGATCTCAGAATCAGAATCAAATTTATTGCCATTGTTCATGTAGTACACAAACTAGGAATTTGTCTCGGTGCCATGCTGCAACATTAAAAACATGATGAGATAAAGAGATAAACTAGAAAACTAAAAGACTAAAAACATGCAATAAGTGTAGAATAATAAGTAATAATAATAATAATAATAATAATAATAATGAGTAATACTAGTCAAGGCAGATTTAAATAAATTAGCAAGTAGCAGACAATATGGGGTACCACAGTGCAGTCGATAATGCAACAGAAAAACAGTGATGAACGACATGAGCTGCTGTATATAGTGCACGAGAGTCAAAAGTCACTTAATGTTCAGCAGTCTGATGGCAGAGGGGAAAAAGCTGTTCATGTGCCGGGAGGTTTTATTCTGAATGGACCGAAGTCTTCTACCTGAGGGGAGGGGGGCAAACAGTACGTGACCAGGGTGTGAAGGATCGGCTATGATCCGGCCTGCACGCCTCCGGGTCCTGGAGATGTACAGGTCCTGGAGAGATGGGAGCTTGCAGCCGATCACCTTCTCAGCAGTGCGCACGACGCGCTGCAGCCTTAGTCTGTCCCTGGCAGTGGCTCCTGCATACCACACGGTTATGGAGGAGGTGAGGATGGACTCGATGATGGCTGTGTAGAACTGCACTAACATCTTGGTGGGTAGCTTGAGCTTCCTCAGCTGCCGCAGAAAGAACATCCTCTGCTGGGCCTTTTTGATGAGGGAGCTGATGGTTGGCTCCCATTTGAGGTCCTGGGTGATGGTGGTGCCCAAGAAGCGGAAGGAATCTGCAATGGTGATGGGAGAGCCTGTGATGGTGAGGGGGGGCAGGGGGTTGTGACTTTCCTGAAGTCCACAATCATCTCCGCTGTCTTCAGAGCGTTCAGCTGCAGGTTGTTGTGGCTGCACCAGGACACCAGCTGGGCCACCTCTTTCCTGTAGACGGACTCGTTGCCGTTAGAGATGAGCCCGATGAGGGTGGTGTCGTCCGCAAACTTGATCAGCTTAACAGACTGGTGGGAGGAGGTGCAGGAGTTGGTATAAAGGGATAAGAGTAGGGGGGAAAGTACACAGCCCTGGGGTGATCCGATGCTGATGCTAACAGAGTCCGAGACAGACTTCCCCAGCCGCACATGCTGCCTCCGGTCCGTCAGGAAGTCGGTGATCCACCTGCAGAGGGAGTCAGGCACGCCGAGCAGGGACAGCTTGTCCTGGAGCAGAGCGGGGCGGATGGTGTTGAATGCAGAGCTGAAGTCCACAAACAGGATCCTGGCGTAGGTTTCCGGGGAGTCCAGGTGCTGCAGGATGGAGTGGAGGGCCAGGTTGACTGCATCGTCCACAGACCTGTTGGCACGGTAGGCAAACTGCAGCGGGTCCAGGAGGGGAGTGGTGATGGACTTGAGTTGAGACAAGACCAGGTGCTCAAAGGACTTCATGACTACAGAGGTGAGCGCTACAGGTCTGTAGTCGTTAAGTCCAGTAATCCGTGGCTTCTTGGGGACAGGGATGATGGTGGAGGATTTGAGGCAGGTCGGCACGTGGCATAGCTTAAGGGAGGTGTTAAAAATGTCTGTGAAGACAGGAGCCAGCTGTTTCACACAGTGTCTCAGGGTGGAGGGAGACACACCGTCCGGCCCGAGGGCCTTGCGCGGGTTCAGTCTGGAGAATTGTCTAAAAAAAAAAAAAAAAAAAAAAAAAAAAAAAGGATAAAAAAAAAAAAAAGATCTCACTGAAGAGGCAAAAAAAGCCCTAGTGCAGCGACCAGCTGTATCAAGTCTGGATGAACCACCAAATTTTGATGAACTAATGGCAGCTATCAGGACAACACAGGATGGTAAAGCTCCAGGAACGGATGGAATTCCAGCAGAAGTGTGGAAATTTGGTGGTGTTCAGCTGACCAACTGCCTGCACAAGCTCATCCAAGAGATATGGGATGCCCAGAAAGTACCTCAAGACTGGAAGGATGCAAGTATTGTGCCTTTGTTTAAGAAAGGTGACAGAAAAGATTGTGGAAATTACCGAGGTAAATCACTGCTAGCCACTGTTGGTAAGATTTTCTCACGTGTACTACTGAACAGACTCAATGAACATATCTCGCAGAATGTACTACCAGAAACCCATTGCAGCTTTAGAAGTGGAAGAAACACAATGGACATGATTTTCTGCTTGAAACAGGTTCAAGAAGTGTATCGAACAGAACATGCCGCTTTATGTAGTCTTCAGAGACTTCAGTAAAGCCTTCAGTACTGT
This sequence comes from Pholidichthys leucotaenia, assembly GCA_020510985.1. NCBI lineage: Eukaryota > Metazoa > Chordata > Actinopteri > Cichliformes > Pholidichthyidae > Pholidichthys > Pholidichthys leucotaenia. The sequence continues at coordinate 35,614,391 of CM035848.1, forward strand.
TTTGCGACAAGGACTTTGGCAGGTACTCAAGAAATATGGCTGTACAGAGAAGTTTATCAGCCTGATCGAGGCACTCCATACAGGTATGCAAGCAAACGTGGCAATGATTGGTTCAGTATCTAAAGCCTTTTCAGTAAGCAACGGGGTGAAACAAGGGTGTGTTCTGGCACCTACACTCTTCTCGCTAAATCTGGCAGCCATGCTTGAGGTGACCTTCAAAGACACTTCAGAAGGAGTATACATTCAAACAAGGAAAGAAACAGACTTGTTAAATGTGGCACAGTTTAAAGCCAAGAGTAAGACATCGATAAAGGTAGTAAGAGAAATGCTCTTTGCCGACGACAGTGCTGTAATTGCACACAGCATGGAAGATATGCAATCTTTAGTGGAGAAATTTGCAAGAGCAGCTAGCCAATTCAGCCTCCAAATCAACATCAAGAAGACAGAATGCCTTTATCAACCAACAAAGTTCCATTTATCAACATCACTACCAGAAAGATCAGCATTGGTACAGAGCCACTAGTCAAGTGCAAGACTTTCAAGTATCTAGGGAGTACTGTTTCAGAGAATGCTAGGCTGGAGGATGAACTATCTCTCAGAATGGGAAGAGCGAGCACTGTGTTTGGAAACTTGAGGGAGAGACTGTGGAACAATGGACATGTGTCTATCCGTGTGAAATGCAAAGTGTACAGAGCAACAGTACTGGCTACTCTATTGTATGGTGCTGAAACTTGGACTGTCTACAGAGTGCAGGTGAAGAAGCTCCACACGTACATGATGAGACACCTTCGAGCCATAATGAACATCTCATGGAAAGACAAGATAACCAACATAGAAGTGTTGAAACGAGCTGGTCTACCATCAATGGAGGACACGCTAATACAGATGAACCTGAGATGGCTCGAACATGTTGAGAGGATGGACCACCAGCGTCTCCCTCGGCAGTTACTCTACTCAGTTATGCGAGGGCAAACACAATCAGGGTAGACCAAGGCTCAGATTTAAAGACACTGTAAAAAGAAACTTGAAGAAGTTGGACATAGACAGGAGTTCCTGGCAGTGGAAGGCTAAGGACAGAGCTGTGTGGAGGAATCTGATCAGACCTAAATGAAACAGTCATTGTTGCCCACGACAGACTGCTATGATGATGATGATAATGTTGTGGAAGATATTGTCTCCTGATATGGCTCCAAACAGTTTGGACAGACCCAGGTAAATTCATGATTCATAATGAAAGAAATCCATTCTATGAAGCTGCACAGATTTGATCCTGTCGTGAATTTTGGAGCAAATTTACAGAAAATGTTGCTCCTTCATGTTCTTTCCCCATGCAGCCAGCATGTCCATGTCTTGCAAATTTTCAATTTATTTATTCATATTTGTTACATTTTTTTAATTTGCAACTTCTTCTCATTTTTTCCTCATCAATTTTTCACCTTTTCTTGCAAAAGTTTGTAATTTTACAATTTTTTCATATAAGTTTGCAACTACCAACCACGTACCAAAAGCCAGTTTAGAAAGCTTGGGATCAGTCCGCCAAGGTCTCCGCCTTTGACCGCCACCTAATCCACATAGCACCGGACCCCCATGATCCCTCTTGCAAGTGGTGAGCCCACTGGAGGGCGGACCCATGTAACTCCTTCGGGCTGGGCCTGGCTTTTGGTACGTGGAATGTCACATCTCTGGTGGGGAAGGAGGCTGAGCTGGTGTACGAGGTTGAGAGATACTGGCTAGATATAGTCGGCCTCTCCTCAACACACAGCTCCGGTTCCGGAATCAGTCTCCTGGAGAGGGGCTGGAGCTTGGCCTTTTCTGGAGTTTCCCCAGGCAAGAGGCGATGAGCAGGGGTGGGTGTTCTTGTATCCCACCACCTTGCTGCCTCTATATTGGAGTTCTCCCCGCTGGATGAAAGGGTTGCTTTCCTGCACCTTCGGGTTGGGAAACGGGTCCTGACCATCATTTGTGCCTATGCACCAAATGATGTTTCAGAGCACCCACCCTTTTTGGAGTCTGTGACTGGGGTGCTGGAGGGTGCTCCTCTTGGAGACTCCATTGTCCTACTGGATGACTTCAATGCACACATGGGAAATGACAGTGAAACCTGGAGGGGGGTGATTGGGAGGAACGGCCTGCCCGATCTGAACCCGAGTGGTGTTCAGTTATTGGACTTCTGTGCAAACCACAGTTTGTCCATAACGAACATCATGCTCAAGCATAAGGGTGTCCATATGTGCACCTGGCACCAGGACACCCTAGGTCGCAGGTTGATGATCGATTTTGTTATCGTGTCATCAGACCTGCGACTGTATGTCTTGGACACTCGGATAAAGAGAGGTGCAGAGCTGTCAACTGATCACCACCTGGTGGTGAGTTGGATCCGATGGCAGGGGAGGAAGCCATTCAGACCTGGTTGACCCAAACGTATAGTGAGGGTGTGCTGGGAACGTCTGGCTGAGGCCCCTGTCCAGGACGTCTTCAACTCCCACCTCCGGAAGAACTTCAACCACATTCCGAGGGAGTCTGGAGACATGGAGTCTGAATGGGCCATGTTCTCCACCTCTGTTGTTGAAGTGGCGGCCCAGAGCTGCGGCCGCAAGGTGGTAGGTGCATCTCGTGGTGGCAACCCCTGAACCAACTGGTGGACACCAGTGGTGAGGGGGGCCATTAAGCTGAAGAAGGAGTCCTATCAAGATTGGTTGGCTTGTGGGACTCCCAAAGCAGCTGAGGTGTACCAGCAGGCCAAACGGAGTGCAGCTCGGGTGGTTGCTGACGCAAAAACCCGGGTATGGGAGGAGTTCGGTGAGGCCATGTAACAAGACTTGTGGTCGGCCTCGAAGAGATTCTGGCAAACTGTCTGGCGGCTCAGGAGGGGAAAACAGCTCCCTGTCCATACTGTGTATGGTGCGGATGGGGCGCTGTTGACTTCGACTGGGGATATTGTCAGGCGGTGGAAGGAATACTTTGAGGATCTCCTCAATCCCACTGATATGCTTTCCACAGAGGAAGCAGGGTTTGTGGACAAGGGGAATGACTCGCCTATCACAGGGACTGAGGTCGCCAAGGTGGGTAAAAATCCCTTTGGTGGCCAGGCCCCGGGGGGTGGACGAGATTTGCCCTGAGTACCTCAAGGCCCTGGATGTTGTAGGGCAGTCATGGTTGACACGCCTCTGCAACATTGCGTGGAGGTCGGGTGCAGTGCCTTTGGCATGGAAAACCGTTGTGGTAGTTCCTCTCTTCAAAAAAGGGGACCGGAGGGTGTGCTCCAATTTTACAGGGATCACACTCCTCAGCCTCCCTGGGAAGGTCTATGCCAAGGTTCTGGAGAAGACAGTCCAGCCGTTGGTCGAACCTGGGATTCAGGAGGAGCAATGTGGTTTTCGTCCTGGCCGGGGCACTTCAGACCAGCTCTTTGACCTCTCAAGAATTCTCGAGGGTTCGTGGGGGTTTGCCCAACAAGTTTACATGTGTTTTGTGGACTTGGAGAAGGCATTTGACCACGTCCCTCGGGGTTTTTTTGTGTGTGTGTGGGGGGGGGTGCTTCGGGAGTATGGGGTGTAAGGGAAAATTGAAATATTAATAAGTAAGAAATGTGATCAGGTATGAATTATTTAATTTATATTGATGTATTGGAATCTGAGCTCAAATCTCATTTCATATACATCAGAAAAGTTAATAACACTCGTAAGGGGCACCAGCTTCTATCTTTAAGAAGCAATTTGATCTTTAATTTCACTTTATACCTGTTTGATCACTCAATAAATTAATCAATAATCAGTCTCAAAAATTTTCCGTGAATTCAATACCTGGGCTTGAAACAGACTCGGAATGAAATAAATTCCCAACAACTTCTCTCATTTTTAAATATTTATTAAACGAAATGATTAACAGACATTGCAGTAATTTCCTTAATCATAAAATCAATCTTGTAAATGATAGATTAACAATGTCAATATTTTCGGAACCAGGGTTAAACTGAGAAATGAATTTCTATCAGTTTGAGTTAACAGATTATTAAAAACAACACAAATTTATGGAGAAAGTTTACTAATTATATGAAGAAGTCCTAAATTAATCTTAAGAAAATAAAAACGGAATTTTAATGAAAAGAAGAGTTATGTTAAAGGCTTCTTAATTTGCATCTGATTAGATATACAAATTATTACCGAACCTCAAAATTTTAATTCAGCAGAGGAATTAAAGTTTTTGCAGCTCACGTGATCCTCGGCCGACGATGGTTCGTTCTGTCGTCGTCCTCAGCCCAAGATTTCGTGGATGTTAAGGGAAATATCTGCCCGCAGATATTTCAGGGTCCACAGTTCGACCTTTAAATTCAAGCAGTCGAAGAGGCTGGATTTTGGCTGTATGACCCAGAGTTGCAACTGGGCTCGGAGCCAGATGGGGACGTTTCTTCTTCAGCGTGTGATGGACAGCTGCGCGTTGATTCCTCAGCTGCGTCTTTTCTTCCTGATAGACAAGCAGCTGCAGAGGTCTTCGATAATAATTAGATCTAATCAGATCTCAAATCAAAAAGGCTTCGGACTTTAGATAAAAATAGTAGCTTCTGGTGGGTGCTTGGTCAAGAAAAATATTATAAAAATAAAGTCAAGATTAAGTTTACATTAAAATCAAACAAACGGTGGTTTTACAGAAAGTTTAACAAAGAAAAAGTGATGAATAAAAATTGGAGTTTAACTCCGATTAAGAATTGAGCTCAAAGAAATAGGAATTCCTAGGCATTTAAGAGAAAAAGAGAAAGACATTAAAATACAACGTTACATAACAAATTACGAGTTATCTGCTCTGTGTTCAGAAAAGCGACACATGGTCGAAGTCCTTGTTCAGACGGTCCTTTTTCTTCCTTGCTGTGTGTAGACAATGGAGGAGATCAGAAAAAAGGGAGCAGCCAAAAAGAAATCCGGGGGAGTGAAGCAAAAGAGTGTCCGGAGCAAAAGAGGGCTGATGAAAAGAAGTGACGAAAAAAAGACTGAAGCAGGGGTCTCTCTCCTTTATATAAGCTCTGTTGAGTTTCGCGGGCTTCCGGCCTGACCGGAATCTCAGCCAATGAGCGTCCTTCGTGGGCGGGCTCGATGAACTTTTAGTCCAATGAACAAACAGTCTATTGTTTGGAGTCCTTTGGGAAGAAGAGTTGTCATGCAGAGATTGGCTGTGGGAGTCACATGGTTTTAGAGGCAAAACTTTGATACATACTGGAAGTTAATATTTCCCTTTATGTATTAAACTAAGATAACTTTAGTGATTAGTATAAATTATAAGCAGTGCTTCTAAATCAACATGCAGGAATAAACATTCATTTAAACATTAGCATGCATATATATAAAATCACAGATTAATGCATTTCACACATATTGATTTTCCACATCAAAAACATCAGAGTCCATCTGCATTTTCATAGTTCTGAAAAGAATGAAGGTTTAGAATTGAGTTTGTAATAATGTACTTTAAAGTTCACTGTTTAAATCCAGCATGTCCAGAGTTTAAGGAAATTAGCTGAGTCGTGGATCTGTTGCATGTTTTATGGGGGCAATAAAAGTGAAGCCGGACACTGAGGAAATTCCTTAGGCTGGTTTTAACAAAAGAAGGGGGATTTCAGCTGTGGCCTGGAGGAAGAAAATCCATTTTTTTGTGTTATTCCTGGATGAAACAAAATGTCTTTAAGCAGAAAAATAATTGTTGCTGAGCCAAAGTGAGATGATGCTACAGGGGTATCGGGCTTGTTGTTACGAGCTATTCGGTCTCTGTACAACCGTTGTGAGAGTTTGGTTCGTATTGCCAACACTCGGTCGGACTCATTCCCAGTGAGAGTTGGACTCTGTCAGGGCTGCCCTTTGTCACTGATCCTGTTCATAATTTTTATGGACAGGATTTCTAGGCACAGCCAGGGAACGGAGGGTGTCATGCTTGATGACCACAGGATCTCATCTCTGTTGTTTGCAGATGATGTTGTCCTGTTGGCTTCATCCAGCAGTGACCTACAGCTCTTGATGGGACAGTTTTGCCGCTGAGTGTGAATCGGCTGGGATGAGAATCAGCACCTCCAAGTCTGAGTCCATGGTCCTCAGCCGGAAAAAGGTGGATTGTCCTCTTTGGGTTGGGGACAGGCTCCTGCCCCAAGTGGAGGAGTTTAAGTATCTTAGGGTCTTATTCACGAGTGAGGGGAAAATGGAGCGAGAGATCGACAGACGGATCGGAGCAGCATCTGCAGTGATGCGGACATTGTACCGGTCTGTTGTGGTGAAGAGGGAGCTGAGTTCTAAGGCAAAGCTTTCGATTTACCAGTCAATCTACGTTCCTACTCTCACCTATGGTCACGAGCTTTGGGTAATGACCAAAAGAACAAGATCGTGGATACAAGCGGCTGAAATGAGCTTTCTCCGTAGGATTGCTGGACTCACCCTCAGAGATAGGGTGAGGAGCTCAGTCATCCAGGAGAGGCTCAGAGAAGAACTGCTGCTCCTCCACATTGAAAGGAGTCAGTTGAGGTGGTATAGGCATCTGATTAGGATACCTATACCGATTCGATTCTGTACCGATTCGATAACGATTCCCCATCAGAGAATCATTGTCTGCTCACTCCAAAGTAAATAAAAATATAGTGCATAAGCATCCCAAAGTGATAAAGCAAAAATATATAAACTCAAATTAAACATAAAGCCTCTAAATTGAATGATTTGGCCTCTGTTCCTCCTCATAATTTAAAAATTAAATGTGGTTTATTAAATATTAGGTCTCTAACTCCCAAGTCTCTGTTAGTCCATGATTTGTTAATTGATCATCAGATTGATTTAATTTCCCTTACAGAGACTTGGTTAGGGCAAGAGGATTATGTTGGTTTAAATGAATCAACTCCCTCTGGTTATTTAAACTGTCAAAATCCCAGAAGTTCTGGTCGTGGAGGAGGAGTAGCAACAATTTACCATTCCAAATTACTAGTTAATGTAAAGCAAAAAACATGTTATAATTCCTTTGAGGGCCTGGTCCTCAGTATTGGGCACTTTAGCAATTTTAGGTTAAACCCAGTTTTATTTGCCATAGTTTATCGTCCCCCATCAACCTACTCAGAATTTTTATCCGAATTTGCTGATTTCTTAGCTGATTTAGTGCTGAAATCTGATAGAATAATTATAGTAGGGGACTTTAATATACATGTGGATGTAGATAGTGACTGCCTTAATGTGGCATTCAATTCAATATTAGACTCAATTGGGTTTTCTCAGAAAGTAGAAAATTCTACTCATTACCTCCATCATACATTGGACCTTGTTCTGACATATGGCATAGAAATAGAAAATCTTGTAGTGTCTCCTCATAACCCTGTACTGTCAGACCATTGTCTGTTAACCTTTGATTTTACTATTTCTGACTATTTGGCTCCTAAAGAAAAATATTATCACAGTAGATGCCTCTCAGATGATGCTGTTTCCAAATTTATGCAGATTGTTTCCTCTATGCCATGTGTCAACACAACGGAAATAAGCTATAGACAGCTTGCTCCTTCTGTAATTGATAACATGGTGGATAGTGTTTCAGCTTCTCTGCATCAGACTCTAGACTTGGTGGCCCCCTTAAAAAAGAAAAAGTCTAATCAGAGATTTCTAACTCCTTGGTTCAACACAGAAACTCGTAGCTTAAAACAGAAGACTCGTCAATTAGAAAGAAAATGACGCTCTACTAATTTAGATGAAATCTATTTAGCTTGGAGAAATCATCTTTTAATTTATAAAAAATCTCTTAGAAAAGCTAGAATGAGTTATTACTCTGCATTAATAGAAGAGAACAAGAATAATCCCAGGTTTCTTTTCAGCACTGTAGCCAGGTTGACAAAGAGTCAGGACTCTGTCAATCCTAGCATTCCCTTAGAGCTTACTAGTCAGGACTTTATGAACTTTTTCAATAATAAAATTTCATCCATCAGAGATAAAATCAATCAGATTCTTCCCACAGTTAACTTAAATACTGTAACAACTACAACTCCTTCTATTGATCTCTGTCTTGATGAGTTTACTCCAATCGACCTTTGTGAGTTAGACAAAATAGTTTCCTCATCCAAACCTTCAACCTGTCTTTTAGACCCTATTCCTACCAGGTTATTTAAAGAAGTCTTCCCATTTATTGGTAGCTTATTCTTCATGTAATCAATTCTTCATTAACTTTAGGCCATGTACCGCAGGCTTTTAAAGCGGCTGTAATTAAAACCCTTACTCAAAAAGCCAACGCTAGATCCAGGAGCTTTAGCTAACTATAGACCAATCTCTAATCTCCCTTTCATTTCAAAAATCTTAGAAAGAGTTGTTGCTACGCAATTATTTGACCACCTACAGGGAAATGATTTACTTGAAGAGTTTCAATCTGGGCTTAGAATCCATCATAGTACTGAAACAGCCTTAGCGAAGGTCACTAACGACCACCTCATTGCATCTGATAATGGACTAGTTTCTGCACTTGTCCTTTTAGACCTTAGTGCAGCTTTTGATACTATCGATCATAATATTCTACTTGATAGATTAAAACACTACGTTGGACTTAATGGAACTTCGTTGCAATGGTTGCGAGATGATAGTAATCAATTAGCCAAGTTAGAAGCCTGTCTTAAGGAAATCAAAGCTTGGATGACTTGTAATTTCCTGCTATTAAATTCAGATAAGACTGAAGTCATTCTTGTTGGTCCAAAAAACCTTAGAAATTCTTTTCCAAATCAAACTTTCAGTTTGGATGCAGTTACTCTTTCTCTTAATAGCTCTGTGAGGAACCTTGGAGTTATTGTTGATCAGGATTTGTCCTTCAATTCACATATTAAATTTGTTTCTAAGACTGCCTTCTATCGTTTGCGTAATATTGCCAAGATTAGGAGCATCTTGTCTCAGAGTGATGCTGAGAAGCTGATCCACACTTTTGTTAGCTCGAGATTAGATTATTGTAATTCTTTATTATCAGGCTGTCCTAAAACATCTTTAAAAAGTCTTCAGCTGATCCAAAATGCTGCAGCAAGAGTTTTAATAGGTACTAGAAAGAGAGATCATATCTCTCCGGTTCTGGCCTCCCTTCATTGGCTTCCCATAGAGTTTAGAATTAAGTTTAAAATCCTTCTTCTTACTTACAAAGCTCTAAACAATCAGGCTCCTTTTTATTTAAAAGATCTGATACTACCGTATTATCCTAACAGAGCACTACGCTCCCAAAATGCAGGATTACTTGTAATACCTAGAATCTCCAAAAGTACAATGGGAGGCAGAGCCTTCAGTTATCAAGCTCCTCTCCTGTGGAATCAGCTGCCAATCTGGATTCGGGAGTCAGACTCGATCTCTGTTTTTAAGAATAGGGCTAAAACCTACCTTTTTGATATAGCCTACAATTAGGGAGGGATCATGTGTTTCTGAACCCTCCCTTAGTTATGCTGCTAATAGGTTTAGTCAGCCGGGGGACCTCCAGTAATGCACTGGGCCTCACTCCTTTCCTCACTCTCAGTGAAATATTTTTTTTGCTGGTCATTAACATCTGTTTGTTCTCTCCCATAGACTGAGTCCCCATCGTGCTGTTTGCTCTCTACATGTCTGTTCTTTTCTTCTTCTCTATCCCCTCACCCCCCAGCCAGTCGCAGCAGATGACTGCCCCTCTCTGAGCCTGGTTCTGCTGGAGGTTTCTTCCTGTTAAAAGGGAATTTTTCCTCTCCACCGTCGCCAAGTGCTTGCTCACAGGGGATCGCCTGATTGCTGGGGTCTTTCTGCAACTGTGGGGGTTCCCCCCTACAGTTGATAGTGCTATGAGATGACTGTTGTTGTGAAATGGCGCTATATAAATAAAGTTGAATTGAATTGAATTGAATACCTCCTGGACACCTCCCACTTGAGGTGTTTCGGGCACGTCCCACTGGGAGGAGACCCCGGGGCAGACCCAGGACTCGGTGGAGAGACTATGTCTCCCAGCTGGTCTGGGAATGCCTTGGCATCCTCTCTGAAGAGCTGGAACAGGTGGCTGGGGAGAGGGAAGTCTGGGCTTCTCTGCTTGAACTGCTGCCGCCGTGACCCGGACCTCCGGAAAAGCGGTAGAAGATGGATGGATGGATGGATGGATGGATGGATGGAAGTTTGCAACTTTTTCTCATAAATTTGTGATTTTTTTCTTGTAATTTTGCTGATGGCACCATTGTTGCTGAAACCTGCTCACCCACATTAAACCCATGTGAGGCAAAAGGTAAAGTCCATGTGGACAAACACAGATGGGGCCAAGATGGAACTCGCAGACAAACCCACTTGGACCCATAAGACAGCCCACTTTAACCTATCGTGGGGCCCACATGGACATGCTGGCTGGGAATCCAGTCACTTTTACTTGGGTTGACATAATGTGCCACAACATATTTTTTCTTAACACAAACTAGACCAATGAGATAATGACAGAGAAGAAAGAACAGAGACATCAACCACTGACAGCATATGTGATGACCTGTCATTCTGTTCAGCTGTTTGAAGACATTTATGCTTCACATTTTCTGCTTATACTGTGGAGACCAAAATTAGAGAACAATATTGATACTTGATTTATTCTGGAATATTGTTATTCTTCATTGTTCAGAATTTGACAGAATATCAGCTGTGGCTATACCATTGCTGTACTAGCATGGTTTTTTTTTTTAAATAATCAAGGCACTTCAACACAAACATTTATGTTGTAAAAAAAAAAAAACCACAACAGTGAGCAAAATTAGAGAACAGTGACCGCTGTGTCAGAAGAGAACATCTAAACAGTGTTTTCTAGGGTTATAAGATTAAAAAATTAACAGAAAGTGTAGAGGTCCTTGCTGTGAATGACTTCAGCACATCTGCGCCCACAGGACATCACTAGTTTCTCACACTGCTCTGGTTTGATCTTGGTCCATTCTTCTTCAGTCTCTTCCACAGGTCAGTAACTGTAGTGGGTTTCTTAGCCATTACTTTGTAACCAAGGATTTTCCAGAGATTCTCTGTGGGGTTTAGATCTGGACTCTGGGCTGGCCATTTCATTGTTTCAATATTGTTAGATTCAAGCAACTGTTTAATCTGTTTTGCAGTGTGATAGGATCATTGTCTTGCATTAAAATTGTGGACTGATTGGGAGACAATTGCAGTGCAGGAACTGCACGTTGCTGAAGGAGGTTCACATAAACATTTGCATTCACTCTGCCATGTAGCTGAACAAGAGGCTTGAATTGCTTTCTATATGTGTTGTTTTTCTTTTAATATCTTCCTGTCTTCCTCAGGGACTACGGATTGAAATGAGTGAGAACACTATAATCTGGTACAGAACATCTTCACCCTGTGTTTAATGATTTTTCTGTACATCGTCCCTGACAAATAAACCAATAAACTAAACTAAACTAAACTTCTGCTGCAAAAAACATCCCCCAAACTATGACACTTTCTCCTCCAAATTTAATGGACTTCTTTACACACTTTGGGTTCAGTCTTTCCCCAGTTGGACACCAAACATATCGTTTTCCATCAGACCCAAATAAACTGAACTTCCTCTCATCAGTGAAGTGCACTCTGGACCAGTTCTCCTCTGTCCACACATGTTCCTCAGCAAAGGCAAGTCTAGCCTTTTTATTCTTTCTGCTGATCAGAGGTTCAGTCACTGCAGAGTGAGCTTTGATTCCAAATTGTCTTAAACAGAGAGCCACTGTGTGTCGAGACAGATCCTTGCCCTTTTAAGAAGTGAACTGGTGAGTAATTCCAGCTGCAGTCTTGAACCAATTCCCCATTGAGAGACTTCGCATAATTCTGACCCCAAAAACCAGAGCATTGTGAGAAACTAGTGATGTCCTGTGGGCGCAGATGTGCTGAAGTCATTCAAAGTAAGGGCTTCAACACTTTGTATTAATTTTTTTAATCCTATAGCCCTAAAAAACATTGTTTAAATCTTCTCTTCTGACAGAGTGGTCACTGTTCTCTTTTTGCTCATTTTTTTTTTTTTTTACAAAATAAATGTTTGTGCTGAAGGGCCTTGATTATTTAAAAAAAAACAAAAACAAAAACATCCTAGTACAGCAGTGGCATAGCCACAGCTGATATTCTGACAAATTCTAAACAATGAAGAATAACAATATTTCAGAATAAATCAACTCTCAGAGTGATGCTGAGAAACTGATCCACGCTTTTGTTAGCTCTAGATTAGATTATTGTAACTCTTTATTATCGGGTTATCCTAAAACATCTTTAAAAAGTCTTCAGCTGATCCAAAATGCATTTTAACAGGTATTCAAAAGAGAGATCATGTCTCTCCGGTTCTGGCCTCCCTTCGTTGGCTTCCCATAGAGTTTAGAATGAAGTTTAAAATCCTTCTTCTTACTTACAAAGCTCTAAATAATCAGGCCCCTTTTTATTTAAAAAGATCCGATAGTACCCTATTATCCTAACAGAGTAATACGCTCACAAAATGCAGGATTACTTGTAATACCTAGAATCTCCAAAAGTACAATGGGAGGAAGAGCCTTCAGTTATCAAGCTCCTCTCCTGGGGAACCAGCTGCCAATCTGAATTCAGAAGTCAGACTCGAGCTCTGTTTTTAAGAACAGGGTTAAAACCTTCTTTTTTGATGTAGCCGATAATGAGGGAGGAATCATGTGCCCCTGAACCCTCCCTTAGTTATGCTGTCAATTGGTTTAGATAGCCGGGGGACCTCCAACAATGCACTGGGCTTCACTCTTTTCTTCACTCTTCATGAAATATTTTTGCTGGTCATTAACATCAGTTTGTTCTCTTCCATAGATTGAGTCCCTGTCATGCTTTTTGCTCTCTGCATGTCTGTTCTTTCCTTTTTCTTCTCTATCCCCCCCCCCCCCCCCCCCAGCCAGTCACAGCAGATGACTGCCGATCCCTGACCCTGGTTCTAGTGGAGGTTTCTTCCCGTTAAAAGGGTGTTTTTCCTCTCCACCATAGCCAAGTGCTTGCTCACAGGAAATTGCCTGATTGCTGGGGTGTTTCTGCAATTGTGGGGGTTTCCCCTACAGTTGAAAGTGCTATGAGATGACTGTTGTTGTGAAATGGCACTATATAAATAAAGTTGAATTGAACTGAAGTATTACTACATTGTTCTCTAATTTTGATCTCCACTGTATACTTATAACATTTTTTTTTATAATATTATGCTGAGAAGTGAATGACATTTTTTTCCCAACTGTCTTTAGCTGCATTAGTTTTTTTTTTTTTTTTATTTAAGTTTTTGTAAAGGGTATACAGGTCGTTACAGCAATGCATTGTTTACATTTTCATCACATGTTCCCTTATTTTCTGATATCTGACAACATTGGAAGATTAATTCTTACAACACCCCTTTTTTTTTTTAAAGTAAAAGAAAAAGTGAAATTAAAGAGAAAAAAAAACAAAAAACAAATAACAAAAAAAACAAACAAACCAGTAAAAAACAAACAAAAAGAAAAAGTAAGTAAATAAAGATAAAAGAGCATCTGAGTAGGGATGGAACAAAGAGCGGAACCATTATTGAAATGGTATTTGTCAAAGATTAGATCTAATGGAAGACACATATGCGGTCCAGGGTTGCCAAAAGTTCATGAACCCATCCATGTCCTGTCTCAGTGCGAATGTCAACTTTTCCATCGAGTAAATGTCTTGGATCACGTTAGTCCAATCTTCAGGTGTAGGACAGTCCTTCAACATCCATTTTTTAGTTAGAGCTTTTTTGCTTGCCAATATTAAAACATTGAATAAGTATTTTTCTCCTCGTCTTTCCAGTGAGTCCGGTAGTAAACCCAAATACAAAGTTACAAAAGAAAAGGGAACTGTAATTTTGAATATTTTCCCCAATATTGTCTGTACCTTGGTCCAATATTGGTGGATAACTGGGCATGACCAAAACACATGAAAATGATTTGCAGTCTTTTCACCACACAAGCGCCAACAGTTCAATCCCTTATGGGTAAATTTGTTTTGTGCAGGTGTTCTGAAAAATCTTGCCAAGCTTTTCCATCCAAATTCTCTCCACTGCAGGGATGAGGTACTTTTCCATTGCTGTTTATTTAGCTTTTCCCATATTTCCAGTTGTAAAGTGAAATTCCCCTCTTTTTCCCATCTCTCTTTTATATAAGATGTGTTGTCTCCTTTTAAGTCTTGAAGACCTTGGTATATTTTAGAAATGTATCTGATCCCTGGGATCCCTTTATATGCCATTAAGAAGACCTTCAGAACACCTGACTGGGCCCTTTCAAAAACCTCCTTTTTAAGTATATTGTTTATGTGGTGTCTAAGCTGGAAGAACCTGTAAAGGTCTTGATTTATTAGGCCTTGTTTTTTCAAATCTTCAAAACCTCTTAAGATTTGCCCTTTAAAAAAATCGTAATATTTTATCAGCCCTTTCTCCTTCCACTTTTTAAATCTGGTGTCTGTTTTATTAGGAGTAAAGTCTTGATCATAGGCAATCCATTGCAGAAGTCGATAGGGCTCTTTAGTTTGATTCTCTCTGACTATCTTAAACCAAATTTTTAGCGGGGTCTCTATCCACGGGTTAGTGTTATTCAAAAGCTTAGGTAAGGCATTGTTCCCTATTATCGCCTGTAGGGGGATGTCACTTGTTATTTGGCATTCGATCTCCTTCCATTGTGCAGTGTAGACTGGGTTACATATCTCTACTAAAGTTTTAATTTGTGCAGCTTTAAAGTAGTCCCTGATATTTGGCAGCGCGAGCCCACCTTTGTCTTTGTTTAGCTGTAGGGTTCTATATCTGATTCTAGGTCTCTTGCCCTGCCATATGAATCTTGAGATCCTTCTGTCCAGCTCCTGCCATGTTTTTTTGGGAGGTTCTACCGGTATTGTTTGGAAAAGGTATAGAAGACGTGGAAGTATATTCATTTTGACTGCTTCAATTCTTTGTGCAGTACCCAAGAATGGTATCATATTCCATCTTGCTAGGTCAGATTTTATTTTTGTCACCAGTGGATCATAGTTTAGTGATATAATTTTGTTGAGTTGTTTCGGGATATTGACCCCCAGATATTTCATAGATTCCGACTCCCAGTTAGTTTTGAGTTTGCTTAGTGAATAATGATTTGGGTCATAGTTGAATGTTAAAACTTGGGTTTTATGCATGTTTAATTTGTACCCCGATAAATCTCCATACTCTGAAAAAACTGAGGTTAGTTCTGGTAAAGAAGTGTTCGGCTGCCCTAGGTATATTAACATGTCATCAGCAAAGAGTGCTATTTTATGTTCCTTCTGACCAAGTGTAATACCTTGAATTTTTTGGTTTTGTCTTATCCAATGGCTCAGAGGTTCTATGAAGATTGCAAAGAGCAGTGGAGACAGGGGGCAGCCCTGACGACATCCTCTTTCCAGTTCAAAAGATGATGATAAATTACCGTTAATCCTTATTTTAGCTGTTGGTTTTTTATATAATGCCTGTATAGTTCTAATGAAGTTGTTATGAAAATTGAAACTGGATAAGATTCTATATAGAAAAGACCAGTCAACCGAATCGAATGCTTTTTCAGCATCTAATCCCAATATGACTGCATTTAAGTTATATTTTTTTATATGATGAATTATGTGTAAAGTGCGTCGAATGTTGTCTTGTGTCTGTCTTTGTCTTATAAAACCTGTTTGGTCTAAATGAGTTAGGTCTGTCAGTATATTTTCTAACCTTTTGGCAAGGATAATGGTAAAAAGCTTATAGTCCTGATTTAGTACACTGATTGGTCTGTAGTTGGAGCACTCTAGTTTATCCTTTTCAGGTTTAGGTATAACTGCAATGACCCCTTCTCTCCAGGAGGGGGGGATTTCCCCTGTGTGGAGGACATAATTAAATGTTTTCAGGAGGAGAGGAGATAGTTGCTGTTTAAAGGTTTTGTACCACTCTGCTGTATAGCCATCAGCTCCTGGGGATTTGTTAGCTTTAAGTTTCATAATTGCTTTTTCCAATTCTTTAGGATGTATTTCTGACAGTAGTGTTTTATTTTGTGACTCCGTAAGTTGGGGAAGGTTTAATGCGTTTAGGAATGCCTCGGATGCGTTTTTATGTTTTTTGTGGGAGTATAAGTTCTTATAGTAATTCTCGAAGCTTTTAAGAATATCCTGAATTCTGAATTTTATTTCCTTTGATACTGGGTCTCTGATTTTGTAGATTGCTCTTTCTGTTTGATGTTTCCTCAATTTATAGGCTAGCAATTTTGCCGATTTACTGCCTGCTTCATAGTATTTTTGTTTCAGAAATGTAAGTTTCTTCTGGATTTCTATTGTGTAGATCTCATTTATTTGGTTTTTAATTTCCTTAATCTTGAGCGAGTCAGTAGAATGAGTGTTGCCTTTGTGTTCTTTTTCTAGGTTCCTAAGTTCTGACTCTAATGTGGATAGTTTTTCTTGTCTTAGTTTCTTTTGGGTTGCCAGTTTTGCAATAATCTTTCCTCTTATTACAGCTTTGCATGCATCCCACAGTATTAAAGGGGATACTTCTCCATTATCGTTATCTTCCAAATATCTGAGAATATCTGATTCCAATTCATCTTTCAATGGTCCTTTCAGGACATTTGAATTTAACCTCCAAGAAAATGTATTATTTGTGTATTTTTGGATATTTAAGTCCATGTAGATCGGACTGTGGTCGGAGAGATCCATCAGTCCTATTTTACATGTTTTTACTCTTCCAATGTCTCTATTAAACATAAAAAAATAGTCAATCCTTGAGTAAGATGAATGTGGAGTTGAGTAAAATGTATAGTCTTTTACACTGGGGTTGAGTTCCCTCCACATGTCACAGATTCCCATTTCTTTTAGTAGCATCCGAGTCTTCCTGTTTTGGGTGTTATTTTGATGTGGGGAATTTCCAGAAGCATCCCAGTATGGATTCAGTCTAAGATTGAAGTCCCCACCACATATCACTAAACCTTGAGCTTTAGTTATCATTAGGTCGAATACATTTTTATAAAATTTCCAGTTAGCCCCTGGGGGAGCATACACATTCAGCAGGGTGATATCTTCTCCCTCTAGCCACCCAGTTACCAAACTGTATCTCCCTTCTTTATCTTTGTGTTCTGATTTTTTTTCAAATGTAAATTTGGTTGATATCAGTGTCGCTACTCCCCTCCTCCTCCCTGATTTATATGAAGATGAAGAGATCATTTTAAACCCTTGTCTACTGAGTTTATTGTGTTCCACGTCTGTTAGGTGGGTTTCTTGTAAAAATATTATTCCTGCTTTGTCTTTTTTCATTTTGCCTAGAATCTTGGATCTTTTAACTGGATTCAGGATTCCTTTTACATTATATGAAATTATTTTGGTTACACCCTGTTTCTCCATTGTGTTGTTTTGTTTAGTATAACTGTGTGGTGGCCCTCATTTGTGCTACTCAGAAACTGAAAGAACATTAAAAACAAGAAAAACATTAAGAACATAGTGTAAAAAACTTTAAAACAAAAAGCTGTCATAAGAACTTCTGAGCTGAGGTCTTTTTAAAGACCCTGGAAGAGCCTTGATGGAGTGAAGGCCCTGAGGGAAATTCCTCAAACTCTGTTACGTGTTGAGGGCCCTCTCTTACCACTGAAAGTAGTCCCATGCTTTTAGCGTGAGTTTCAGAACCCAATCCAAACTTGTAATGATTTTTTTTTTCCTTTTATTCAATTCAATTCAATTCAACTTTATTTATATAGCGCCATTTCACAACAACAGTCATCTCATAGCACTATCAACTGTAGGGAGGACCCCCACAGTTAGAGAAAGACCCCAGCAATCAGGCGATCCCCTGTGAGCAAGCACTTGGCGACGGTAGAGAGGAAAAACTCCCTTTTAACAGGAAGAAACCTCCAGCAGAACCAGGCTCAGGGAGGGGCAGTCATCTGCTGCGACTGGCTGGGGGGTGAGGGGACAGAGAAGAAGAAAAGAACAGACATGTAGAGAGCAAACAGCACGATGGGGACTCAATCTATGGGAGAGAACAAACAAATGTTAATGACCAGCAAAAAAAAAAATTTCATAGAGAGTGAGGAAAGGAGTGAGGCCCAGTGCATTACTGGAGGTCCCCCGGCTGACTAAACCTATTAGCAGCATAACTAAGGGAGGGTTCAGAAACACATGATCCCTCCCTAATTGTAGGCTATATCAAAAAGGTAGGTTTTAGCCCTATTCTTAAAAACAGAGATCGAGTCTGACTCCCGAATCCAGATTGGCAGTTGATTCCACAGGAGAGGAGCTTGATAACTGAAGGCTCTGCCTCCCATTGTACTTTTGGAGATTCTAGGTATTACAAGTAAACCTGCATTTTGGGAGCGTAGTGCTCTGTTAGGATGATACGGTAGTATCAGATCTTTTAAATAAAAAGGAGCCTGATTGTTTAGAGCTTTGTAAGTAAGAAGAAGGATTTTAAACTTAATTCTAAACTCTATGGGAAGCCAATGAAGGGAGGCCAGAACCGGAGAGATATGATCTCTCTTTCTAGTACCTATTAAAACTCTTGCTGCAGCATTTTGGATCAGCTGAAGACTTTTTAAAGATGTTTTAGGACAGCCTGATAATAAAGAATTACAATAATCTAATCTCGAGCTAACAAAAGCGTGGATCAGCTTCTCAGCATCACTCTGAGACAAGATGCTCCTAATCTTGGCAATATTACGCAAATGATAGAAGGCAGTCTTAGAAACAAATTTAATATGTGAATTGAAGGACAAATCCTGATCAAAAATAACTCCAAGGTTCCTCACAGAGCTATTAAGAGAAAGAGTAACTGCATCCAAACTGAAAGTTTGATTTGGAAAAGAATTTCTAAGGTTTTTTGGACCAACAAGAATGACTTCAGTCTTATCTGAATTTAATAGCAGGAAATTACAAGTCATCCAAGCTTTGATTTCCTTAAGACAGGCTTCTAACTTGGCTAATTGATTAGTATCATCTGGCTTCATTGACAGGTATAATTGTGTGTCATCTGCATAACAGTGAAAATGTATACAGTGCTTTCTAATAATGTTGCCTAACGGAAGCATATATAAACTAAAAAGAGTAGGGCCAAGCACAGATCCCTGTGGAACTCCATGACTAAGCTTTGAGCTGAGAGAAAACTCATCATTTACATGAACAAACTGGAACCTATCAGATAAATAAGATCTAAACCACTGCAACGAAGTTCCATTAAGTCCAACATAGTGTTCTAATCTATCAAGTAGAATATTATGATCAATAGTATCAAAAGCTGCACTAAGATCTAAAAGGACAAGTACAGAAACTAGTCCATTATCAGATGCAATGAGGAGGTCGTTAGTGACCTTCGCTAAGGCTGTTTCAGTACTATGATGGATTCTAAACCCAGATTGAAACTCCTCAAGTAAACCATTTCCCTGCAGGTGGTGAAATAATTGCGTAGCAACAACTCTTTCTAAGATTTTTGAAATGAAAGGGAGATTAGAGATTGGTCTATAGTTAGCTAAAGCTCCTGGATCTAGCGTTGGCTTTTTGAGTAAAGGTTTAATTACAGCCGTTTTAAAAGCCTGCGGTACATGGCCTAAAGTTAATGAAGAATTGATTATATGAAGAATAAAGCTACCAATAAGTGGGAAGACTTCTTTAAATAACCTGGTAGGAATAGGGTCTAAAAGACAAGTTGAAGGTTTGGATGAGGAAACTATTTTGTCTAACTCACAAAGGTCGATTGGAGTAAACTCATCAAGACAGACATCAATAGAAGGAGTTGTAGTAGTTACAGTATTTAAGTTAACTGTGGGAAGAATCTGATTGATTTTATCTCTGATGGATGAAATTTTATTATTGAAAAAGTTCATAAAGTTCTGACTAGTAAGCTCTAAGGGGATGCTAGGATTGACAGAGTCCTGACTCTTTGTCAACCTGGCTACAGTACTGAAAAGAAACCTGGGATTATTCTTGTTCTCTTCTATTAATGCAGAGTAATAACTCGTTCTAGCTTTTCTAAGAGATTTTTTATAAATTAAAAGATGATTTCTCCAAGCTAAATAGATTTCATCTAAATTAGTAGAGCGCCATTTTCTTTCTAATTGACGAGTCTTCTGTTTTAAGCTACGAGTTTCTGTGTTGAACCAAGGAGTTAAAAATCTCTGATTAGACTTTTTCTTTTTTAAGGGGGCCACCAAGTCTAGAGCCTGATGCAGAGAAGCTGAAACACTATCCACCATGTTATCAATTACAGAAGGAGCAAGCTGTCTATAGCTTATTTCCGTTGTGTTGACACATGGCATAGAGGAAACAATCTGCATAAATTTGGAAACAGCATCATCTGAGAGGCATCTACTGTGATAATATTTTTCTTTAGGAGCCAAATAGTCAGAAATAGTAAAATCAAAGGTTAACAGACAATGGTCTGACAGTACAGGGTTATGAGGAGACACTACAAGATTTTCTATTTCTATGCCATATGTCAGAACAAGGTCCAATGTATGGTGGAGGTAATGAGTAGAATTTCCTACTTTCTGAGAAAACCCAATCGAGTCTAATATTGAATTAAAAGCCACATTAAGGCAGTCACTATCTACATCCACATGTATATTAAAGTCCCCTACTATAATTATTCTATCAGATTTCAGCACTAAATCAGCTAAGAAATCAGCAAATTCGGATAAAAATTCTGAATAGGTTGATGGGGGACGATAAACTATGGCAAATAAAATTGGGTTTAACCTGGAATTGCTAAAGTGCCCAACACTGAGGACCAGGCCCTCAAAGGAATTATAACATGTTTTTTGCTTTACATTAACTAGTAATTTGGAATGGTAAATTGTTGCTACTCCTCCTCCACGACCAGAACTTCTGGGATTTTGACAGTTTAAATAACCAGAGGGAGTTGATTCATTTAAACCAACATAATCCTCTTGCCCTAACCAAGTCTCTGTAAGGGAAATTAAATCAATCTGATGATCAATTAACAGATCATGGACTAACAGAGACTTGGGAGTTAGAGACCTAATATTTAATAAACCACATTTAATTTTTAAATTATGAGGAGGAACAGAGGCCAAATCATTCAATTTAGAGGCTTTATGTTTAATTTGAGTTTTACCAATATTTTGCTTTATCACTTTGGGATGCTTATACATTATATTTTATTTACTTTGGAGGGAGCAGACAACGATTCTCTGATGGGGAAGACAGGGGCTAAGCTGAGGGGTGGCGGATGAAGAGGAGCTGCAGAGAGGCGTGTAAGACTGCGACTCTGCTTCCTGGTCCCAACTCTGAGTAGTCAGGGTTTTGGAAATTTGGATAAAAAAGATGCCAGATTGTTAGATAAATGAGAAGCACCATCCAAAGTGGGATGAATGCTGTCTCGTCTCATAAGACCAGGTTTTCCCCAAAAAGAGCACCAATTGTCAATGTAGCCCACGTCATTTGCAGGACACCACACAGACAGCCAGCGGTTCAAGGATGACGAGCGACTAAACATGTCATCACTGGTCAGATTGGGGAGGGGCCCAGAGAATACTACAGTGGCAGACATCGTTTTGGCAAAGTCACACACCGATTCTATATTAAGTTTCGTGACTTCCGACTGCCGGAGACGGATGTCATTAATGCCGGCGTGAATAACAATTGTGGAATATTTACAGTTACTTTTAGCCAGCATTTTCAAATTTGACTCAATGTCGCCTGCTCTGGCCCCAGGAATGCATGTGACTATGGCCGCTGGAGTCTCTAGGTTCACGTTTCTGACTACAGAGTCGCCAATGATCAGAGTTTTTTCCTCAGCGGGTGTGTCGCTGAGCGGGGAAAAACGATTAGAAACGTGAACAGGTTGGTGGTGAACCGGGGCTTTGCGACTAGGCTTCCTTCTCACCGTCACCCACCCAAGTCTCCTCGCTGCTGAGGAGAGCCGGGGAACCGGTGACAGGGGGGGCTAAGCTAGCTAGCTCCGCTGCAGCTAATGGGCGTCCGTCGAGATTAACTGGCGCAGACGGTGTTTCAATGCAGCGGGGCCGGGATTCCAAATCAGACAACCTCGCCTCGAGCGCCTCAAAAAGACAACATTTATTACATTTACCGTTATCACTAAAAGAGGCAGAGGTGTAGCTAAACATCTGACAGAGAGAGCACACCAGAGGAGGAGAGGAAAGAGAGGTAGTAGCCATAGCTAGTGGCTCGAGAGCTGGAGAGCTGGAGAGCAAACCACACAGGCAGACAGCAAAACAGGAAGTGACGATACGTTACCACAAGGAAGTGACGATCCGGTCACAGACGTTGACACAGACGTTGACACAGACGTTGACGTTTTAAGCCTAAACCCTGTGAAATTGTGTGCACCCTCCCACCCCCATCACATCAAACATTCACGCAAAAACAGTATTTGTTAGTATGAGGAGAACATGTGGATTATTGTCACATTTCTATTTTAACAAGTTTTTTTTTTTTTTTTTTTTTATTACAAAGACTTATTTGTTTCAAATAATATGATTGTTCCATGAAATGTTTTACCACATGCTGAATATGCATCTCCTTTAATGTTTGTTACCTTGTATGAGGGGGGTTGGATGTGCGGATTGATTCAAGAGAAAGGAAAAAAAAAAAAAAAAAAAAAGGTCGCTATTCCAACCTGAAAACGGATAGTTTATCCGCGACGCTCTGGCGCTGGGTTTCCCGCTGCTGGTCCGTGGATTTTGAGGGTCTTTGTGTTGTCCATGTTTGCGCTTTGATCTTCTCACTCGGGTCTGCTGCGGGTTTAAATACCGTTACCGGGAGCCCTCTTTTCGCCATGTCAGCTGTTGCTTCTTCCGCCGAATTATAGAGACACGTTTCATCGCCGTAGAAGACCCTTAACTTCGCAGGAAATGGAGTCTGAAAGCGCAATTTCTTCTCTCTTAACACCTTTTTCGCGTCATTGTATTCCCTGCGCTTTTTAAGGACCTCCGGGGCGTAATCGTGTTCCACGTAGACTTTTCTCTCCTGGTGCATAAATCCTTTTTTCTGCCAGGCCAGTCTTACAACCTCTTGTTTTATTTTGAAATTGGAAAATCTTACCAACACCGAACGTGGGGGCGCTTCCGCCGCCGGCCTAGCGGCTAATGAACGATGTGCCTTTTCTATCTTCAAGTCGGTGGTTTGTGGAATATCCAATTTCTCTCTTAGTAAGGATTCCACGCATTCTGCCATTGAGGTAAAACCATTTTCGGTTCCTTCTATCAGACCATGAATTCTTATGTTGTCTCTTCTTTGTTTTCCTTCTTGGTCGGTTAGCTTAGCCTCTATAGCTGCTTGTCTTTTGCGTAGGTCTAGCACAGAATCTTCGAGCACTTTTATTCGATCCTCTGTTTCCAAGATTCGGTTCTCGGCCTGGTCCACTCTGCTGTTTGTCCTTTTCAATTCTTCTCTGAATTCCCGAAATTCGGCCGAAACTTCTCGGCGAAATCGTCGTAGCTCCTCAACTAGTGATTTCAGGCTAACCCTTTTGTTAGCTATCACCAGTTCCTCGTCTTCTGAACGGAGATCTTCCAGTTCAGATTCTCCGGCCGATACGTGTCCTGGCCTGGAGAATTTCAGTTTCTTCTGTTTTCCTTTAGACATGATGATTTTGTCTTTTGATTTTCACTCCTCCAAAAATCCGTTAAGTTTGATTTTCAAGGTGTTATCCTGGATTGGGTCTGAGAGCTTCAGTGTTAAGCTGCAGTCGCCATGGCATCCAGACCGGAAGTCTGCATTAGTTTTTAAGACTAAAAACCTTTATATTTTTAGCTAGAAAAGCCACTGTGCAATAGAACCATTTATAAGGTAAAAAGTACGGGTCCAAACACAGATCCCTGTGGAACTCCCTGACTGATTTATGATGCAGTGCACAGGTGTGAAATATAAATGTAAAACAAGATATTCTAATAGAAATAAAAGCGACATTAAGAGTTAACAATGCAATACTGGAGCTTATTTTAGAGACAGAGTCATCTGTGAAATGTTCAAGCAGGAAATTGCTGTAGGTTTATTTTAAGGAAGTTCTGTTTTAAAACCATGAGAGTTCCTGAAATTTTGACAGACTGAATGGCAGCCATGAAGCTGAACATGAGAATCATCATCATCATCATCATCATCATCATCATCATATTCACTGGTAATTATTATATCACCACCATCATTTAAGCAGAAGTTATTATAACAGAGGATAAAACATCTCTCAGTTCTGTTAGACATCAGTGGCAGTGCAGAGACTTTCTGAAGGTTGGGAGGACATGTTTAGGTGATGATGTCTAAAATCTCTTCATGTTTAACAGTGATGATTTTAATTCGTTCTGAGAAAGTGAAGAAGATCCTGTCAGTGACTGAAGGAGAAAACATCACTCTGCCTAATTTGTTCTAGAGAAAGGACTTCTGTTATATGGAGGGAATGGAGACCGGGTCAGGGTCGCTGGCAGTGGCAGAGGCCGGTGAGGTGGCCACGAGGGCTACTACGGGCTGCCCCGGGCCCTCCTCGCCATGAGTCATGCAGTGTGACATTGACATTGACATTACTGACATAATGGAGCACACTTGCCAGAACTCGGATTCCACCGTCGTCCAGGACTCCGGCAACTTGGGGTGTGTAGATTCCGTCAGTTCACCCGGTGCTGTACCCCCGTCAACCTCCTCTGGGACCGTTAGCCCTGCGTCGTCGTCCATAGGCAACCACGGTAGTGGCAGCTTCTCTCCGGCGACCCTAGGGAGGAGCTCGACTGGGATAAGAGAGGAGGAAAGGTTAGGGTCACTGGCAGCAGCAGAGCCCGGCGAGGGGAGTCCAGGTGCGGCCAGGAGCTGCACCCAACTTTTATCCCCAAGAGCCAGACAAGATCTCTCAATCATTGGCAAATGAACTACAGGAGCGATTACTTGCCTGTGCTCAGAAAGGTTCCTACCCCTGCCAGCCTAGGAGATAGGTCCACGGGCCTACAGATCTCTGGCGGAATGAAGTCCCAGCTACTGCTGCTAAAAGTGTAGTGGATGTTTTCCAAAAGTATGAGCAGCTCAGCTCTGCTGTACTGCACATGTGTGGCTGCCCCGGAGAAAAGAAGGAAAAAGAAGCTCAAATATACAAAAAAGCAAGCTTCTAAAACATGAAAAGTGCTGGGCCGCTGTGTCTACCCGCACCCCCATCTTGGCATAATGCATGAATTAATTTCTACAAGGTGAAACATTGTTCTGCAGTAATGTCATGATGCAGAGCATGGGGGGACCACCGTGCTCATGCTTTCAGTTGTTTTGATTATTTTTCTGTATTTTACTCATCTCAGTTTTATTATTGACTTCGTGTTTGGTTTTGCAAGTATTATGTTACTTGAGTTTGCCATTTGTTTCTTTTTATGAAAGTTTCTGTTCTTAGTTTAGTATTATTATTTTGTCATTTATATTATACATCCATGACCATCTGGTTTTGCATTATAAATATTATCTGCCCTTGAGACATGAGCCTACCTTTACCTCTGCTTTAGTTCTCTTTTGTAATGTAGTATTTCTGTATGGCTAGTTAGCCATCTTCTTCATCTGGTTTCCTCGCTGGTCAGTCATCACTTCATCTGGTTTTCTCCGCTGATCAGTCATCCTTGTGATCTGGTTTCAATGCCACAGTCCCTGCGGTTGGTAAGAGGCATGGGTTCCAGCTGCCGCCTCCAGGAGGGGTGTGTCGTGCCCCGCGGCCTGTTGGCTCAGGGATGTTGGGAGACAACCCAATGGACTACGCCTTTTGCTTGGGTGGCATAGGAAATCTGGGAGGCCACCCGACTTATTCCACCATGTGATCTGGTGGTCCTGTGACTTCTGTGGGCCACGTGAACTGCCTTACTTTTTCACCCGGTGGTCCTAGAGTTCTGTTGTCACCTGATCTGTTCTGTTTTGTGGGTCATGAGTGCACCGTTTGTTTGGTCCCTCCTAGCCTGGTTTCTTCCACTGCCCTCCTGGGCTGGGTTATTATTCTTTTCCTGTTGGGGGGGTTTGTTGTGTTTTCTTTTCATTTTGATGTCACCTTGGGGTATCTGGTGTCCTCCCCTTGGACGGGGGGGCTCTGTCATGATGCTGAGCACGGGGGACCACCGTGCTCATGCTTTCAGTTGTTCTGATTATTTTTCTGTATTTCCCTTATCAGTTTTATTAATGACTTTGGTTTTGGATGCATTATGTTACTTGAGTTTGCTATTTCTTTATGTTTATAAAAGTTCCCGTTCCTAGATTAGTATTATTATTTTGTCATTTATATAATACATCCATGACCATCTAGTTTTGCATTATAAATATTATCTGCCCTTTAGACATGATCCTACCTTTTCCCCTGCGTTAGTTCTCTTTTGTAATGTAATATTTCTGGAATGGTATTTATTGTCTTTGTATTTATCTTATCCTTGCGTTCATGGGTCGTGCTCCCCTTTTTGTATTATCCAGTTTGTTGTGTTGTAATCATTTCATTTTTAAAGTCAGTTACCTTTTGTCTTGCTCTCCTGTACGTTATTGTGACAGCGCTTTGTGTTTACTTCCCCTCTCAGCTCAAGTTGGCAGGCTGTCACAGCTGTCATTAGTTCGGCTTGATTATCCTCACCCACACGTTATC
The DNA here is from genome assembly GCA_020510985.1 of Pholidichthys leucotaenia. NCBI lineage: Eukaryota > Metazoa > Chordata > Actinopteri > Cichliformes > Pholidichthyidae > Pholidichthys > Pholidichthys leucotaenia. Next base: position 35,640,893 of record CM035848.1, read on the forward strand.
ATTTGTCTTTATTCATCTTAGCCTTATTGAAGGACCACTGCAGCGCAGTCCATTGCAGTGTCCTTCTCAATGTTCAGATGGGAGTCCCCCATCTTATTTTTCCCTTTTTTTCAGCGTGTACCCCACGCTTCATCCTTATTTAATCAAACGTGCGTTCCATGTCTTAGCCAGCGACTATTCTTCCCAATGTCTGTTCCATGTCTTAGTCATTGGCTATTCAACCTCCTGTATCCTTCCTTCTCCTCTGTTTGTAAGTTTTGATCCTCAGTCGTATTTTTGTGTTTTTTGTTATTTAACATTAGCAACTCACAGTTCAGCGTTAGGGTCTTCCTTCTGCCCCTGCCGGGCCATTTATGACAAGTAATATTCTTATTTAGTATGACTCAGACTGTTTTTGCAGTCATCACCTGATTCCTAACACAAAGTGAAGTAATTCTAAGGTTAGCAATCATGTCAGCTGATAAACAGGGTGGTTCAAAGAGATTATGTGGTTGAGGTCTGGGAGTTTTAAGGAGTGTGAGGATGGGGACAAACAGGAGTTGATCTGTTTCACTGAAACCATGTGACATGTGGTGTTATGAAGCATGACACAATGGAGAGCTAAACATGACCCACTTTTGTAATGAAGAGGTTCGTATTTATTTTCTTATTTTACAATGCTATAAAATCTGAGTTTTTTTTTTCCACCCATTAAGTTCAAACTAAGTCAATAACACTGTTAAACTTAACTGCCAAATTGTGGGTCTTATTCAAACTAGTAATCTCAGTATTTGCGCTACTTACCAAAAAAGAAGCCTTTTTATTGGAATGTTGAAGGTTTTCAGCATAAGCAAATATACTTGACTCATGGTTCCCCATTTCATTTTTAGTCCTTCATGAACAATAATATTGGGCACCACTGATGTAGTATTTTAACATTATGCAGCCATGCTGCTCAGGCCTCTGTTAGTTTAATCTCTATAATTATTGCTGATTTCAGTGGAACACATCATTGTTAGGATGTGGACTGGGCCCCATGGCCTCACCCTGAGTTATTGCTTCATTCCTTGTTTCCAAAACATGGCCCCAGCCCACGTTCTCACCTTGAGTGTATATTTTGTTTTTTTCTGTATTTATTATTATTCATTATCATGTCTCCTCTTGTTTTCCATAGGATTTGTCCCTGCCTGGTCCTTAATTGCTTATGATTTATATTAATATGATATCTTCTGTCTTCTGTATCCTTAGTTATTATTATTCAGTCTTGTATATTAGTATTATTATTATCACAGTCATGTTTATGTTTGCTTGCTGTTATTCCTGTCTTGATCTCCTGGCTTTATTTTGACAGCGTCTTCAGTTTCCTTTTCTGTACATCCTGATTTTGCCCCCATTCTGTTCATTGTCCACACCTGTGTGTAATTATGTCCATTTCATCTAGTTGATTTTAGGGATGCGGCCTCTGACTGGGGCATGGCGTCCTTGTCAGTCCTGGTGTGAGCCCACGCTTCTGTCTGTCTGTATTTAGTTTAAATTCTGCACTGTTTGCTCAGTTTTGCCCATTCTGTTTTAGTTTTTTTTGAGCCTTTAAGCTCAGGGCGGCATTCAGCTTAAATCAATATTTGCAAATCGGAATTTAGCGTTTGGGTCCTGTTCTTCAACACACACACACACACCTGACAATCATCTTCTGAAGGCTGTGTTCTCTCTCATGTCTCTAAACTCACATGCATATAAAGCTGCTGTGCAGAATGATCCTGTCTGACTTGTACAACTGTCATATTTTCCTGACTTCTTCAACACTGAGATGGGCAGTTGTCCGGCGCGGGATTATCTGGCAAAAATTCCCCGGGCAGCCGCAATGGCTGAGAAAAAACAAGCTCCGCCGGGGAAGCCTCCAAATCCTCTTTTGGTGCAGAACGCAACCCCAATAAAACCCACGGCAACCGGTCTACCCAATTTGCATCCGTCAGCGAAGCCCTGAGTGCTGCTTTCAGTGACCTATGAAAACGCTTGCATAACCCGTTGGCCTGTGGGTTGTATGCGGTTGTGCGATGAATTGCAACACCCAGGCTACAATGAAAAATGCGTGCTCCGGCGAGGTGAACCGAAAAATCCTGAATATGGGGAATCAGGTAGCGGTTGTGCGCTGTGGCGTTATTCAATCTGCGGAAATCTCCGCATGGTCGCCACGATCCCTCAGCCTTAGGGACCATGTGTAGTGGGGATGCCCATGGGCTGTTCGATCGCCTGATGATGCCCAACCTTTCCAGGTTGGCAAACTCCTCGCACGCTATGGCCAGTTTAGCTCCGTCCAAGTGCCGAGGTCGTACGAAAACGGGCGGCCCAGAGGTGGTGATAAAGTGTTCCACCCCGTGTTTAGCGATGGCCGCCGAAAACGTCGGGACCGTGAGTGCTGGGAACTGAGTGAGCAGTGTGTGGAACTTACCACCTGGAGCTGTGATGTTAGCTTGTGTTATTGGCCTGGCCCCTTGAGCTGTACAAGGGAGAGAATCAAAAGACATTGCATTAATCAAGCGTCTGTTAGCAACATTGACTAGCAACCCGTGTGCACACAGAAAATCAGCTCCCAGGATTGGGAAACTCAATGCCACTATGACAAAAGTCCACTCGTACATATGGCCATGTAGGGATAAAGTCAGTGTTCTCTCACCAAAAGTCTTAATGTCCGAGCCATTTACTGCTACCAGCCCAGGGCCACTAGCTCCCGCTAGCCAGTCGGCGTAGGACGGCAGGATGATGCTGTTCTGGGCTCCGGTGTCTACGAGGAACCATCTCCCCGAGCGCGAGTCCGTCACGTAGAGCAGCTTGTTCTCTTCACCGGCGGTCGCAGCTGCTACTGACTGCCGGCCTTGGCGTTTCCTGAACGCTTGAATTGGCACAGTGGCACACATCTGCGTGCGTTCGCTCCAAAGCGGCGGTGGTAGAAACAGAGCGTGTCTCTCTGGCGCTTCCTGGCCCCCGCTGCCTCAACCGTCGGCGGCTTCTCGCCTCCGCTGGTTGTCTCGTTGGGTTCCGACGCCACCGCGTTCACTGTGAGGGCTCTGGTGGTGAGGATGATCCGATCTGCCTCCTGGGCTAGCGCACGGTAGTCACGCGTGCCCAGCAACGGCAAATTGGCAAGAACCGCTCTCGCCTCTGTTGGGAGGTTCCGGAGGAAAAGGTGGGCAAACAGAAAATGCCCGTCGTCCGTGCCCATCAACGCCAACATCTTCTCCATCAGTTCCACCGCCGACCCATCTCCTAAATCGGAGGGCCTCAGGAGCCTCTCCGCTCTCTCACAGTCTGAGAGCATGTAGCGCTGGGTCAGCGCGGCCTTGAGACCCTCGTATTTGTCGTGGGCTGGAGGCTGTTGGAGCAAGCTTGTGTAACGGGTCCCCTTTTTGGGCACCCTTAAGCGGCTGTGATCGGAGACACTAGTGTATACGTGTGGGCGGCATAGGGATCACGATGACACAAGACTGATGTTTCCCACAATTTATTTACTCCTGTTGGAGAAATAAAGCAATACACATCACTCTTCGTCTGTACCTCGATCCCACACAGGCTCCCCCAGCAAAGCAATGCGGTACTGTCTGGGAAAGGGAGCTCTAAAATAATTTCACAATACATAAAATAAATCACATTACAAATGAGAAAATTGACCAAAAACAGACATACCTGTTGGAGAAATAAAACAATACACATCACTCTTCGTCTGTACCTCAATCCCACACAGGCTCCTACATTTACAAAGATATAAGTTACACAATGGCACAAGCTGCCAGCGTCACCATAGAGCTTATATTGGCACGCAATTCTAAAATGGTGACTAGTGGACTTCTAAGGTGTGCCGAAAACATCCATAAAACTCTTATTTACAATATAAACAACGAAAAATATACTACAGTAGCATGTCAAATTAACAAGGAACAATTACAAACCAAGGTTGCAGTTTAAATGATAAAACTGATGAGCAAAACAGTCATTTAATGCCAGCAACGTTTTAAGCACGACTTACCCCCAGCAAAGCAATGCGGTACTGTGGGGGAAAGGAGGAACTACCGGAGCCTCGGAGGTACGGGGAGAGCGGATGTGGGCAGTGTACCGCCAAAATAAAGGCACTCAAGTAAATAAAATTCACAATAATATAAAGGAAAACATGACTGAGAAAAGGAATGTTTAAGGTGCATTTTCGACTCTGTTACACCCACCCCACTGAATTTTATCAAACTTGAGCCACAGCTACACAGAACTCTTGACAATAAACAAAACACCCAGGGTTAGTTAAAGAACACCATCTGAAAGAGTGTCCCACACAAGGACAAAGTGGCATGAGAGCAGCGCTTATCTCTCAACTCAACTACTGGTAATGGAGTGCCTTGTACACCCCACCAAAACCCCCAACTATTAGTGTAGTAAAAGCTCATGTATAATAAAATAAAATAAAATAAAATAAAATAAAATAGCTGATCACTAAAATTCAAGGTCAAGTCCACAAAAGGATAGTCCACTCATATAACAATTAGTCAGTCAGGGTCTGAAACACAGACCTACAGCCTTAACATTGAACTTGTCCTGAATTACATCTTGCCTGGACATTGTCTGCACTAGTATATTTACAGGTCTAATCAGGCGACCAAATCTTGACCTGATTTGAGATTGTGCATTTGGATGGTCACAATGTTTACGTGACGTCTGGTCAACAGTACAGCCAACAAGGGGAGTGTCTGTCTGTCTCTCGGAATCAGGAACAGAAACTAGTTGACTGTCAAGTGTTTGTCCACCATGAATATCAGTAGCAGCTGTAGTTACAGGTCTAGAGTCAGAGAACATGGGATGATCTACACCTTGAGCAACAGGTGCAACTGAAGAGTTCTGGGGGTCAGAGGACACACTTGTCACATCAGAAACGTCTACCTGTGACACAGATGGTTCAGTGAGCTGCGTGATCCATTCAACAGTTCTCCTTTCAGAGTCAACAGGTTCTGGATCAACTAATGGTTCACGTGTTTCTCCACATGAAGACGGATCACCTGTACCAGCCTCACTCTCTCCCTCGAAGAGGTCCACAGATGTATCTCCCTCATCACCAATGTCTGTAGCTAAGGTTTCTGGAAGTAAGGTGGATGAACCATGGTTGGACACATCGCACACATCCACCACAGGAAGAAAATTTACCAGCATCAACAGATTCCTGTGGACCACTTTTGTCCGTCTAGTAAGAGTGTCACAAATTCTGTATGTATGGGTCTGCGGGTTCACATCCATTACAGTGTAAACAGTTGATTCCCACTTATCAGCAGTTTTCTTTTTGCCTCTCTCCTTTCTGTTGGCCAAAAGCACCCTGTCACCAATTTCAATCTTGGATCCTGTCACTTTCCTGTTGTAAAGATTAGCATGTCTGTGTTGCTCCTTAGCAGCACAGTCCTGAGCAACCATCATTGCTTCTTTTAGCTCACAGGTGAGAGTTGCCACATACTTGTCATAACTGGTTACATCAGCATCGCGAAGAACAGAATGAAACATGACATCTACTGGCAAACGGGGCACACGGCCATACATGAGGTAAAAAGGAGGAAAGCCAGTCGTCTCATGGGCTGTACAGTTGTACATAAATGTCAAAGTCTGCAACCGTCGTGGCCAGTTAGCTTTCACCTTAGGGGACAGTGCACGAATCATCCCACCCAGTGTCCTGTTAAACCGTTCGACACTCCCATTTCCCATTGGGTGGTAAGGGGTAGTGTGAGATTTCCTTACACCGGACACTTTGAGGAGTTCACTGATTAATTGACTTTTAAAATTAGGACCTTGGTCACTGTGGATTCTTTCTGGAAATCCAAAGACACAAAAGTACTTCCACAGAACATTTGCCACTTGCTTAGCTGTTTGATCCTTACAAGGAAAGGCCTGAGCCATCCTGGTAAAGTGATCTGTTATCACTAGGACATTAATAGACTTGTTCCTAGAGTCTTCAGCTGACCAAAAGTCAATGTAGACCAGCTCCAGCGGTCTAGATGACAAGATGCTCTCTAAGGGAGCTCGTACCTCAGGTTCAGCTGACTTGCTGAGGATACAACGCTGGCAGTGTCTGACATGGTCTCTAACATCTCTCTCAAGGGTCAGCCAGAAAAATCTCTGTCTGGATAAACTGAGGGTTTGCGACTGGGCTTGATGACCAGCATCATCATGCACGCCTTTCAACACCTCATCCTTAAGTGAGTCTGGGACAACATACTGAAGCCGTTTGGACTTGGTTCTCTGGTCTCTTGAAACTCTGTACAGAACACCATTGCTCACAGATAGCTTATCCCAGTGTTTCAGATATTTAATCACTGAAAATTATTCTTTCACCCTTTCTCTCCTTGAGGGTCTCCGATGTCTTTCAACATAAAACAGGACGCGAGAAAGAGTTCCATCCTCCAACTGTTTGTCACGCAAAGCCTTTTCAGAATAGGCAGGCAACGGGTCTTGACCTGGTGAGACTAACTGGGGCAAAAACTGCAAGGCTGCAATTGCCCGGGCCCTCGGACCAGCATCCCACTCAATGTGTGACTGCATCACAGCAGACACTTCTTCTGAATTCATGATCTGAGTGTGTACCCGGGAGGTATGAGCATTGACACACATCGCATCCACGTGACCACTGGATGAACGAAAAGCATCCTGAACAGAGGCAGTAGACACATTTTTGACTTTACTGAGGAGTTTCACATATGGCTCATCGAATAGTCTGTGACCAATATTTCCTTGACAAAAGGCACACGGCTTAATGCATCAGCCACAATGCTCTGCCGCCCTGGAACATACTTTATGTCAAAGTCATACGCAGCCAACTTGGCTACCCAGCGTTGCTCACAACAGTCTAACTTGGGCTTTGTCAATATGTGAGTCAAAGGATTGTTGTCAGTCCAAACAGTGAATTTGTGACCCTTTAGCCAATGACTAAACTGTTCATTGATGGACCATTTCAAAGCCAGAAATTCCAGTCGGTGCGCTGGATAGTTTTTCTGAGACTGTGTCAGTGACTTACTGGCAAAAGCAATAGGTCTGGCATGACTTTCACCTTCCTGGACTTGGGACAGAACGGCACCTATCCCATCCAGAGATGCATCAGTTGAAAGCATGAAGGGACGGTCAAAGTTAGGATGAGCCAAGACCACAGTGCTAACAAGTGTAGATTTGAGACTGTCAAAGGCATGTATGTGCTCTTGGGTCCAGTCAGAAGTACAAAGCTTTCTGCAAGCCATCTCGGTTTTCTTACATCTGCTTTTAAATTTTCCACCTTTCAACAGGCTGAACAATGGCTTGGCAATGGCAGAATATCCTGGCACAAAATGCTGATAGTAATTAACCATCCCTAAGAAGGATCTAAGTCTTTTTTGGGACGGTGTCACACCATCAGTGTCCATAAGGTCAGCACAAGTCATTTTTGCGATGTTTTCAACCTTACTTGGGTCGGTTGAAACACCATTCTCATCAATTACGTGACCAAGAAACCTCATAGATCTCCTGAGGAAAAAACACTTTTTGGGTGCCAACTTCAAGTTGTGCCTACGTAGCCTGCTGAACACCATCTCAAGGCGCTGCAATGCACTCTCCTCATCAGATGCAAAAATCAGCAGATCATCCAAATAGCACAACAAAGTCAAGTAATTCTGGTCACCAAAAATGGCACTCATCATGCGCATAAAACTAGCAGAACTATTGCATAATCCCTTGGGCAGGCGATTGTACTCATATAAGTCCATCGGCGTGGTAAAAGCAGAATACTTCCTGTCATCCTCATGAAGCGGCATGTTGTAGAAGCCGGACGTTAAATCCACTGTGCTGAAGAGGCAGTTACCTCCCAGTGCTGCCAGACAATCTGCCTAGTGAGGGAGAGGGTGAGCGTCTTTCAGAGTCCTCTTATTCAGCCAGCGAAAATCCAAGCAGATGCAGAGGTCGCCATTCTTTTTCCACACAAGAACCAAAGGAGATGCATACTTGCTAGTTGATTTCCTGATAATGTCTTTTTCCTCCATTTCATTCAGCATCTGGCTTAATTTCTGATACTGACTAGGGGGTACACGCCTGTATGGGAGTCTGAATGGTTTATTATCAGATAAATGTATGCGGTGTACAAAGCCCTTAGCTTCTCCGCAGTCTAGGTGGCGGCGTGAGAAGATGTCCTCGTACTGAAGTACCAAGTCAGCCATTCTCTTTTTGCAGTCCTCTGACACTTGGCATGAATTAATGTCTATGTCACAAAGCCCCACTGACTTGAGTTTTTCTTTTACAGACTCCATACTGGCATCACATGCCATTGTAGACTGTGTGTAGCAGGTCACTGGTACACTAGACTGCTCAGCTGCGTCCATGTCTTCAAGGACTACACATGTGTAGACGTCAGCTAGCTTTGCATTGCGCCTTAACAACACAGGCTTGTTGGACGTGTTGATGAGTTTGAGTGGGACCCACCTGTCACCCCACATAGGAGTTACAATCTTAGCTACTAGGACACCCCTAGGAGCTGAATGAGAAGATGTGGGCTCTGTCATGACTGTACTGCCTGGAGATACAACAGTGTCTTTAGGCAATTTACCCCAAACAAGGTACTCACGCCCAGGTTCAAGGTAGGTGGCTGAGTTACATCTGACAGTACCAACTTTGTCAGGAATGTCAGTTCCTTTCCAGGGGTTCAAACCAGTCAGCATAGACAAGAACTGCTCAGCTTCTGGTTCTGCAGTTGGGCAGGGGCCAGACACTGTTTTCCAATAGGACTTGCATTGTTTTAAATGGAGTAGGATGTGCTTTATGACATTGGTACCAATAATCAACTCATCATGCTGACCACAGACAACCAGAGTGGGGACTAGCATTTTACAACCATACACCTCCATCACAATGTCAAAAGCACTCTTTGGCCTGACACGCTGTCCACCACACCCAACCAGCATCACATTCACATCAATCTGTTTCTCATTTGTTATCATTCCAGCAGTTCTCAGTTTCTTCTCTGCATCCTCGTTGATACTGCAGGCCATGGAGCCACTGTCCAGCATGCCATCAATTATCACTGCACCACCAAAAGCCACTGGCATGTAGAAAAGGCTGGAACTATTGCCAATAATGTGAATGTTCTGATACACAACAACTACATCATCGCATGAGCTTCTCACCGATGCAAGAATCGACTCAGCATCAGATGTGTCAGTGCAGTGGGAGCTTGAGGTGAGACCTGCACTGCCTCCCTCCAAGTACAGGTCAGTTAGTTTTCCCTGAGACAGAGAAGGAGGCTGACAGTTGTTGTTGGGACAGGCCAGTCTGGTATGACCAGGGGAAAGACAGGTAAAACACAGTTTCTCAGACATGCAATGTGAAATGGTGGAGTGACATGTGTCATTACAGACCATACAAGTTGCTTCTCTGGGGCGTCTCTGACGAGGGGCATGTTTAAATCTGTTGCTCTCAGTCGGGTGAGGAATTGTACACTGCTGCAACTTCTCCATCATTTCCTGAAACATATTAACCACGCGACCGAGGAGCCTCTCCTCTGACTGTTGGAGATTTTGAGCAACAACCGGCACACTAGCACAATCTGAGCTGAGTGTGTTTGGGGTAGGGTCAGAAATGGGGAATGGAGAGGGACCCTGACATGTAAACTGTCGGGTTTGAGGAAGTGAAGAGGGAATGACTGGGGTGTGGCACTGTTCTGGCATGGTCATGGCTGAAGATGGCAACCTGGGTTTGTCAGACGTTACAGTGGCTGTGTGACTCATTAGCTGTGGACCATCAGGTGCTCTGGCACTAGCTCTAACCTCTCTCTGATAATCGTCAGTTCTCAACTGAACATCACGTGAGGTCCATTCATCAGGTGGTTTCCACTTCAAGGTGCAAGACAGATCAGGATCAGGACAATTTTTGATGAACATGATAGCAACCTCTTTGCTCATGTCCTCAGTCTGCTTGCCTTGTCTACGCAGGCCCTCGAGAGCCAGGTCTGCTGCTTTGTTCAGCCTTATCCAGTAGTCCACTGGGTTTTCTCTGTGCCTGGGCAGGGTTGCATAAAAATCTGCGAGCGGAAGACATGAGGAGGCATCACAGAAGTAATGGAGAAGAACATCATAGATTATCTCAGGTTTCTTTTTAGCATCTAGCTCCAGGTCACTACGCAGGGCAACTTTCACAACATCTCTGGCTTTGCCCAGTAAATGACTCATTATTTCTCCTGCTTGCTCACACACAGGAATCTCTCTCTTCTTAAGGTCAGTCTTAGACAAGTCAATCCAGTCCCGAACTGAATATTTGTCAGTACTGTCACCTCTAAATGTGGGTAGTTCTCTGTCTGACTTGACATGGACAGTCACATGTGGAGGGTCATATTTGGTAACATCACGATGTGCAGTTCGATCAGTAGGAGAAGTCTGGTTGTCATTGGTCATATTCACAACACCAGCAGACATTAACTTAGCAACTATAGACTCACCAATTTGAGCACCAAGCTGCCCTACCATATCTGTAAGTTGTTCAATGGCATCAACATTACTGCAGGGTGTGGAAACATGAGGACCTTCACCCATGAACTCACTAACAGGAATACAACCCGGGCTCTGACCTAACCCTGTATCCCCACCACTGTTCATGAATTTGGAATGTCCCACATCTCTATTATTAGCAATATCACCGCGCCAAACACCTCTTCCTTTTGGCAAAACAGGTGTTGTATAATTATCCATGTCTTTTTTTTTTTTTTGGTTGATAGTACTACTTTACACAGTGAAATGTACTTGCGTTGTGAATAACTCCAAAGTAATGTGACATAAATTACAGTACAGGATCACAATTATTACGAATTCACATACCATAAATGTACTGTGGGTAATCAGTTAAAATGCATTTCAACAGTCCTTTATATGTCTGACCACATATACGTCCCAGCATAGACCTAAGTAGGTAATGCAGCATCCACGGTGACCGGCGTCGAGCTGATCTGAAGATCCAAGGGTCACGTCACCAGTGTAACGGGTCCCCTTTTTGGCCACCCTTAAGCGGCTGTGATTGGAGACACTAGTGTATACGTGTGGGCGGCATAGGGATCACGATGACACCAGACTGATGCTTCCCACAATTTATTTACTCCTGTTGGAGAAATAAAACAATACACATCACTCTTCGTCTGTACCTCGATCCCACACAGGCTCCCACATTTACAAAGATATAAGTTACACAATGGCACAAGCTGCCAGAGTCACCATAGAGCTTATATTGGCGCGCAATTCTAAAATGGCGACTAGTGGACTTCTAAGGTGTGCTGAAAACATCCATAAAACTCTTATTTACAATATAAACAACGAAAAATATACTACAGTAGCATGTCAAATTAACAAGGAACAATTACAAACCAAGGTTGCAGTTTAAATGATAAAACTGATGAGCAAAACAGTCATTTAATGCCAGCAACGTTTTAAGCACGACTTACCCCCAGCAAAGCAACGCGGTGCTGTGGGGGAAAGGAGGAACTACCGGAGCCTCGGAGGTACGGGAAGAGCGGATGTGGGCAGTGTACCGCCAAAATAAAAGCACTCAAGTAAATAAAATTCTCAATAATATAAAGGAAAACCTGACTGAGAAAAGGAAGTGTAACGTCGGGGCCATTTTAAGGGGGGCAGGGATTTCCCAGCATGCTTTGCCAGTTGAAAACGTTACTGTGTGTGTGTATTAAATGTGTTATTACTGAGTTATACTGCTGTTGAAGCGGATGATAAAAAAGGCACTGTTGGATTTTTAAATAGCTTTATTATCACCCGCCTTCATCAGAACTCGGCTGCAGCCCATGGCTTGAGCAGGCTGCAGCTTCATTCCTCCAGCTCTCAAAGAGGAGACACGTGTGTGTGTCTACAGCATTACAGGAATCAGGATCACGTAGTGAGAGAGAATGAGAGGCAGAATCACAACTTGGCACAGCATTTATACCCAACTCAAACAATAGATCAAAGGACCTTCACAGCAGTCAATCTGGCATTTGCATATCAAAGGAACAGACAGGATGCATGAGCACAATGCATGGATAACACATGGATGATACATTAACTCAAAGCAGTGACATGCATAACCGGCAGACTGTAGCAGAAACAACCAGAATGTGAGGTGATTGACTTTAGCCTGTTGTGGGGGTTAAATCAAACCGCTACACCGCTCCCCCCCAGAGGGCACGGTAGGGGACTGTGACCTCGATGTTGCAGTTTGGGCAGCGAGCAGGGAAAAGCTCCATGCAGGAGGAGGGGGGGGTAGCAAATGCTGACCGGGCGCGGGAAAATCATTCGAGTTGCGCCAAAAGTGTTTGCTGCTCCGCGATGTCCCGTCTGAACATGCGGAGATCAGAAGAAGAAAAAAATTAGTCTCTGACTCCTCACGTGGCCATGAAGAAAAGCAGGAGCGGTGGCAAGAAAAAAATAAAAACAGAGGGACTGGCGTGTTGACTTTAGGGCAGGCGCAACCCTAAAGCCTCGGGAACCGCAGACAGCTGAATTCCCCTTGTGTGCCGTGGCTAAGACCATAAAATCCAGTGAGCAAGCTGCGGGCCTCAGGTGTACAAGCAAGCCTGAAGGGCCAGTGTGCAGCAGAAGGAAGGCGGTCGGAAAAGCCGTATTTGTCCCGTGCGTGGTGCGCCGTCCTCGTCACCCCCGGTGCACGTGCCGGGGCTCCGTGCGTGGGTGGGCCCGCTGGAGAGGAAATCAGGGTCGGAAACTTGGTGGAGATCGGCGCAGTCTGCGCCGAAAAACATCTCTGACGAGCCGTGGCTGCAGATTAGTCATGGTGCGTTCAGGTCCACGTGTGCTCCGTCGGCCATGGGAGTTGCCCGCATGTGCTCTGATGTGGAGGAGCTGCGCGGCCGGTCCCGGGTGGATGTGCTGATCTCGGCGAGGGCGCTCCATGACGTTCTCTGCCGCTTACCCGGTCTTGGTTGATGTCCTGAGAGCAGCTCGCCCGCCGTGGGCTCTGCGTCGAGGCCTCGCTGAGGCAGCAGGGAGGGCAGACCAGTCAGGCCGCTGCGACGGAGCATTCATACCCGGGTGCTGCGTTCGCTGGCCGCTCGTTTTCTTCAGTCTCGGGTCGCCAGCGTGGCTGTTCAGATCAGAAGGTTGCGTTTGCACAAAACGTGTGCATCCACGGGGTCACCAGTGAAGAGGATGATGGAATAAAGGCAGTGTTGGATTTTTAAATAGCTTTATTATCACCCGCCTTCATCAGAACTCGGCTGCAGCCCATGGCTTGAGCAGGCTGCAACTTCATTCCTCCAGCTCTCAAAGAGGAGACACGTGTGTGTGTCTACAGCATTACAGGAATCAGGATCAGGTAGTGAGAGAGAATGAGAGGCAGAATCACAACTTGGCACAGCATTTATACCCAACTCAAACAATAGATCAAAGGACCTTCACAGCAGTCAATCTGGCATTTGCATATCAAAGGAACAGACAGGATGCATGAGCACAATGCATGGATAACACATGGATGATACATTAACTCAAAGCAGTGACATGCATAACCGGCAGACTGTAGCAGAAACAACCAGAATGTGAGGTGATTGACTTTAGCCTGTTATGGGGGTTAAATCAAACCGCTACACTGTGTCATTATAACTGCGTTATAATGACCCAGCAGTGTTTAGCAGGATTAGGGCAAGATGTATCATGTGTGTGTAACCATGATTGAAACGGAGGTCTGGGAGGATGACCTCCCCTCCTCTGTGTGCTCAGAAGGAGTTGGGGGTCGGTGGTGTGTAAAATAAAGCCCGTTCATCACAACCATCTTGCTCCACTTTCTTTGTGTGAACCTTGCCTACGTCACACTGGTGTCAGAAGTGGGATTCGAACCCACGCCTCCAAGGGACTGAGCACAGTCCAGGAGGGGGGCAGTGTAACGTCGGGGCCATGTTAAGGGGGGCAGGGGTTTCCCAGCATGCTTTGACAGTTGAAAACGTTACTGTGTGTGTGTATTAAATGTTATTACTGAGTTATACTGCTGTGTAATTATAACTGCGTTATAATGACCCAGCAGTATTTCATAGGCAAGATTTATTATGTGTGTGTAACCGGGATTTAAACGGAGGTCTGGGAGAATGACCTCCCCTCCTGCCTGTGCTCAGAGTGTGTGTAAAATAAAGCCCGTTCATCACAACCATCTTGCTCCACTTTCTTTGTGTGAACCTTGCCTACGTCACACTGGTGTCAGAAGTGGGCATGGAGCAAGATGAGGATCCAGGAGGTCCAGCGGCCGGAGCGGTTCATCGCTCGGCTGGGAACGGAGCGTAGAGCTGAGATGGCGCCCCCCCTGGAGAGGCTCGCTGCGATGGACGGAGCAGTGGACCCGACGGGACTGAGCAGAGCAAACCAGCCCCGTTTCCTGCCCTTTTCAGGGCAGGACGGGCTGGCGATTCCAGAGCGATTAGGAGCGACGATTGACCGGGAGGTGACTGTCCCATCCATCCGGCAGCGGGCCAAGATTCCCCGCTACAATGGCGAGAACCTGTTGGATGACCACCAGGCCCAGGTCGAGTTGGCTGCCGCGCTGAACGACTGGTCATCGGAGGAAACCACCGTGCTGAGAGCGAGTGGGAGGAGGAGCTACGGCAGATCACAGCAGCGCGTGCACGAAGGAGACAGCGGCGGCGACACGAGGAAGGGGGGCTTCTGTTGCACAGAGCCAGGGTACATCGCATGGTACTGCCCCGCACGCAGCGCACGACAAACTGGCCCCTCGCTGACGTTAAATTAGAGCGAGGTGATATGGACGGAGAAAAAGCCGCCTCCTGCAGATGCTCCCCCCGGCGGTGATGTCACAGAGGCCTTTGGAGTGCAGCAGCAGCGGAGCGAGCAGGACAGATCCGGTCTTTTCCCGGGATCGGCAGGGGCTGGACGCCTGGACGCGGGCCAGCGGCCGCCTAGGAGGTCCTGGCAGCGGTGGGAGTCGTGACTCCCGCTGCCAGAGGAGGAACTGTGCGTGTCCTACCGCCACCCGCAGATGTTTCCCCTTTCGGTGACGTCACGGAGGCCCTTGGCGCAGCAGACGCGCAGCAGCGGAGCAAGCAGGACGAAGATCCGGCCATTTGCACTGCACTGCAGCCTTCGTCAGAAGAAGTCACGTACAACTTGGGCAAGGCAACTTGTACATGACTTCTTCTGACGAAGGCTGCAGTGCAGTTGAAACGTGTAAAGAAGGTAAAGACATCTTTCTATTTTATTTTTTGTCTTTCATATGAACAAAAGATAAATATAAAAAAAAAAACTCTGTCACTGACATGTTTTACTTTATTGATTTAAGTTTTTGTGCTCAGGACAAATTCTACTGAGTTTACATGTGTTTGAACATCGGTGTCACTACATCAGTCAGAAAACATGAGTTTACATTCCTGAACATGCTTTAACTTGAGCTGCTCATGCTTGTCCTGGAATTCTGAGAATCCACTTTATAGTGATATTTTCTGAAATGTGCAGCTCTCTGAAACTTCTTTGTTAACAACCATCCATTTTCTGCTGTCTTTCCTTTGTAGGTGGTAGAAGTTCATCACGTTTCTGTGATGTGGTTGGAAAAAGTTCTTACTGACCTGATCAGTCACATCTCTATAGGGTCTACTTCCTCACCTTCATCTGCTTCTTGTTTTTGCCTCTCAGCAGTCTATAGCAGACCACCTACATGCTCTCATATTTCATCGGTATTTCCCCCACCAACACATTCCTGCAGATCAGCTTCATGCTTCAAAGCCATGAGAACACTGTAGAGGTTCTGTTCACACATTCCAGTTAGACAGAGTTGATGCTGCATGTTTCAGCATCTGCCTGTACCTGATGTTGAATAACTTGAGGCTTTAATAATGTGCAGGTAAGTTTTTGTGAAAAATGGCAACAACTATAGAGGTCAAATTGAGCCCAAGAGCACAGTAAAGACTCATCAGTGAGGTAAAGCAGCAACCCCGAGTGAGAGCCAAAGATGTGAAGGCATCATTGGAACTGGCTAACATCTGTGGTCATGAGTCTGCAGTATATAAAACACTGAACAAGCAGGGTGTCTATGGCAGGACACCACAAAGGAACCCACTGTTTACTGGGGGGGGGGGGGTCTTTAGACACCCAGAGATTTGAGTCGATTACAATTGTCGATGTGTCTTTTTTTTCCCCTCCCACTGTGTGACGACTTCTTTCTTTTAAAGCATTTGCAGCGGCCCATGAATTTACTTCCAGCATCTTTTAACCCCAGAACACTTTCGCTATAAAAAGTAACACCATCACTTTTGCCGGGTAATTTTTACCCGATATAATATATCCAACAAAAAGTACTTGTCATAAAAAATAGATCAAAATATGACAACACATGATAAATTAGAGTGGTTTTCTTTTATTTTCAACTGTGGCATGTGTAACAAAATGAAAAAAAAAATGTCATAGGAGGACCCCCATAAAATGCTCCAAAATTACTGAAAAATTAGGAATTCATGAACAAAAAATTCCTAAAAAAAAAAAAAAAAAAAAAAAAGATACTGGAAACTTGGTCTTTGGTCCACCCATTCCTGGGACATGTGAGACTTCCCTGGTGAAGGCACAGACTCCTTGACAGGCGAACAGCTGCAGGAGAAAGGAACAAAAAATGGTATTTTTTGAGTGGGTAAAAATGACCAATTGACTAAAATATTGTTTTCACCATATGAATTCCCTTTGAAATAACCACTTTGTGATATTTATTCATAACCACTGCACTAAATAAGGATAGCATGCAAATTCCAGGACCACTTTTATTTACCTATTCCTTACAAGCAGTCTCACATGTCCCAGGAATAGATGGACCAAAGACCAAGTTTCCAATATCATTACTTTTTTTTTTTAGGAATTTTTTGTTCATGAATTCCTAATTTTTCAGTAAAGCATGTCCTCCTATGACTTTTTTTTCCATTTTGTTACACATGCCACAGTTGAAAATAAAAGAAAACCACTCTAATTTATCATGTGTTGTCATATTTTGATCTATTTTTTATGACAAGTACTTTTTGTTGGCTATATTATATTGGGTAAAAATTACCCGGCGAAAGTGATGGTGTTACTTTTTATAGCAAAAGTGTTCTGATTTTATACACTAACACTATCACCGGGTGAAATCCACCCAAAACGTACTTTACCCTCTTTCACTATTGCCGGGTGAAAATCACCCAAAAGCATGCCTGTAGGAAAAAGTGGGCTTTGGGGTAGGGAAACACCCACACCTTCAAAGATGTCAAAAACAATGGTGAAGCTACCCAGGGACCCATGACACTCAGAAAAATGCAACATACTGAAAATCATGTAAATACATTTGCTCGGGTGAAAATCACCCGGCGATGGTGCTCTAGGGTTAACGTTTCAAAAACCAACATGAAAAGTGCAACTGTAGCAGCACATTTGCTGCTATAGCACAGACGTCACAGTATCCTGAATTTTAACAAATAAGACTTATAGCAAACATTCTGTGATGAGCAACAAGTAACTGATCCTTCAGTCAAGATTACTCAGAATTTCTAACCGGGGCCGGACTGGGACCAATTTTCAGCCAGGGAGTTTCATGCCCAAGACCAGCCCATTTCTGAAACTGGGAACTGAAAATGGTTAAAGCAACGCTATGTAAGATTTCTACCTTAAAATAATGTTTTCAAAATAATTTTGGTGGTAGTCCTTATCCACAAATTAGTCATAACAGTCATAGTCATAACAGCTAATCAACTTTGTTGTTGCACTGCTTAGGTGTTACTTTAAGGCCTACAGCATCAGCAGTGGCCAAAGCAGTGAACTGGTTTCTGCTATTTAGTTGATCACTGTCTCATTGTCTATAGACAGGAGCATTTCTGTTTCGTCGTTCATAAGTCTCTCAATGCTCCTGAGTCAGTGAGCTTCTCAGCCTGTTCTTCACAAACTTGGGAGGAGAAAAACTTTGCTCACATTCAACTTCTGATATATTTACATAGTTTTTATTGTAAATATGCAACTCTTCCATGTAAATTTAGTTTTCCATTAATTTTGGTTTATTTCTTGTAAATTTGTGACCCGTGCTGGCAAAATGAATCACATTGAGGAATTTATCAAAACTGAGGTAACGTTTGTTCCATATTCTCTATTGAAAGACCTTCATACTGATCCATCCATCTTCTTCCGCTTAATCCTTTTCAGGTCGCAGCGGGGCTGGAATCTATCCCAGCATCTTTGGGCGAGAGGCAGGGTACACCCTGGACAGATCGCCCGTCCATCGCAGGGCCAACACTGAGAGACAGACAACCATTCACTCTCACAATCAGACCTAAGGACAATTTAGAATCCCCAGTTTGATGCCAATTAACCTAACTTGCATGTTTTTGGCATGTGGGAGGAAACCGGAGAAATCTCGGAATAAACCCACGCAGACACAGAGAGAGCATGCAAACTCCACACAGATCACTGTTGGTCGGGGGCTGGGATCGAACCCAGGATCCCCAGCCAAGGGTGAGTTACTGTGCTGCTGCAGTGCTAACCACTCCACCGCCGTGCTTCCCCCTTCGATATTTAATTTAATTTGTAGGTAGTGCGCAAAAATGGACACGGAAAAAGCTGATTTGTTTATATTTTGGCTAGGTTTAAAACTCGCGCTCAGTGTGTCGGGAGTTATGTCTGCCGCCAAAACATATGTATTTTTAGAAAGTACAATGATACCAGGCACTCGCGGGGGTTTTCCCAGGACTTGCCCCTAGTAAACAAAGAAAGAGTCATGATTTATGACTTCTGCCTGTAGCTCGTAATGACGCAGTGTGAATTCCGACTCATTTTGCCAGCATGGGTCACATTTTATGATTTTTTTCTCAAATTTGTAATGTCTTGGGAAGCTTTCATCTTTTTTCATACATTGCAAATTTAGTTATGTAAGTTTGTGATCGTTTAGGTAAAATTTGGACTTTATCATCAAGATACTATGTTTTCTCTTGTAGATTTGTGGACCTTTTGTACTAAACTTCTAGTTTTATAAATCTGGTATTAAAATAGATTTATTTCTTTTTTTGGTGGTGGGGGGAGTACATATTTCAATACTGCATTTGAAACCTGCATTGGATATAAAAAGTCTACACACCCCTGTTCAAATGCCAGGTTTTTGAGATGTAAAAAAATGAGACGAAGATAAATCATTTCAAAAATCTTTCCACCATTAATGTGACCTATAACCTGTACAATCCAATTGAAAAACAAACTGAAATCTTTTAAGGAAAAAAAAAACACCTTAAAATTACCTGGTTGCATAAATATGCACACCCTTAAACTAATACTTTGGTGCAGCACCTTTGACTTTTATTACAACACTCAGTCTTTTTGGGTAGGAGTCTATCAGTGTGGCACATCTTAATGTGGCAATATTTGCCCACTCTTCTTTGCAAAAACGCTGTCAATCTGTCAGATTGTGAGGGCATCTCCTGTGCACAGCCCTTTTCAGATCACCTCACAGATGTTCGACCGGATTCAGGTCTGGACTGTGGCTGGGCCATTCCAAAATCTTAGTCTTCTTCTGGTGAAGCCATTCTTTTGTTGATTTGGATGTGTGCTTTGGGTCATTGTCGTGCTAAAAGATGAAGTTCCTTCATCTTCAGCTTTCTAGCAGAAGCCTGAAGGTTTTGTACCAACACTGACTGATATTTGGAACTGTTCATAATTCCCTCCACCTCAACTAAGGCCCCAGTTCCAGCTAAAGAAAAACAGCCCCAAAGCATGACACTACCATCACCATGCTTCACTGTAGGTATGGTGTTCTTTTGGTGATGAGCAGTGTTTGCGCCACATATACCTTTTGGAATTATTGCCAGAAAGTTCAACCTTGATGTCATTGGACCATAACACATTTTCTCACATGTTGGGGAGATTTCAAATGTGTTTTTGCAAAATGTAGCCAAGCTTGGATGTTTTTCTTCAAAAGATAAGGCCTTCGTCTTGCCACCCTACCCCATAGCCCAGGCATATGAAGAAGATGGAAGATTGTTGTCACATGTACTAAACAGCCAGTACTTTCCAGAAATTCCTGCAGTTGCTGCTGTCGGCCTCTTGGCAGCCTACCTGACCAGTTTTCTTTTCATCTTTTCATCAATTTTGAAGGGACGTCCAGTTTTTGTTAATGGCATTGTTGTGCCATATTTTCTCCACTTGATGATGACTGTCTTCACTGTGTTCCATGGTATATTTAATGCCTTGGAAATTCTTTTGTACCCTTCTCCTGACTGATACCCTTGAACAATGAGCTCCCCTCTGATGCTTTGGAAGCTCTTTGTGGACCATGGCTTGTGCTGTAGGATGTGACTACAAAAACATCAGGAAAAGCCTACCAGGACAGCTGGACTTTATTTCGGGTTAATCAGAGGCACTTTAAATGGTGGCAGGTGTGTGCTGACTCCCATTTAACATGTGTTTGAATGTGATTGGCTAATTCTGAACAAAGCCACATGCCCAGTTATAACAGGGTGTGCATATTTATGCAACAAGGTTATAGTGAGTTTTTTTATTTTTATTTTCCCCCCAAAAGATTTCAGTTTGTTTTTCAAATGGGTTGTACAGGTTATAGGTCACATCAATGGTGAAACAAGTTTTCAACTGATTTATCGTTTTCTCATTTTTATTTTTTTTACATTGTAGAGGGTGCAAAGGAAAAGGATGTGGAGGCGAGGCACGAGCGTAGGTCAGCACAGATTCTTTATTGACCCTCTAACATGAATACAGTCTGTTGACCCAAAGTTGCTGCTGGGGCCCTCTTGGATGGTTTTGAGAGTAGAGCGTGTAGAAGAGGAGAGAGAGATTCTTCTTCTTCTTCTTCTTCTGATGTTTTATGGCGGTTGGCAAACAGCTTAGAAATTAGTCCTGTTGCCCTAATAAACCTAAAAACTGCCTTATAGACCGCATCCCCTGAACTTCTCTGCAAAATCTCTTTCATACTGAGCTGGGTTTTGTTCCTGTATGGACTGTCCACCAATGCTAACCTTGCAGACTCATACTTTGGACAGTGCATAAATATATGTTCAACTGATTCATCGTTTCCACAATAATCACATTTTCCATTTGGGTGTTTTTTCATTATAACTAATGTACTATTCAGCCCTGTGTGACCTAATCTTAAACTGGATATAATGTCCTCCTCCTTCCTACTCTTGTGAACTTCTCTAGCTCCCCCTACTTTCTTTTGTATGCCATACAGGCTCCGTCCTTTACTTCCTTTGTCCCACTCTTCCTGCCACTTCTTTTTAATTTGCGTTTTGATAATGCTCTTGACCTCTGCTTTACTATGTTTCACATTCCAACTAACATGACTCACCTTAGTTGCCCTTTCTGCGTATTTATCTGCTAGCTCATTCCCCTCCACTCCAATGTGCGCCGGGATCCAAATGGATCTAATGTCCACACCTGCCTTTGAGATTCTCCCTACTGAATGTACAGTTTCCATCACCAAATCCTGTCTTGACTCTGAATGCATTTGCCCAATACTTTCCATTGCACTGCAGAGTCAGACCCTATCAAAACCTTTCTGGGCTTTACTTCTTCCACCCAGCCCAATGCCAAACAGATTGCCAAAAGCTCCCCAGTATACACAGCCAAGTCATCACTAACCCTTTCCTTCTTAGTGACATCTAATTCTGGAATGATGAATGCTATTCCCACAATGTTCTTTGTTGATTTAGATGCATTCGTATCATCATCATCATCATCATCATAGCAGTCTGTCAGGGGCGACAATGACTGTTTCATTTAGGTCTGATTAGATTCCTCAACGCAGTTCTGTCCTTCGCCTTCCGCTGCCAGGAACTACTGACCTTGTTAACCTGGGTGATGTCCGAGCCGGTGTGAGTTGCTTTCTGACTGACCATTTCATGAAACTGCTTGCAAAGTATTTGAGTACCGCTCGCTTTTGCTGGACTAGCGGCACATTCTTGGCAGACAGAAATATTATCAGTGGCAAGGACAGGCCAAGACAAACTGACTTCCATATAAATCTTTATAAAGTCAGGATTCCATCCATCCATCTTCTTCCGCTTAATCCTTTTCGATTAAGATTTACACAGATCACTGTTGGGATTGTTACCGTCTAAATAGTTATTGACCTCATTCTTGTTTATCCTCCCTCTTATGTCATTTGTTAAAAGTCTAAAATCCACCTTTACTTCTTCCAGACACCATTGTGGTTCTGCAGAAATAGGGACTGTTGGACATACTGCTTTATCGGCAACCCTTAGCTCCCTAACTTTATTCTCTATTGTCCATCCAAAGCTTCTCATTTGTCTCTTTTCCTTCTCTTGGCAAGGTTTCAGTACACTGTGTACTGGGTGACTGTCACTAAATCTTCTGATGGTGGCCCAGTATGTAGCTGCTACTTGAGTTCTTCTCAACTCCAGAGGCATCTCACCCATCTCCACCTGGAGTGCTGCTACTGGAGTAGTTTTTATGGCCCCACAGCATAACCTCAGAGCTTGGTATTGAATTATATCCAATTTTTCAATAATGTTTCTGAAGCTGATCCATACATAACACATCCGTAATCAGAGAGAGATGAGGGAGAGCAGCTCTTTTACACCATCCTACAGACAGAGAGAATGCATGGCACATTAGCATATCAAATGCCATCTAATACCACTGGTCAATACACACAATTAGCATGACATTGGTTGGCACAAAGATGCATATATTCAGTCCCGTCTGACTGTCTCCTGTGGTTCTTTTGGTCATCTGCTGGGTGTGAGGAAAGTTCCAGAAGAATGTCCCAGAGGAATGTCTCCCCACTGTGTTTAGTGTCACCACAACATCACAGAAATCTGGCATTTGAACAGGGATGTGAATACTTTTTATATCCACTGTATATGATTCACTCTAGAAAACCAAGAATTTTCATTACATCTTATAACGTGACAATATATCGTGAGTTTATAGTTTTTAGTAAAACTAGCATTACCTTATCATATTAATTACTCCAGTATATAAGTAAGGAACATCACCAAAAGTTTTCTGTCATGGCGGCCACTGGGCCGTCATCTTCATCATCACCACCAGCTGTGCGCACACCGGCAGGTGCCAATCAGCGGCCCTTAAAGGCCGGCATCACTGATGGCTCGGCACGGAGTCGTCTGTCGTCTTTGCTTGGTAATGAGCCAAGACCACGACCTCAAGCCAAGCCAAGAACTTCACGTCAAGACCTGTTACGTAAGAGATCTCTTCACTCATCTTCCCCTAGCCTTTTCCCCTGTGCACAGGTGGACCTCCCTGGCGGCGGACCAGCTTCCCCAGCCGACGGGGCATCACCTCCTCCATCGCGGAGTTCCTCCTCACCCCCGCTACAGCGGGCACCACGAGCACCACGTCGCACGGGCACTCGGAGCCAGCAGAATATATCCTGTGGCACATGCAAGTAAGCCTCACCATCTACAATTACCCACCGGCAGTGAACAGCTGTAATTGTTTATGCTTGTGTGTTCCAGGGTTGCCAGGTCACCACCAGAAACGCTCAGCTCCTGTGACCAAACATCTATACTCGCACTCACTCACGCATTACACTCACTTTCTATCAATAAAGAATAATTGTCTATATCTACTCGTGTCAGCGTCTGTCTCCTGGGTCCTGAAACATGTCATTTTCCTAAGGAAGTTTCTACTAAAACGTTACAGTATGAATACTTTGTGAGTTTGTTTTTCCTCTTTTATTTTTTTACTTTTCATAAATGTTGATTTTCCGTCACAGATTTGATTTTTCTATAAATTATACAAATTTTTCGTAATAGTTTTATAATCTTTTTTCCTTATAAATTTGCCATTTTCTCACCAACTGGTGAAGTTTTTCCCTCTCATAAATTTCTGAAATTCTTTTTGTAACTCTTGTCGAGAGTGTGAATAACGAAATACACCGGGGGTTCTCCCTTTTATATCCACCGCCCATCTCACATCTCCATGACATCTCACATCACAATACATTCATTCCTTCTCCCCCCAACTCCTTCTTCCTGCTACATCCCCATAATCTCCATGCCTATTGTCCTTCTCTGTTTACCCTCTGCATCCAGTCTGAGATGATTAACCCAGTCTCTACACCCCCCCCCCCCCCCACCCCCAGAATCTCCGACCGAGTTTCAGTCCTCACGTCCTTTTGGCTTCAGTGTCCTCCCATATCTGCTGTAACGGGGGTTTACCGCCTCCGCGGCGCTGCTGTGCCGGCGGGGGGCTCCTGGGGATGTGTCTGTCTGCAGGAGGGCAATGGCGAGGGGTGGAGGAACCTTCGACTTGCCCATGTGGCTGCTCTGATGAATCGTTTACCTGGGGAGTTCTCAGTGGGGGTCTTCCACGCCAAGGGGACTGAGCCAGCAGCACTTGCTCGTCTGCCACCACAAAGGCAGGCTTAAGTCTGTCTATGCATATTTTCTCCCGATGACCCCTCAAGTCTAACAAAAAATGTTTATCCCCTGTTTCCAGCACTCTGAACGGGCCATCGTAGGGTGGGCGCAATGGAGGGAGGACGGCATCATGCCTAACAAACACGAACGCTGCGTTCTTCAAAGTTTTTGGCACGAAAGTGCGTGGAAAACAGTGGTGGGCCGGGCTGGGCAGCGTACCTGTGTCTGCGCTATGCTGCAAACGCTGAGATGGGCAGTTGTCCGGCGCGGGATTATCTGGCAAAAATTCCCCGGGCAGCCGCAGTGGCTGAGAAAAAACAAGCTCCGCCGGGGAAGCCTCCAAATCCTCTTTTGGTGCGGAACGCAACCCCAATAAAACCCACGGCAACCGGTCTACCCAATTTGCATCAGTCAGCGAAGTCCTGAGCGCTGCTTTCAGTGACCTATGAAAACGCTCTCATAACCCATTGGCCTGTGGGTTGTACGCGGTTGTGTGATGAATTGCTACACCCAGGCTACGGGCCATCGCGGACCAGAGGTTGGAAACAAACTGAGGGCCCTTATCGGACGTGATGTCTGACTGGATTCCAAAACGTGCCACCCATGTCGTCAAAAAAGCGCGCGCCACGTCCGTGGATGTGGTTACCACCAGCGGGACTGCTTCTGGCCAGCGTGTGGTGCCATCCACCACTGTCAGAAGGTGTGTGCACCCCTGCGATGGCGGGAGGGGGCCCACGAGGTCCATGTGAACATGGTTGAACCTCTCGCCGGTATCCTAAATGGCTCCAAAGGAGCCTTCGTGTGTCTGTGTACTTTGGCTCGTTGGCACGCTATGCAGCCTGCAGCCCACTCTTTCACTTGTTTGCGCAGGCCTGGCTACACGAACTTCGCTCCCACCATTTTGACTGACGTGCGCACTCCTGGGTGCACCAGAGCGTGAACTGACTCAATCATGCAAGAACGCCAAGCAACTGGGACCACCGGGCGTGGGCGTCCCATGGAGACGTTGCAGATTGGGGGGGCTTGCCGTCTTGCAGTACTCTGCTCTCCAGCCTTAACCCTGTTGGTCCAGACTGGAGCGCGCACACGTCCGTATCGCCAATCTGCTCTGTGGCCATGGCTGTATAATCTATCCCCACGCAGACCGGGGCCACTACTGTGCACGAGAGGCAGTCCACCACCACATTCAGTTTACAACCGATCTTCAGCATGTGTCGGGTAAACTCCGAGATCGTGGCCAGCTGTCTCTGCTGCCGGCCCGACCATGGTACCGAAACCTTGGCCATAGTGACCGTTAGCGGCTTGTGGTCCACGAACGCAGTGAAGCTGTGCCCTTCCAGCCAGAACTGGAAGTGGCATATGGCCAGGTGGAGAGCCAGCAACTCCCTGTCGAATGCGCTGTATTTGCGCTCACTGTCGCGCAAAGACCTGCTGAAAAAGGCGACGGCTGCCAAGAATCGGCGACACGTTGCTCCACGACGGCCCCTATGGCCACGTCCGAGGTGTCGGTAGTGAGCGCTATCCGGGCCACCAGGCCCGGGTGTACCAACAGTGCGGCGTTTGCCAGGGCTGTTTTAACCTCAGAGAACGCCTGCTCCCGCTCTGGAGTCCATTTGACTCTGTCCACGGGTTTCCGTTTCTTGAGTGCGGCGTACAATGACTGCATGAGCTGAGCTGTGCGGGGGAGGAACCGGTTATAAAAGTTAACCATCCCCAAAAATTCTTGCAGCGCCCTGACCGTCTGAGGCCGGGAAAAATTTGCCACGGCGCGCACTTTGTCAGGCAAGGGTATCGCTCCCTCCGGTGAGACGCGGTGCCCCAAAAAATCAATCCCCAACACGCCGAACTGGCATTTCGCTGGGTTGATTATTAACTCGTGCTCCTCCAACCTCCAGAAAACCGTCCTAAGGTGGGTTACGTGTTCGTCCTTGGACACGCTGGCCACCAGGATATCATCCAGGTAGATGAACACAAACGGGAGATCATGCAGCACCACATCCATCATGCGTTGGAATGTCGGTGCCGCTCCTTTTAATCCGAAGGGCATGCGTAAAAACTCAAACAAGCCAAACAGAGTTATTACTGCTGTTTTGGGTATGTCCTCCGCGCGCACTGGGACCTGGTGGTAACCGCGGACCAGGTCTATTTTAGAAAAAATGCATGAACCGGTGAGGGTGAATGGAAAAATCCTGAATATGGGGAATCGGGTAGCGGTCGTGCGCTGTGGCGTTATTCAATCTCCAGAAATCTCCGCATGGTCGCCACGATCCCTCGGCCTTAGGGACCATGTGTAGCGGGGATGCCCATGGCTGTTCGATCGCCTGATGATGCCCAACCTTTCCAGGTTGGCAAACTCCTCATGCGCTATGGCCAGTTTAGCTGAGTCCAAGTGTCGAGGTCGTGCGAAAATGGGCAGCCCGGTGGTGGTGATAAAGTGTTCCACCCCGTGTTTAGCGATGGCCACCGAAAACGTCGGGACCGTGAGTGCTGGGAACTGAGTGAGCAGTGTGTGGAACTTACCGCCTGGAGCTGTGACGTTGGCTTGTGTTATTGGCCCAGCCCCTCGAGCTGCACAGGGGAGAGAATCAAAAGACATTGCATTAACCAGGCGTCTATTAGCAACATCGACTAGCAACCCGTGTGCACACAGAAAATCAGCTCCCAGGAGTGGGAAACTCAATGCCGCTATGACAAAAGTCCACTCGTACATATGGCCGTGTAGGGATAACGTCAGAGTTCTCTCACCAAAAGTCTTAATGTCCGAGCCGTTTACTGCTACCAGCCAAGGGGATGCTAGCTCCCGTTAGCCGGTCGGTGTAGGACGGCAGGATGATGCTGTTCTGGGCTCCGGTGTCTACGAGGAACCGTCTCCCCGAGCGCGAGTCCGTCACGTAGAGCAGCTTGTTCTCTTCACCGGCGGTCGCAGCTGCTACTGACTGCCGGCCTTGGCGTTTCCTGAAAGCTTGAATTGGCACGGTGGCACACATCTGCGTGCGTTCTCTCCAGCGGCGGTGGTAGAAGCAGAGCGCGTCTCTCTGGCGCTTCCTGGCACCCGCTGCCGCTACCATCGGCGGCTCCTCGCCTCCGTTGGTCGTCTTGCTGGGTTCCGACGCCACCGCGTTCACTGTGAGGGCTCTGGCGGTGAGGATGATCTGATCTGCCTCCTGGGCTAGCGCACGGTAGTCATGCGCGGCCAGCAATGGTGAATTGGCAAGAACCGCTCTCGCCTCTGTTGGGAGATTCCAGAGGAAAAGGTGGGCAAACAGAAAATGCCCGTCATCCGTGCCCATCAACGCCAGCATCTTCTCCATCAGTTCGACCCATCTCCTAACTCGGAGCGCCTCAGGAGCCTCTCTGTTCTCTCACAGTTCGAGAGCGTGTAGTGCCGAGTCAGCGCAGCCTTGAGAGCCCCATATTTGTTGTGGGCTGGAGGCTGTTGGAGCAGGCTCGCTACCTGCTGAGACGTGCGAGCGTCCAGCGCTGCGACCACATAGTAATATCTGGTGTCGTCTGCCGTTATTCCCTGGAGGGCGAACTGAGCCTTGGTGTGATGGAACCAAGACCGCGGGTCGTGCAGCCAAAAGTCCGGTAGTTTGACCGAAACAGCGCACGTGTTGCTGGGGGTTCCCGTCCAGGCCGACTCCGGAGTTCTTGCCTCGTGTTCCATAATTCGTCAAGAGGTCACCAGTGTGGAGAGTGTAAATAACGAAAACAGATTCATGCAGCAGACAACTTTATTCACTCTCACATCAGTCATACACAGAAAAGCATGTCTCCATACACGGGGGGGTTCTCCCTTTTATATCCACTGCCCATCTCACATCTCCATGACATCTCACATCACAATACATTCATCCCTTCTCCCCCCAACTCCTTCCTGCTACCTCACCATGATCTCCATGCCTATTGTCCTTCTCTGCTTACCCTCTGCATCCAGTCCGAGATGATTAACCCCCTCTACACTCTAATAAATTTTTGATTTAACAAATTTGGCCAAACAAATTTCCTATTTTTTAGATATTTTACTGATAAGTCCACAACTATTTTATTGTGTATTCGAATCAAGCCTAAACCGGCCTGCAGGTGTCCACTAATAGAATGACAATCGTATAAAGAAACAACAGACAAGAATAAATCAAATATTTTTACAGTGATTTAAATACTGATGAGAGCTAAAACAACAAATGAATGAAATCAAAAGTTAAAGTACATCAAGTAAAAGTACATGATTTACTTTAAAAATGTACTCAAGAGTAAAAAGTATCGTGAAATAAAGCTGTCATGGATGCCCCTCTGGGGCATAGAGTAGGACTCATATGCAGGGCGAGCTCTTGATATAAAGTTTATGGGGTGTATGGTGGCATAGTGGAGGGGTAGCACCTTTGTAGAAGGACAGACACCCCGATCCTTCAGGTGGTGTGACTACTCTGGTCCCCATGCTCACCTCAGCTCACACATATGGCTCCCCGTAGCTGCATTGACACAGCAGTGGCCACACTCCGGGCAATGGCGTCATCCCGCCTGATGAACTACGTGCGGGTACCTGGCCAGTGGTTCTTGGGTGGGGAAGGAGGAATGCATTTCCTCCACCCTTCAGTGTCCCCAGTCATGGGTTAAGTGACCAGCTTCTGTGGCAGCTGTGAGGGCAGTCCTTAAACAGAGGATCCTAGCCAGCCGCTGTCCCCACCCCAATGACTACACATTATAGTTTCTGCACCTGTCGTCAATGCTGGGTTTCGGGAAGAGAGGGTGGTTTTCGACTTGCACACTCCACTGCCACCTTAATATTCATTGTGCAGGTGTCTTCCCCAATGACTGCTGCCTCAAATATAGCAGTCAAGGGGAAGGGAGATTTGCCGCAAGTGATGACTCAGTCCATCATCATTTATTAATGAACAAACAAAATAAACTCAGCTCTTGGCCTGGAAAATAAAAGACATGGCTAAGGCAGGTAAAACGCACACAGGCTAGGGTAAGCAAAGCAAGGCTGTCAGAGTGTGGAATGGAGTCATGTCCTCATTTTTATGTGATACTTGTATTTTCTGTCATCAGGACATGGTCTCTAGCCCACATCCTTGCTTTTAGTTCATATTCTGGGGTTTTCTGCATTTATTATTATTTATTAGAGTCATGGTAATGTTCTATTATCCTTGCCTTAGTTCTCTGTTCTTTTTATCATTACCTCAGTCACATTTGTGCTCTCTGTATTGGTCTGTGGCTTAGTTAATGTGTTTATTTTTGCTTCAGTCTGCCTTGGTTCTCATTCTGTTGATTTCCTGATCACTCATGGCTGTTTGTTTTTGAGCTAATTAGTTCTGTCTTTATTTAAGGGGCACAGCTCGTCAGGCTATTGCTGCATCCTTGTTATTCTGTTGGCATGATTACACACTCCTGCCCGTCTTGCCAGTAATCCTAGCCTGTGAGCCTCTGTCTGCCCTGCCAAGTCATTTTGTTTTATTTCAGTCCTCGTGCTGTATTACAGTGCATCCGGTGTAATAACTGGCAGGATTAAACAGCTCACGTGCAGGGAACGATACCAGAGTAAACACACAAAGCAAACAGAGAAACCAGTTTTCACAATTTATTGATTCAAAAAGGGAGCTTCATTAAAGAAAGACACCACTCGCAAGAGGAGAACTCAGCCTGTAAGGGGAGACGAGAGCGAGTTAGAACAGGAGGGAGAGAGGTAAAGGGGAAATAGGGCAGAGCTCACGTGGGATGAATTCACAGCCCGGCAGTAGAACCCAGCATGAAACTGCGAACCAGGAGAGGATGCTGGTGGGCAGGAGTAGAGCTGGGTGAGGTGTCTGACCAGGTGGAATGATGAAGCTGAAGTGGTGATGACGATGATTGGGCAGGTGAGCGCACAACGAACCCCGGAGATGCACCACAACGATGGCAGCAACCTGGAAAAGGAGGAGAAGAGAAAGGAATTTAATAATAATTGACTGGAGAGCAAATAAACACTTACTTGCTTGTTTAAAGGCAGTATATCAAATGAGCCAGCAGTGAAGCATTGACAAATTGATCCTTATAAGTGCTGGCAGGGAAGAGGTAGCAGGTGCGTCTCATCATGCAGGTGCAGTGATTCCTTGCAGAGCTGGGGAAAGTCTTGCAGGAAAGGAGGGGGAGTGTACGCTCACCTGAATATGACAGTGCCCCCCCCCCCCCAAGGGGGGCCTCCTGGTGGTCCACTGGGCTTGTTGGGGTGAGTGCTATGAAAGGCCCGGACCATTCCCTTGTCGTGGAAGTTCGAACCGGGGATCCAGGATCTTTCTGGTCCGTTGCCCTTCCAATGGACTAGGTATTGTAGCTCTCGGCCCTGACGGTGAATGTCCAGAATCCTCTGGACCATGTAGGTGGTCTGGCCATTGAGGACCTGGGGGGGAGGAGGCTGCTTTTGGGGGGGGGGCAGAGAGGGCTGGCGGAGAGGGGCTTTACCTTGGAAACGTGGAAGGTGGGAAGAATCTGAAGCGTCAGCGGGAGCTTTAGGTGGACTGTGATGTCATTAATGACCCGGGAGATGGGGAACAGGCCCAGGAAGAGAGGGGAGAGTTTCTTAGACTCCGTCTTGAGAGGAACCTGGTCTGCCAACAACCACACATGCTGCCCGAATGAGTATTTGGGTGCCAGTGTCTGCCTGCGGTCCACATAATGGTGGTTCCGCTTGGCCAAATGGGTGAGGGCAGCTCGAGTGGCCCTCCAGAGCCAGCCGCAGTGACGTGTGTGAGCCCCCACCAAGGGGTGGTGGTGTTGCTTTATATATCAGGTCCTGCTACCAAAGCCAAGTTGTAGAAAATATGTTTTTTGAAATGGAAAACATCATGGAGTGTGTAACTGTGGAATTAATTACAACTACAAAAACATCATAATAAGTTGCATTTATAGAGCACCGGGTACCGATATTGACATTTTCAAAGAAAAATTGTCTGAGCTTTTCAGTGCAGTAGGCAATAAGAAGCTGGTATTTATTTGTGAAGACTTCAATATTGAATTATTAAATCCAAATGACCATATCCAAATAAGTGAATTCATAAATTCCATGTTTTGTATGGGTTTCTACCCTTCAATAACATACCCCTCTAGAATAACAACACATTCAGCAACGCTAATTGATAACATTTTCACAAATGTCACTGAGGGGAATGTAACTGCTGGTCTTATTGTCAATGATGTGACAGACCATCTGCCTGTTTTTGTTTCTTCACACACTGGTGTAACACATAACGCTGAAATAGATAAGGTTTTTAAACGACTTGTAACAGAAACCGCAATCAACAATCTTAGAAATGTTCTAAAAATGCAAGACTGGAGCAGTGTTTATGTTGACGACATTGATACAGCATATGGAGAACTTGTCTCTATTTTATCACAACTATATAATAAACACTGCCCTCTAGTGGTAAAGGAAACTAAAGCTAAATACAGAGATATATGCCTTGGATCACCAAGGGTCTGCAAAATGCTTGTAAAAAGAAAAACTTGTTATACAAAACGTTTCTGAAATTAAGAACTGGAAGCAGAAAAGAAATACAAGACTTATAAAAATAAACTCATTAGTATTTTAAGATCAAGTACAAAAACATATTACAGTAAATTATTGGAAAATAACAAAACTAATACATGTAATATATGGAAGGTGTTAAATAATATAACAAAGAGAGGAAAACTAAATTCCAACCACATCTCTTATTTAAATTCAATGCTTACTCAGTGTTTATGAAAGAAACAGATGAAAAAGAAATTCTTGACATTAACAAATTCAAAGACAAAAAATCAACTGATTGTAATGATTTCAGTATGTTCTTGGTTAAATGTATTATTGATTGTATTGTTAAACACTTCACTTTCAAAAACAACATGTCACTTACTGCTGGTAAATTTTCAAAGAAAATGAAAATAGCAAGAGTCATTCCTCTGTATAAGACTGGTGACAAACACTCATTGTCAAACTACAGACCCATCTCCTTGTTACCTCAGTTCTCCAAAATACTGGAAAAAATATTTGTTAATAGACTAAATGATTTCACTGATAAGCGCAATATACTCTGTGAACAACAGTATGGATTCATGAAGAACTGGACCACCTCACTGGCACTGTTTAAAAAAAGGGAAAGCAAATATGAGCTAAGAGGTAACTCTGTTTTTAATAAGCCAAAGGTTAGAACAAATACAAAGTATCATTGCATGTCTGTCACTGGAGTTAAACTGTGGAACTGTTGCTCTGAAAATATTAAAACATGTTCAACTCTGAAGCAATTCAAAAAATTGTACAAAGATGAGAAAATCTCCCAGTATCTCACTGTAAATGCTGGGAGATAAATTTGTAATAACTTAAAGGTTTTTTTTTTTTTGTCTACTTGTTCTATTTGATTTTCTTTGTTGATTTTGGGTAAAACTTAAATTTTTATGTTATTGATTTTAAAATTGTAATGGGGTAGGCTCTATATAAGCACTAGCTTCAGCCTACACCCTTTCGGTTGTTCTTTTGTGTTCTTATTGTATTGTATATGTTTATTATTATTATTATTACCGAATAAAATAAATTCAATAAATTCAATAAATTCAATGTCAGGGCTGCCTCCGGTGAATGGGAAGTGCGCCCGTCTGAAATAAGATCCTCAATGAGCTGCCCAAACCTCATCTGCTTTCAGTCCATAACTCCAATAGAGTTTTTGCGTATGACGTCAGGGGGTGTGTCGCACTGGCCCGTTAGAGTGTGCCGCCATATTGGATGGCAAGAAACAACAGCAGCAGCAGGGTGAAACAAACCACATAGCTCACGTGTACCTACAAACTTGGCAAAATGATGTACTCCTGTTGTTCCCCCTGATAAGGGGATGAGCGGGGAATTAAATTGCCGTTGTGAAATGCAAAAAAAAAAAAAAAAAAAAAGTTGGATTTTTGAATAATTACCTTCACTGATGTAATCTCTTGCTTTCTCATAACGGGCTGCACGGTGGCGCAGTGGTTTAGCACTGTGGCAGCACAGTTTACCCTCGGCCGGGGGATCGTGGGGATCATGAGACCGTGGGCTCGATCCCAGCCCCCGACCAACAGTGAGCTGTGTGGAGTTTGCATGTTCTCCCCGTGTTGCGTGGGTTTACTCCGGGATTTCTCCGGTTTCCTCCCGCATACCAAAAACATGTAGGTTTAGGGCGCACGCAGCGGCCGGTGGCTTGTCACCAGACTGCAAACCAAATCTACCTACAGGTACAAATAAGTAACAAAAAAAAAAAAAACTTTCTGAGTCGGGTCTGGTTTGGGGGCGCCTCTCTGCTTGCTACAAAGGACAATGCACACATGAAAGGGGAAAACTATTGTAAATGTGCATAAAATCAGGTACGTTTTAACGCGGCGCGCCGTGGAGAGCCTTTAAAAAAAAACAAAACACGCAGCGCGCTTCACTCACCTCCGAGTCCAAGGAGCTGCTGTTGTTTTCCGACTCGTTCACCAGCGAAGACTTCACATCATCCAGATCCCTTTACGCTGACACGTTTTCCGATATCTTTTCCTCCTGCTCCCCTTCGTCTTTGAAAGATATCATTTCATCGTTTGCCCCCAAATCATCCCCGCTGAGCAGATTACTGGCAGTCATTGTTCTGCTAATTGCTCCAGCTGTGCGCTCTGCTTGTCCGTGGGGGTTACCCCACACCCGCCACCTCCGTTCAACTGAGGCATTTCGGCACACCAGAGGAGCGCACGGGAGCAAGATTAAAAACACTTGTCTGCTGTTATGACTGCTGACAATGACTCCACTGAATCTGACACAGACATCGCAGACACAGTGTCAGAGGCCACAGTGTCAGTTGTTGAAGAGGATGATAGGGATGTTATTATGTCAGACTGTGACTGTGTGTTCTCCTCACTCATTCTGATCGCTAAACAGTACAAGTTACGCCTGGGTTGTCACAGTGCAACTGCTGCTCTTGCCATCCAAGATGGCGGCACCTACGGCGTGTTTATGTTTACCCCCGCGAGTCACGTGAATTTTACGAGCCTACGCAAAAACTCTATAGTCTGTAAGTGCTGAGTCCATCAACATAACCCAAAGTCAAATACTCAATTTTTAAACTACTAAAAACCAATCTTGAAATAAGTAGAACATACTCACATCTAAAGCACCCCAAATACTAAATACATCTTAAAACACTGTTCAGTAATGATTTTTAACCTTACAACTTTAGCAGCTTTTAACTTTTAAACTCTTAAAATACACTCCATTTTAACTATACTTTTAAACCCACATGATTTTATAAATATATGACATTTTAACCTCTTGAACTCTGTGAATTCTGCGGGCGGTCACGTCTCTGCATCTTAGTGCGTCTCAGTGTGCACTGAAAAAAACAGCTGTATTTCTGGTCTTCCAGTATAGACACAGCCTTGTTATAACCTGAGAAAAAAGCTGTGTAATATATTCATTTTTTGTGGTATTTTTACAAAATTTTGACCTGAGCTTGAAAACACTTGGTTCTGTAGGAGTCAAGAATTGAGGAGACTGGATGATTTTTCCAGCAACTGCTTTAATTCCCCATTCATCCTACGTCCTCTCTCGATCAGAGTGAAAAGAGACAGGACGCAGTCACACACATACATTTATACATTCATCTTCTAACAATACATCACACACAAAAGTCACAATACTCAGCTACATCCTTTCATCTCTAATATAACACCCAGAGTCCTTCTGTTCTCCTTTCCGACCCCCAAAGGTCAGGCCGGGTAATCTTCTCCTCTCTCCTGAGTCCCCAGGGGGTGCAGACACGTCTTCCTCTTGAGGTGTGAAGTCAATACCCATGGCTAGCTCAAAGTCTCTCTTGGCTGAATTCAGCCAGCCACATGTGAGTTACATAGGTTATAACTATGGGCTCCACATCACTCCCCCCTTCCACGCGAAAGTCTGGGCACCCACATACAGTCATACAACAGTCATACAGCATGTCACCCCCCCAACAGAATCTCACAGCAACCCAAACAACCTGACCAAAAAAACAAAAAAACCCAAAACACATCATTCTGCATGCAGCTTAGGTTTCAATCTTCTCCCGAATCTGCTGTATGCAGGTCTCCTGCTCTGTGTTGGGCCGTCCTGCTGTGCATCTGTGGAGTGAGGGAGAGAAGGGTTATTTGCTCCCCGTGGGGGGTCCCGGGGCCGCCCCTTTGGAGGCCTGCCGCGTCGAGGCACGCCCGCCGGCCGTACAGACTCGTTATGCAACACAAAAGCAGGCTTTAATCTATCAATACTAATTGTCTCCCTCCTGCCCCCCAAATCTAGCACAAAATATTTCTCCCCGGTTTCCAGCACTCAAAATGGACCGTCATAAGGTGGGTGGAGACTATGCCGCTGAGCATCGTGCCTGACAAAAACAAACTCTGCGTCTCGTAAAGCCTGGGGCACGAACACACGTGGGAAAGAGTGATGAGCGGGGCCCGGGAGCATTTCTGCTCCCGTGTTACTCAGAGACCCCCGGATCGGGGAGGGCCCTGGTGCCATGTGGTCGGGTAAAAACTCGCCTGGCAGCCTGAGCAGTTGTGCAAAGACCAATTCTGCTGGTGAGGCATCTAGATCCTCTTTGGGTGCCGAACGCAACCCCAATAAAACCCATGGTAGTTTGTTTACCCAATCTGTGTCCGTCAGTGACGCTCTGAGGGCTGCCTTCAAAGACCTGTGAAAACGCTCGCATAAACCATTGGCCTGGGGATGATAAGCGGTCGTGCGATGTACCGCCGCTCCTAAGCCGCTGGCCACTGCTGACCACAGTTCTGACGCAAATTGAGGTTCCCTATCAGACGTAATATCTGACGGGACCCTGAACCGTGCTACCCAGGCTGTTAAAAAAGCGCGTGCCACCTCTGCCGCTGTGGTCGATGTTAACGGGACCACTTCCGGCCAACGAGTGGTTCTGTCTACCATTGTCAAGAGATGCGTGAACCCTTGTGAAGTGGGCAGGGGGCCCACGAGGTCCACGTGCACATGATCGAACCTTTTAGCCGGAATGTGGAACGGTTCTAAGGACGCCTTAGTGTGTCTGTGAATCTTAGCGCGCTGGCAAGCCATGCAGGTTTTAGCCCACTCCTTCACGTGCTTGTGCAGGCTCAGCCAAACAAACTTCTCCGCCACCATTTTCACCAAAGCGTGCACCCCTGGGTGCGCTAGGGAGTGCACGGCGTCAAAAACGTGAAGGCGCCACGCGGCTGGCACCACCGGGCGCGGTCGCCCCGTGGATACATCGCAAATAAGCGGGGGGAAACCGGTTTGTAGATTTCTGCGTTCCAGCCTTAACCCTGTTGGTCCAGACAGGAGCGCGCACACGTCCGCGTCCTCGCTGTGCTCCGCCGCCATGGCTGCATAATCTATTCCCACGTGGACCGGAGCCGCGCGCGTGTCCGCGCTGTTACCGCGCTCTGGGTAAGCGGCCGCGCAATCCGTTTCCGTTTGCGGACGGGTGCTGTTACCGCGCGTGAAACAGTCTGCCACCACATTGATTTTACCGGCTACGTGCTGAATATCGGTGGTAAATTCAGAAATTGCGGCCAGCTGTCTCTGTTGCCGCCCTGACCACGGTTCTGAAGTTTTGGACATCGCAAAAGTGAGCGGTTTGTGGTCGACAAACGCGGTGAAACGCCGCCCTTCCAACCAGAACTGGAAATGGCGAATAGCCAAGTGGAGCGCCAGCAGCTCCCTGTCAAACGCGCTGTATTTTCGCTCAGCCTCGCGTAGGGACCTGCTGAAGAATGCGAGTGGTTGCCAAACCCTGGCAACCTGCTGTTCCACTACGGCCCCTATGGCCACATCTGACGCATCCGTGGTTAGCGCTATGCGGGCTGCTGGGTCTGGGTGGGCCAACAGTGCCACGTTTGCCAGTGCCCGTTTAACCTCTGTGAATGCGCGCTCCCGCTCCGGGGACCATTCAATCACATGGGAGGGCTTCTGCTTTTTGAGCGCGGTGTACAAGGGCTGCATAAGCTGCGCTGCGTGGGGTATGAAACGGTTATAAAAATTCACCATCCCCAAAAATTCTTGCAACGCTTTTACCGTTCGAGGCTGGGGAAAATCTGCCACCGCGCGTACTTTGGCCGGCAGAGGAACTGCTCCCTCCGAGGAAACGCGGTGCCCTAAAATGTCAATTTGTGCCACGCCAAAATGGCACTTGGCTGGGTTGATTATCAACCCATGCTCTCCTAACCTCTGAAAAACTGTCGTGAGGTGTTTTGCGTGCTCCTCCTCGGAGGTGCTGGCTACCAAAATGTCGTCTAAATAGACAAAAACGAAAGAAAGGTCGCGCAACACTGCATCCATCATCCGTTGGAAGGTTTGTGCGGCGCCTTTAAGGCCAAAAGGCATTCGTAAAAACTCAAAAAGCCCGAACGGGGTTATTACGGCTGTTTTGGGGATGTCCTCTGGTCGGACCGGGACTTGGTGATAACCGCGGACCAGGTCTATTTTAGAAAAAATTTGCGCCTTCGCCAAATGCACTGAAAAGTCCTGGATATGCGGAATCGGGTACCGGTCCTGCGCCGTGGCATTGTTCAACCTGCGGTAATCGCCACAACGTCTCCATGAGCCGTCAGCTTTAGGTACCATGTGGAGGGGGGAAGCCCAAGCGGACTTCAAGCGGCGAATTATGCCCAACCTTTCCAGGTTGGCGAACTCCTCGCGCGCAATGGAGAGTTTAGTTGCATCCAAGCGCCGAGCCTTCGCAAAAACGGGTGGGCCACTCGTGGTAATAAAGTGCTCCACCCCGTGCTTCGCCACCTTAGCTGAAAAAGTAGGAACTGTGAGTGCTGGGAACTGGTGTAGAAGGCTGTGAAACTTACCACCTGCTGTGGCGACGTTGGTCTGAACTGGCGGCGGGCACACCCGAGCTGCACAAGGGATAGAACAGAAAGAGAGTGCATTTACTAGTAGCTTGTTGGCAAGATCAACTAACAAACCATGTGAACACAGAAAATCAGCACCTAACATATTGAAGCTCACTGCCGCCACGATGAAATTCCACTCATAGGCGCGGCCGTGGAAGGACAGAGACAAGGTTCTCTCTCCGTACGTCTTGATGCTGGAGCCGTTGGCCGCTGTCGCTCCGTCTCCGCGGGGTCCCGCGACCCGATCAGCATAGGTGGCAGTGATGAAGCTCCTCTGGGCTCCGGTGTCCACTAGGAATTGCCGCCCGGAGCCCGCGTCCGTAAGGTAAAGCAGCTTGTTCCGTTCGCCGAGAGTGGAAGCTGCTAACGACTCACGGCCCGATCGTTTCCCTGCTTTTTTGAACTTGCAGGGCGGGATGCATTTGTGCGCCTTCCCAGCGAAACGTCGATGGTAAAAACAGAGGCCGTCATCTCCCCTGCCACGGAATCTCGCCGCTGCTGTCACCGCTGGGGTGGTCACTGCCGTCTCTGGCTCCACACTGCCCCCGGCCGCTGCGCCGAGGTCTGCCGCTGCCACGGAAGCCTCTGGTTCCTCGCAGGCGTTGAGGAGCCGCTCCGCCTCTTGGGCCAGGTCGCGGAAGTCCTGCTGGGTCAAACATCTCCTGCTGGACAGGGAACCTCTCGTGTGCGCTGGGAGGGTTCTCAGGAAAATATGTTTGAAAAGGAACCCGTTGTCGTCCGTCCCGATCATTTGCAGCATGTCCTCCATGAGGACAGTCGGCCTGCGTCCACCTCTGTCGCGCAGGTCCAGCAGCTGCCTGACTGTTGCTTCAGACGATGGCACGAAGCTCCTGATGAGGGTGGCTTTCAGCGCGTCGTATTTGCCGGCAGCGGGTGGTTGCTGCAGCAGGCTCCGCACACACCGAGCCGTGCGGCTGTCGAGCGTCGCGATGACATTATGGAATTTAATGTCATCCGCTGAAACTCCCCCGAGCAGGAACCGCGACTCCACATGCTGGAACCACGAGTGCGGGTCGCTTTGCCAGAACTCGGGGAGCTTAATCAGTCTTGTGCCCCTGCTGGCATTCCCCGGTGAATCCGGGTCTGAGCGGCTATCTTCCAGCTCTTCCATATCGATCACGAGGCTGTCCTCCAGCCTCGGCGTGCTCAGATTCATGCGTAGGTCACCAATTGTAGGAGTCAAGAATTGAGACTGGATGATTTTTCCAGCAACTGCTTTAATTCCCCATTCATCCTACGTCCTCTCTCGATCGGAGTGAAAAGAGACAGGACGCAGTCACACACATACATTTATACATTCATCTTCTAACAATACATCACACACAAAAGTCACAATACTCAGCTACATCCTTTCATCTCTAATAGAACACCCAGAGTCCTTCTGTTCTCCTTTCCGACCCCCAAAGGTCAGGCCGGGTAATCTTCTCCTCTCTCCTGAGTCCCCAGGGGGTGCAGACATGTCTTCCTCTTGAGGTGTGAAGTCAATACACATGGCTAGCTCAAAGTCTCTCTTGGCTGAATTCAGCCAGCCACATGTGAGTTACATAGGTTATAACTATGGGCTCCACAGGTTCTACATTTCTGTTGCGTTTTCCAGCCAGTATCTGACAGCTGTATGTTATTTGCAAGCATTTGTATCTAAAAAAACACCCAGGCGAACTTTCTTGTTACTCAGTGGCAGGAGCACTTAGAGAGATTATGACTGTTTTGCCAAAAAATTAAGAGTATTTTCTTTTAAATGAGACTAACCCCATGAAGATGCTGCAAAGGGTTGAAGAACAGCTTTTGATTTACTTTGGGTACGTTATTTTTAGGCGTTTTTAGGGAAGTTGAACAGAGTTCAACAGGTTAACTTACATTTCAAACACACAATTTTTTAACACATCACATTTAACCTAAACTTGGTCAAATGACTTTCCAAATGCAACTACAGAATCAGAATCAGATTTATTGCCATTGTTCATGTAGTACACAAACTAGGAATTTTTCTCGGTGCAATGGTGCAACATAAAACATGATAAAATAAAAGAAATAAACTATACATGCAATAAAGTGTAGAATAAGAGTGAGTAATACTGGTCAGCAGTTAAAATATATTAGCGAGCAGCAGATAATGTGGAGAACCATATAGTGCAGTCGGTAATGTAGGAAGAAAACAGAGATGATTGACATGAGTCTGGTTGAGCTGCTGTACATAGTGCACGAGAGTCAATAAGTCACTTAGTGTTCAGCAGTCTGATGGCAGAGGGGAAGAAGCTGTTCATGTGATGGGAGGTTTTAGTCTGGATGGACCGAAGTCTTCTACCTGAGGGAAGAGGGGCAAACAGTACGTGACCAGGGTGTGAGTGATCGGCTATGATCCGGCCAGCACGCCTCCGGGTCCTGGAGATGTACAGATCCTGGAGAGATGGGAGCTTGCAGCCGATCACCTTCTCAGCAGTGCTCACGACGCGCTGCAGCCTTAGTCTGTCCCTGGCAGTGGCTCCTGCGTACCACACGGTTATGGAGGTGGTGAGGATGGACTCGATGATGGCTGTGTAGAACTGCACTAACATCTTGGTGGGTAGCTTGAGCTTCCTCAGCTGCCGCAGGAAGAACATCCTCTGCTGGGCCTTTTTGATGAGGGAGCTGATGGTCGGCTCCCACTTGAGGTCCCTGGTGATGGTGGTGCCTAGGAAGCGGAAGGAATCAGCAGTGGTGATGGGAGAGCCTGTGAGGGTGAGGGGGGGCAGAGGGGTTGTGACTTTCCTGAAGTCTACAATCATCTCCACTGTCTTCAGAGCGTTCAGCTGCAGGTTGTTGTTGTTGCACCAGGACACCAGCTGGGCCACCTCTCTCCTGTAGGCGGACTCGTCGCCGTTGGAGATGAGCCCGA
The DNA here is from genome assembly GCA_020510985.1 of Pholidichthys leucotaenia. Taxonomy (NCBI): domain Eukaryota; kingdom Metazoa; phylum Chordata; class Actinopteri; order Cichliformes; family Pholidichthyidae; genus Pholidichthys; species Pholidichthys leucotaenia. Next base: position 35,682,007 of record CM035848.1, read on the forward strand.
TGAGGGTGGTGTCGTCCGCAAACTTGATCAACTTGACAGACTGGTGGCTGGAGGTGCAGGAGTTGGTATAAAGGGAGAAGAGTAGGGGGGAAAGTACACAGCCCTGGGGTGATCCGGTGCTGATGCTAGCAGAGTCTGAGACAGTCTTTCCCAGCCACACACGCTGCCTCCGGTCCGTCAGGAAGTCGGTGATCCACCTGCAGAGGGAGTCAGGCACGTTGAGCAGGGACAGCTTGTCCCGGAGCAGAGCGGGGCGGATGGTGTTGAATGCGGAGCTGAAGTCCACAAACAGGATCCTGGCGTAGGTTCCCGGGGAGTCCAGGTGCTGCAGGATGGAGTGGAGGGCCAGGTTGACTGCGTTGTCTACAGACCTGTTGGCTCGGTAGGCAAACTGCAGCGGGTCCAGGAGAGGGGTGGTGATGGACTTGAGGTGGGGCAGGACCAGGCGCTCAAAGGACTTCATGACTACAGAGGTGAGTGCTACATGTCTGTCGTCATTAAGTCCAGTGATCCATGGCTTCTTGGGGACAGGGATGATGGTGGAGGATTTGAGGCAGAGCGACACGTGGCATAGCTTAAGGGAGGTGTTAAAAATGTCTGTGAAGACAGGAGCCAGCTGTTTCGCACAGTGTCTCAGGGTGGAGGGAGACACGCCGTCCGGACCGGGGGCCTTGCGCGGGTTCAGTCTGGAGAACTGTTTGAGCACGTCCTGCTCACTGATGACAAGGGCAGGGGGGGAGGAGGGGGGGCGCCTTTGATGAAGTAGGGATCATGGAGGCTGTGGAGCTGGAGAGAGGGGGGGAGTTGGACACAGATGACGAGGTGTCAAAACGGGCATAGTGTTGGGACAGTCTTTGACAAAGGGCTTTGTCATCCTGACCTTTAGGAGCCTGAGGCTGATAGTTGGTGATTTGCCTCAGTCCTCTCCACACAGAAGCCGAGTCATTAGCAGTGAACTGCTGCTGAAGTCTCTCAGAATACACAGATTTAGCTCTCTTCAGCTCTCTGTTAAACCGATATTTAACCTCCCTATAGCAGTCCCTGTCTCCACTTTTCAGCGCTGCTTCCTTCTCCTTCCTGATCTGTCTGAGCTTAGCAGTGAACCAGGGCTTGTCATTAGAGTACCTTACCCTGGTGCGCGATGGAAGAATGTCCTCCTCACAAAAATGGATATAAGAGTTCACAGTGTCCGTGTATTCATCCAGATCATGCGTGGCTCCCTTAAACATGCCCCAGTCAGTTATTTCCATGCACGTTTCCAGCTTCTCCTCAGCTTCACTGGTCCATTTCTTCGTAGTGCTCACAACAGGTTTGGTGAGCTTCAATCTCTGTCTGTATGTGGGAATGAGGTGGACCATCACGTGATCAGATAATCCCAGCGCAGCGCGGGGAACAGCGCGATATGCGTCTTTCACTGTGGTGTAACAGTGATCCAGCGTGTTTATTCCTCTGGTGGGGCATTTAATAAACTGTTTGTAGCGGGGGAGATCGTGGCTCAGATTACTCTGGTTAAAGTCGCCAACCACAATAACCAGAGAGTCTGGAAAAATCCGCTCTATGTGTTGGATGTGATCCGCGAGCACGCGCTGAGCTTCGCACGTGTCCGCGTCGGGAGGGATGTACACAGCGGCGAGGATGAATGAGGCAAACTCCCGCGGGGAATAAAATGGCTTGCAGTTAATAAAAAGAAATTCCAGGGCGGGAGAACAGTGTTTGGAAATTACCGTTACATCAGAGCACCAGCTGCTGTTGATGTAAAAGCAGACTCCGCCTCCTGTGGTCTTGCCGGAGAGCTCTGTGTCACGATCAGCACGAAACAGCTGAAATCCCTCGAGGCGCAGCGCGCTGTCCGGTGTGTTTTCCCTGAGCCAGGTCTCGGTAAAGCAGAGGGCAGCCGAGGAAGAGAAGTCCTTAAAACGCATCAGCAGTCTCAGTTCATCTACCTTGTTAGAGAGAGAGTTGGTATTGGACAGAAGTATGCCAGGCAACGCCGTGCGCATGCCTCTCCTGCGGAGCCGAACGAGAGCGCCCGCTCGTCTTCCTCTCTTTCGCCGTCTCACTTTCCGAGCCAAGCAATGAACCAGATCGGCGGCAGGAGCTAAAAAAACTGGGAGTAGGTCCGTGGGAGTGAAAGTCCTGATATTTAGAAGTTCTTCACGGGTATAAGAGCAAGCAGACACACAATTGACAAACAAAAACAAACAAAGGGCGCAGCGAAGCACCATGGCGACCACTGTGGGCGCCATCTTGGATAGAAATTGGTGGTGGATCCCTGGACCACTGAACATTGCTGATATCATCACGCGCGGCGCTGGTCCAAAAGATTTGGATGAAAATTCACCATGGCAGCAAGCACCAGAGTTCCTGAGTCTACCAGCTGATGAGTGGCCAATTAAATCTGCAAAGGATGTATCAGCCACTGCCAGAGAGAGTGTTGGAAAAATGCAGAAGAAATCATTTGTTGCCGCAAAGACACATATCACAAATGGACATACAAAGACACATATCACAAATGGATGCTCACCGGCTCCTTCTTTCTTGCTTGAAACAATCTTTAGTCCTGCAGTCTTTTCCAAAGTCCAAGTTCTCCAACCATTTCTCTCACACACTGCTTACTCTCCACTGCCCTGTGAGTAACTACCTCCAAACTCCCTTAATCACCAGATCATTCCCACCTGGTGCAATCAACCAGCTGCCCTCAGGCTGGGAAGCACACCCAGATCTAAAGCACTCGGGCAGAGAGGGTGTGGCCTGCAGCTCAGCTCAACACCTTCCACTCGATCTTCCCACAGAAACCGTTGGAAAGATTGCACACAGTGAACTAGAGTTCAGAGATTTCCTCCTGGGCCTCCTGCCTGCTCCTCCACTGGCAGTAGGACCACCAAACGCCAGACGTCCCGGTGAAGAATTGTGGACTGAAGGTCCCTCCGAATGCTGGAGGCAGGATGCTTGGATGCTGATGTTGCAGGCCTCACCTCAGGAACACAGGAGCTTGCCACAACTCTAACATTCACATCCCATACAATGCCTCTGGGGTCTGGGTTGACACTGATGACTCTCCCAAGCTTAAAATGACCCCTCAATGCATTCTGGTCTCACAGCCAAACAATATCTCCAACTGCAACGTTCCTCTGTGTGGTGTGCCATTTACTCCTCACGAAGAGATTAGGACCAGCAAGTTGGCTCCAGGACCTCCAGAATTTATTTACCTGGTGCTGCATTTCCTGAAGTCTCTTACAGGGATAGCTTGCCAAGTTGAATGTTTTCCAGTCACCACTTGATGATGCTTGTACCAACAGAAGTGTATTGGGTGTAATGTACTGTACGGTGTCTTCATGGCTCTGCACCCTGGCATCAATGGGACGCTCATTAGAAAGATTAGCGGCTAGCTGAAGTGTTGTCTGAAGTTCGCTGTAACTGAGCCCCGAGTCTCTTCCCAGGCTCTGGAACGCCTTTTTCACAATCCGAACAGCTTCTTCAGCAGAGCCATTTCGATGAGGTGAATCAGCTGGCTGGATTTTCCAATGCCAGTCGGTTCTATTTTGAGCTGAAGTCTCCTCCACAGCAGACCTGTCGAGGCCATCCAAAAACTGATACAACTCTTTCAGAACAGGCTTGGCACCGACAAAATTGGTCCCTGGATGGGACCAAATCTTCTTAGGATGCCCTCGAATTGCTGTAAACCTCTGATAAGCCATCAGAAAGCTTTCAGTCGACATGGTGTTGGTCAGCTCTGTGTGGATTGCTCTACTGGCCATACAGCAAAATACAACTCCCAAAACCTTCATTGTGACTCTCTTCCTCACATCATCTTTGACCAGATAAGGTCCAAACAGGTCAACTGCTGTGAACTCAAATGGGGATGCTGGCCCAGTTCTCTCTTGAGGCAGATCACCCATCACTTGCTGGCATCTTCTAGCTCTGGCTTTCTTGCAAATCACACAGTTTTCAATGACTTTTTGAGCAATTCTTCGTCCATTGATGACCCATGCTCTCTTTCTCACCTTCAATAGAGTTGCAGCCACTCCCTCATGACCCTTGCTGTGAACTTCACGAACCAACAGAGTTGCGACCCAGGCACTGTAAGGTGTGAGGGGGACACCAACTTTGTCTTCATTAAAAGGCTGGACTCTCCCACCACAAACCAGTAGCCCAGTTTCTTCCTCTTTGAAGACTACCAGATGGTCTATTGTGGTAGTTGGAAAGATCACACCCTCTTGTGCAGCAAGGAAAAGGTCTCTTAAAGCATCACATTTCTCCTCTCGGCGCCACACCAGTAGGCTGCCTTTTGCAACAGCGGCTCGATTCCGAGTTTTTTTTTTCCCTTCCTCTCTCTTTTGATCACTTTTTTTTTTTCACCCCACTTATATCACGGACACACAGATCGTCCCAAATGTCTCCTGAGCCGGTGGACGGAGCCACTGTTTATAGCAGGATACGATACAACAGGGAAGAGCTGCTAGCATTTAACCGCCACCCGGTCCCACTGGAAAAACTCGACATACCGAGAGAACTGAGGCGAAAACGCCGCGGCTGCCGGGCTGGAGTAAGGCGGAGGACAAAAAATATAAGGTACAGACCCTCCCTTCCATCTGTTGTCATGGGAAATGTACGGTCGATACTGGGAAAGTTAGATGAGCTAGCGGCTATCTCCCGTTATGATAGCACTTACCGGGAGTGCTCTCTCCTTTTGTTTACTGAGACGTGGCTAACTGAACTAGCAGCAGATGCTAACATTGAGCTGGAGGGTTTTCACATGATACGAGCTGACCGAACACCAGAGAGTGGCAAAACTAGGGGCGGTGGAGTGATAATGTATGTTAACAACAACTGGTGCAGACCGGGACATATCACTGTTAAACAACGACACTGCAGCAAAGACATTGAGTTGCTAGCTGTTAGCATGAGGCCTACATATCTCCCGAGAGAACACTCACACGTGATCTGCATTGTTGTTTATGCAAATCCGACGGCGAACGCTGGGACAGCGCGTGACGTCATCCATTCAGTAACCAGCAGGCTGCAGACAGAACACCCAGATGCTCTTCTCCTCATCTCAGGCGATTTCAACCACGTTTCATTGTCTCCCATTCTGCCCACTTTCACCCAGTATGTCACATGCCACACTAGAGACAATAAAACACTGGATTTGTTCTACGCAAACACTAAGGAGGCGTACACCTCATCACAACTCCCCCCACTTGGGAGATCGGATCACAACTTGGTTCATCTCCGACCGGTGTACAAACCCCTAGTGCACAGACAACCTCCGGCCATGCACACTGTGGAGTTATGGTCTGAGGAGACAATGGACACTCTAAAGGACTGTTTTGAAGCCACTGCCTGGAAGCAGCTCTGCGATCCACATGGTGAGGACATCGATGGCCTCATTCACACCTTCACGGGCTACCTCAGCTTCTGTGTGGACAAATCCGTTCCCACCAAGACCATACGGCGTCACTCAAACAACAAACCCTGGATCAACCCTGAGATAAAAACACTTCTGAGAGAGAAGAAGAGGATCTTCAGGTCGGGGAACAGGGAGATGCTGAAGTCCGTACAGAGGGAGCTGAGTAGAAAGATCAGAGAAGGCAAGGACAGCTTCAGGAAGAAGATGGAGGACAAGCTGCAACAGAGCGACATCAGCGGGGTCTGGAGAAACCTCAAAACCATCTCGGGGCTCCAGAATACCTCCCCCCAGGCCACGGGGGGCAGGGAGTGGGCGAACAACCTGAATCTGTTTTTCAATAGATTTGACCAACCGCCCTCCCCCCTGTCTGCACAACAACCACTGCTGCCTCTAAGAAATCAAGTCCTGCTGCCCACTCCCCACTCCACCGACACCCCCCCCCCTCCCAACACACAGCCCCCCATCCTGACCCTGACCAAGACCCAGGTGAGGACGGAGCTGAGGAAGATCAAGGCGAGGAAGGCGTCGGGACCGGACGGCATCAGCGCAAAGCTCCTCAAGTCCTGTGCAGACCAGCTGTGTGGGATTGTGACGTATATCTTCAACATGAGCCTGAAACTGGGGAGGGTACCACAGCTGTGGAAAACATCTTGTGTGGTACCTGTACCAAAAACTTCCCACCCCAAAGACCTGAACAGCTTCAGACCGGTGGCCTTGACGTCCCACTTGATGAAGACCCTGGAGAGACTGCTCCTTGCTCATCTCCTGCCCCCTGGTGGAACCAGCGATGGATCCACTCCAGTTCGCCTACCAGCATGGCATTGGGGTGGAGGATGCGGTGATCTTCCACCTTCACCGTTCTCTGTCCCACCTGGAGAACCCCGGGAATATGGTGAGGATCATGTTCTTTGACTTCTCCAGTGCTTTCAACACCATCCAACCGATGATCCTGAAGGACAAGCTGCTGCGCGCAGGGGTGGACCAGCACCTGTCATCATGGATCCTGGACTACCTCACGAACCGGCCTCAGTTTGTGAGAACCCGGGACTGTGTTTCCGACACGATCATCAGTAGCACGGGGGCCCCCCAGGGAACGGTGCTGGCTCCCTTCCTGTTCACTCTTTATACTGCGGACTTCTCACACAACACAACACATTGCCATCTACAGAAGTTCTCTGATGACTCTGCGATCGTTGGTCTCATCTCCAGCGGAGATGAAGCTGAGTACAGAGGGCTTATCCAGGACTTTGTGGACTGGTGCCATCGGAACTGCCTCCAGATCAACGCGAGGAAAACTAAGGAGCTGGTGGTGGACTGCCGCAGGCATGGGCAGCCCCTCACAGCACCAGTAAATATACAGGGAACAGACATCGAGATGGTGACATCCTATAAGTACCTGGGTATTCATCTGAACAATAAACTAGACTGGTCACACAATACTGACGCACTCTACAAGAAGGGACAGCGCAGGCTGTTCCTGCTGAGGAGACTCAGGTCTTTTGGTGTACAAGGGGCGCTGCTGAAGTCATTCTATGACACGGTGGTGGCATCAGCCATCACTTTTGGAGTGGTCTGCTGGGGCAGTGGCATTACTGCAGCCGATAGGAAGAGACTGAACAAACTGATTAAGAAAGCTAGCTCTGTCCTGGGGCAGCGCCTTGATCCGATGGAGGAGATAGGAGAGAGAAGGACGGTGGCTAAACTGTCATCTCTGCTGGAGTCCGAGTTCCACCCTATGCAGGACATACTGGATGCACTGAGGAGCTCATTTAGCAGCAGACTACATCATCCCAGGTGCACAACCGAGAGGTTTCGTAGGTCCTTCCTACCAACGGCTGTCAGACTGTACAACCTAAGCAGGGCTGCTCGCAGAGATAGCAAAAAGACGTAACAAACTAATAGTTTTTTTTGAATGCAAAAGATGCAATAGACTTACACAATGGTCCTCTCCGGCATACAACTAGGAACATACCGGTCGCTATGGAGGGTGAGAATATGTATGGGCACATAATCATACCATGTAGGATAACTAAATAGACGGTTATGCTGTTTCATCCCACCTAGCAACAATGCTCTGCACTGTGTGTGTTTATATATTTACATATTTATTCCATCTAGCTACAATGCTCAGCACTGGGTGTGTTTATATTTATATATCTATATATTTATTCCATCTAGCTACAATGCTCCGCACTGTGTTTTTATATATCTACATATTATTCCATCTAGCTACATTGCTCCGCACTGTGTGTGTTTATATACTTGCATATTTATTCCACCTAGCTGCAATGCTCCGTACTGTGGGTGTTTATATATTTACATATTTATTCCATCTAGCTACAATGCTCTGCACTGTGTGTTCATATATTCATATATTTATTCCATCCAGCTACAATGCTCTGCACTGTGTGTCTGTGTGTGTGTGTGTGTGTATATATATATTTTATAGTAATATGTACATATGTATATTAGCTGCTCTTGCTTGCTTGTTTTTTTTCTTGCCTTCTGATTGTTGCTCTGAGTGTTGCTATCCCTGTGCTGTTGCAATCCTGGAATTTCCCCGTTGTGGGACTAATAAAGGCTTATCTTATCTTATCTTATCTTGGTGCTCCGTTGCAGTGATGACCCTGGCTGATGAACCGCCTCCCACTTTGGGGTTCCCAGGATCTTATTTTTAGCCTGCAAAACATTTTGCTGCCCTCCAGACCCGAGTGACTGTCTTAACCAGGTGAGCCAAATTGCTGAACCATCCTTCATCCATTAGGTTTCGGACTACAGCACCAGCAGGTGTCCTCCGACGCTCCAGATCTGGTGGCTCTTTCTTCACCTGAGCGCTTGTGAGTGCGGCAACAAATGATTTCTTCTGCATTTTTCCAACACTCTCTCTGGCAGTGGCTGATACATCCTTTGCAGACTTAATTGGCCACTCATCAGCTGGTAGACTCAGGAACTCTGGTGCTTGCTGCCATGGTGAATTTTCATCCAAATCTTTTGGACCAGCGCCGCGCGTGATGATATCAGCAATGTTCAGTGGTCCAGGGATCCACCACCAATCCTGAAGTTGTGTGCTGCTTTGGATTTCTCCAATCCTGTTGGCGAAAAAGGTCTGAAAGCCATAGCTCTCATGTTGAATTGCACCAAAGACTGTTTGGCTGTCATCAAAGTGATACCATTGCTTGACTTGAATTGGGCTATGTTGCTCAAAGTACTTCTTCAACCGGGCGGCAAATACTGCTCCACAAAGCTCTGCCTTGACTACTTCCCCCTTGTGGTCTAAAGGAGTTAGTTTAGCTTTAGACTCCACCAGCCTCACCATACAACCTTGGTCACAGGCCCACCGCAGATACAGGACGGCAACCATAAGCATGCTTGCTGCCATTGCGTTAGGTTCAGCCAGTGCACCCACTGGCGTCAGAGCTCTGTGAAACTTGACCTTACTCAGCTGGGCATATTCTTCAAAGAGGCTGATGGTATCTTCTCTGAGCTTTCCTGATAGCGCAAGGTCCCAAGTATCTTTGATGGTGCTGCACTTGGGTTTGGCCTCCTGAATGCTCGCTGAACCAAAATGGTCCCCTTTCTGCCTTTACAGGCGTCGTCAGACCAATCGGGTCATACAGTCCAGAAACTTGGCTGAGTAACTCTCGTCATGTCAGTGGGTCTGGCATCTGGGCTCTCACCTGGTTCCAATTGAAGGTCCTGGCTGTGTCTCATTTTCTTCTTCCTCCTTGAGAAATTTATCCCAACCATGACATAAAGCTTATCATCCTCCAGGGAGTAGCCAAGGCCAAGAGCTTTATTGTCCTCCTCTTTGAACTGATTCGGCAGAATCACAGTCTTTGGAATAGCCACCTGTTCCTGTTTTCCAGCAAACTCCCTCCTACTTTAGCCAGAGAAGACCCACGGCTTCAACTTGAACCCTCCTGCTTTCAGGATCTGCTCTACATTTTCTGTAATGAAAGTGGAAGAAGATGGATGGATGGATGGACTTTGAGCTGGTCTAAGTTGTCATGAGAGGTTAACAAGTCATCGACATACATATATAGCTGTCCTCCTGCAGCACTCGAAGCCCTTCCTCAAGATGGCTGAACTTGGGGAGATTAGCCGTCTCTCTCATGGCGAGTTTGAGCAATACAACCTGCTGGCTTATCTCCAATGTTAACTCGTGACTGCATTTTCACCCAGCTCCTCCTCTTCAGAGCCACGCCACAGGAACCTATGCAAATGCACCTCTTGGTCTTCAAGCCACACTGAATTTGTACATTTTCTTTATGTCTCCCAACGCAGCAAAAGCTCCCCTCCGGAATTTGAGAAGCACAGCTACGGATGGAATTGAGAACGTCTGGGCCTTTTAAGCAGGAGATCATTGAGACTCAGCCCTCTGCACTTTTGGACTACTGTTCCAGACCAGTCTCACCGGAGTTGTAACGGGAGTGTGGGATGGTGCGATGAGGTGGCATGATGTACCATACTGACCAGTCCATGCATAAGGACGTCTTTAGGCAACTTCATTGCGGCCCGGCGCTCGACCATCTCATGAATTTGCGCAGCATAGGCAGCCATTCTACTCTGGCTCCCTAGCCAGCTGCCTCTCAGTCCTGAGGGAATGTGACTCCAACTGCACTCCTGTTGCTTGGTAATGAGGCTGGATCTGCTATCCGGGGTACTTGGTGTGTCATTGAGGGCCTCTCACTGTGATCATCAGCGCTACATATGTGAGGCCACTCTTTAACCACCTCCAGCTACCTTTCTACAGCGAGGTCATTTCCTTGCCACCTGGCTGGCAGTTCCACAGCGACAGCCCTCACAATCTCGGGATGCAACCAGCGCCAATACTATCCCATTTCCACCACTCGAGGAAGTTGAAGTAGTAGCTGCACAACTAGATTGATGAGGTTGGACGACAATTGAGGCTTGCTGCTGGCTTTGTGGAGGATAAATGGGGACTGCGCAGGTATGTTCTTCATACTTTACAGCAGCAGTTCTCATAGACCTTGCGAAGTGCGTTCTTGATGTGTGGCTGATACAGTGACCTCTTCAAACAGCTCAGATGAGTGCCCACAACTGACTTTCCCATATGGTCCATCACACAGCACGAGGGTCCCCCACTGTGTGAATCTTCTGCAGAGCCAGCTGACCCTCCTTGTGACTTACAAGGAGCTGAATCTCCCATTGGTACTTACCAGGTCACTGAGCGGGACATCTGGGAAGAACTCTTGCAGTTTTTTGGCTGACACATGTCTGTGGATATCTGCAATGCTGTCTAAGCCATAGCAAATCAGCTGGTGGGACTTTAGAGTACCTCTTGAGGTGTTAATACGAATTTTCAGGAGGTACTGCTGTTGTTTTAACATAAATTTTCATGCCTCCTACACCATGGACCACAAGCGTGATGTCTTCACTTCTAAGATTAAGCTGACCTGCTGCCTCATGGTGATATAATTGGTGTCAGAAGCTAGGTCGATTAGGGTCCCAATTTTCTGCCCAGCATTAGCTGTTACCTCCAGCAGCATCATGATGACAGGCCACTCCGCTAAGCCGCTCTCTGCCGAAGACTTGAGTGACTCTTTGCGACATGGGAGGTGCTCGCTGCTGTGTTGCAGAATGCATCCTGGCATTGTTGGGCTAATCAGGCGAGAGGTTTCTGAAGAATTCTTCCTGGGCCTCATTGTAATTCCTCTTATTGCCACCTCCCATTGTACTGCCTTTGCTCCTCTCTGGGCCGTGCTGCCTCTGATGCTCCAGCATTGGACACAGATAGTAGTGATAGTCTGTGGCTCTCTTGCCCTCACACTCAGAGTTTTGCAGCAGGAATGAAGTCTTGCAGTGATCTGTCGTCACCATGGACCTCCAGACATTTCAAGCAGGCTCCAGCTTTTGCACTGCATCCTTCTTCTCTGTGAACTTGAGCACACGGAACCTTTTAGCAGAAGTACAGCTTTTTTCTTATGCTTGATGTCCCCACAGACAACGCATCTGAGAGATGGTTACTTGACTGGTTTGAGACTCTGGTTCTGGCTTGCCTTTGCTCAGTATCGGGTTCTCTTTCCTGGTGGCTCTTCATCCCTCAATTGATCAGCTGTTCATAGATGCTCTCTTGACTCTTGAGGAAAGCCAGAAGACTGTCAAAGTGCTTCCTCTGGTTCGGCACGATCCTCTCAGCTGCATAGAGAAGCCACTATTTCTTCAACGCATCAGGAAGCTTGCTTTCAACTGACTGTCACCAGAGGGTTTTTAAAGCACCAGTGTCCACCAAGGTCACTCAGGTCTTCAAGGGCTTTCTCAACAGCTTGGATGAAGCTCAACAATTTTCCTGGGCTGGTGACTTGACAGCTGGAAGTCTCTGGAGCTCCTCAACTATTTCAATAGTGATTGCAGTTTGGGCTTCCAAACCGGTTCTCCAGGACACAAAAGATGTCATCTGCTGTACTGTAGGTCATCAGCCGAAGATCTCTCATTATTTTCTCATCCAAACTGTCAAGAAGCTGGAACTTTTTGACTTCCTTTGACCCAGTGAGCTCTCTTTGCTTCGGATGGGCCTCCCAGTCTCTTTTTCCAGCGATGAAAGTCTTGCCTGATGCCAATAAACTTGGGGAGGGAGGTTGGCTTCAGTCTAATGGCTGATGTTGGGTAGCATATGGAAGCTGCACTCAAAACTCTTTTGGCGTCTTTAGCCTTTGCTTGAATAAACTCTGCTTTTCTTGACACCAACTTAAGAATGAACTGCTCAAGCGCTCGTACATGCAGCTGGAAGTCTTTCTGCTCAACAGGAGGGGCCCTACACTTACACTGTGTGTATAGCTCTTTTGCCTTCTTAACCAGACTTTCCATGTAATCAAACATGAAGTCAATAGGCCTCCTTATTTCCGCCGAGTTCAAAGGAAATCACACTCTTTACTTCTCCTCTGCAGCTTTTACCACCATCATCAGTTCCTCCTCTCCAAAGTTGGCTCAAAGTGTCCTTTGGATGAGGTCCTTCAGCTCTTTCAGTTTCATTTCACACTCACTCGCAGTTTTCCCAACATCGGCCTTTTGCTGCTCGCTCAACCCGGGAACTTCTTCAGGATCTGTATCTAGCTCCGCATCTCCAAGGTACTGGGCCTCCACATCATCATTGGCTTCCATGACTTTGTTGGCCTCAACTATGAGCTTTTTGAAACTGTCTCTGAGCTCCTCTTCGGACATTATGGCGTGCATTCGGACAATGTTGTTGGCCAGCCGGGAAAATTGCCGCTTCATAGCTGTTCTATTGGCTTTGAGCTGCTCCAGTGACTTTGAGTCAGCCATCCTCTTTCCCGACAGGATTGAGTAAGAAGCTATTCAGTGTGTTACCAGGCCTCTGGACTTCCAGGCCAGGCCAGTTGCTGGTCAGGGTTCTCTGTTCCAGTCTCCACAGCGGTTTTTCACTGTCAAGTAGCCCTCACCCCTGTGAGGTTTGACCAGCAGTTTCCCCACTTGAATGGGAAGACTTGACTTCGGAAGATAGACTGGAAGTCACTCAGTGACCAAGACTCAACTTTTCCTTTTCTTTCCTTTTATTTTTTGAAAAGTCATCAAGGCCAAGCACAGGCCAAGCACAGCCAAGCACAAGTGAAAAAAACTTTAAATACAACACAATAGAGGGTCAAGGAAAATGTAATCCAAGAACCGATAATAAATTAACATAACCCAAAGTCAAATACTCAATTTTTAACTACTAAAAACCAATCTTGAAATAAGTAGAAAATACTCACATCTAAAGCACCCCAAATACATCTTAAAACACTGTTCAATAATGATTTTTAACCTTACAACTTTAGCAGCTTTTAACTTTAAACTCTTAAAATACACTCCATTTTAACTATACTTTTAAACCCACATGATTTTATAAATATGACATTTTAACTTACATTTCAAACACACAATTTTTTAACACATCACATTTAACCTAAACTTGATCAAATGACTTTCCAAATGTAGCTACAAAGACACATATCACAAATGGATGCTCACCGGCTCCTTCTTCCCTGCTTGAACAAGCTTTAGTCCTGCAGTCTTTTCCAAAGTCCAAGTTCTCCAACCATTTCTCTCACACACTGCTTACTCTCCACTGCCCTGTGAGTAACTACCTCCAAACTCCCTTAATCACCAGATCATTCCCACCTGGTGCAATCAACCAGCTGCCCTCAGGCTGGGAAGCACATCCAGATCTAAAGCACTCAGGCAGAGAATGTGTGGCCTGCAGCTCAGCAAACAGTGTCGACAGGGAATGGCAGCCCTGTCGAACCACTACATCCCTAGAGCTAAAGCTCCTATGTTGTTGTCCCTGGGCAAAAGGCTCCTTTGTGTTATCCAAAGCAAAGGGCCCCAATGTTGTCTTCTGAGTTTGTAACTCCCTTGTTGTTTTCTTTTGAGGAAGGGGCTCCAATGTTAGCTCCCAAATTTAAGGGTGTGATATTTCACTTTCTGAGCTTAAAGGTTTTTGTTGCACTTCCTGAGTTTTAGAGGCCTTATGTTGTCCTTCTTCTGAGGTTAAAAAGTTTTCTTGTGAGCAAGAACCCCCAGCATTATCTCCAGAGTCCTAATGCTCCTACATGCTTTTTTCCAGAGCAAAGGGCTCCCATTTTGTTTTGTTCTGAGCAAGAGTCTCCCAAATGGGTTTTCCCTTCAGGACAGGAAGTTCTCATGTTATCATGTACTCCTGAAATTCGGGTTCCTTTTTTGTCTTTGTCACTTCCAGAGGTTAAAGGTTCTATGTTGTCACCTCTTGAGGTCAAAGTTTACATGCTATCACCTCTTGAGGTTAAAGGGTCTATATTTTCACCTTCCAAGATTAAAGGTTCCATGTCAACACCTCTTGGGGTTAAAGCGTCGATGTTGTCATCTTTTGAGTTTGAGGGTTTAATGTTACCAAGGGTTCTGTGTTTTCAGCTCCTCAGTTTAAAAGTTCCATGTTATTTTCTTCTGAGTTTAAAGCGTCCCTATAATTATCTCTCAAACCATTCTGCTCTCTGGTTTGGTGGTCTTGGGACTCTAGGAGACCACCCGACTGGTAATGTTTTGAGGCCTGGAGGCCCATGGACTTGGATAGGTCCCCTGACCCACCTTGCTCTCCAATCCGGTGGCCCTGGGACTCTGGAAGACCACCTGACCCATTTTGTGTTGTACTTTGGTGCCATTTTATCGGGGTTGTATTGGTTTTGTACTCTATTGGGAAGGGGGGTTGTTTGGGCCCGCCTTGCCTTGGACCCACGCCGCCCACCATGTGACAGTTTTTTGTTATTTGATGTTACCTTTGAGCCGTCTGGTATCTGGCCCTTGATAGAGAGGTACTGTCAGTTTTGGGACAAGGCTGTGCTCATGTCTCTGTTTTATTTTCATATGTTTCCCTTTTGTTATTCTCAGGACATGAGTTCAGCCATGTTCTTGCCTTTGTTAGTTTTGCTTCTTTTGTGTTTCTCTCTTAACCCTCTGAGTGTGTGAATTTGTGTGCCCCTAGTGGCAGAGCGCGACGCTGCACCTCTCATCCTCACTCTGACATGATCGACTGCATTGGGGATTTGTACTGATTTGCCAATTTCAGAAGGTGGCAGACATCCGTTGGAGGACTCAATGGATGATATATATATATATATATATATATATATATATATATATATATACATATACACACCAAAGAAGAAGAACTCCTCATTTTCTTTTCCTGTTTTTAGCATTTTAGCCCCGGAAAGCTAATATGGCCGCGATCGGTCATCGTCACCGTCACTT
>CM035848.1:35697259-35717259 GCA_020510985.1 Pholidichthys leucotaenia
GAATGGGGCCATGTATCGTGAGATTTTGAGTGAAAACCTCCTTCCATCAGCAAGGGCATTGAAGATGAAACATGGCTGGGTCTCTCAGCATGACAATGATCCCAAACACACCGCCCCGGCAACAACGGAGTGGCTTTGTACGAAGCATTTCAAGGTCCTGGAGCGGCCTAGCCAGTCGCCAGATCTCAACTCCATAGAAAATCTTTGGAAGGAGTTGAAAGTCCATGTTGCCCAGCGACAGCCCCAAAACATCATTGCTCTAGAGGAGATCTGCATGGAGGAATGGGCCAAAATACCAGCAACAGTGTGTGAAAACCTTGTGAAGACTTACAGAAAACGTTTGACCTCTGTCATTGCCAACAAAGGGTATATAACAAAGTATTGAAATGAACTTTTGTTATTGACCAAATACTTATTTTCCACCATAATTTCCAAATAAATTCTTTAAAAATCAGACAATGTGATTTTCTGGATTTTTTTTTTTCTCATTTTGTCTCTCATAGTTGAGGTATACCTATGATGAAAATTGGAGACCTCTCACATCCTATAAGTGGGAGAACTTGCACAATTGGTGGCTGACTAAATACTTTTTTACCCCACTGTATCTATCTATCTATCTATCTATCTATCTATCTATCTATCTATCTATCTCTCTCTCTATCTATCTATCTATCTATCTATCGATCGATCTATCAATCGATCTAATGTTGATTTTTGGTCAGAACTATGCTGCCATACTGCACCTTGCAGTCTACTTGGCGCCTCACATTTCATCCTGCACCTGATAGTCCTGCATTGTACAACGGGTATGATTCATGTGTCTATACCATCTGTGATGTAGCCTATATAAAGTTATTTAGGCAGTTTTTACTTTCCCTGGGTAATTCCTTTTTCTATTGTGCTGCGTGTGTTTCTGTCATTTTGGTCACCTTCTGTCATGCTGCCGTTACACTGTAATTTCCCAGTTTGAGATTAATATCTATCTATCTATCTATCTATCTATCTATCTATCTCTCTATCTTCCCCAGCCGAGCTCTTTACGAGGTGTGGGAATCTTGAGGCACTTCATGATTCGATTTTCAAAAGGAGGTTTATTTAAAAACACTGGACTAAAAACTAATTAAAATTCAAGACGTTTCAGTGTCCGTGCGAACACCATCATCAGTTGTAAGACTGCAGCAGAAAGTGTCTCTGGCCCATAAATAACCTGCAAGAAGGTCACATGACAAAAGGACATAAATTCACATGACTTGTGGGAAATGTAGTCCATGGTGTGGAACCAAATAGGAGAAAAAAATTAAATAAAAAATTAAATGTAGTCCATGGTGTGTAACCAAAGAGGGAAAAAAAATCCTGGTGCTGTTCCCTAAAACTGGAAATTGGAGCAAGTTCATTTGGCCATAAAGTGTCGAGGAATAGTTTTTAACACAGCGTTATAAGCTGAGGACAGATGATACCTCAGTCCCCCTCCTCTGTTAAAAGAGGGCCGTTCCACTTTGACACATGCCTCATTTCCACCAAAATAAGAACCAGTGCTAGTTCAGTTCTGGGGTTTGTTCCAGTGCTTAACCAGTTCAACTGTAGCGCCTCATAAGAACCAGTTGGTTTTCCACCGATATGGAGCTAGTTGGGGATTACGTCAGGGCTACGTCATTACGTAGGGTGAAGCGCCTTTATGCAACCCCGCAGAACACCACAGAAGAAGAAGTAGCAGCGCTAGCTGTTGCTAGTTGCTAGCTTGTCAACATGGAGGAGTTTGTTGTCTCTTTGGGAGTGCTGCTTTTATTATTCCAAACCTGTATTACCATCCAAAAAGTTCTATTCTTAATCACAGAGAACGGCGGCTACGTTTAAGGATACCAGTAATTATCAATATTTCAGTTATCAGCCGTTGTTAGCTCAAGTCTGTAGCTCAGCTAGCGAGCACTGACTACACTTTTAAACGTAATATTTACGCCAATTCTGTAATTGGTGGTGTTACGGCACATTACAAGGCGGAGGTTGCCTGTTATGTCATGCCAAAAAGTTATCAGCTGCCCAAAAAATGATCACCAGGTGCCATATTGTAATGGGTTTATATTAGCCATTAAATGTATATTTCAACAGATAAGAAGTACTTAGTTAGGTATAACAAGATATACTGTATTTAACACTTATGATGCATTTTGAACCCGAAACAAACTTGATCTAGGATTAAAAGCAATTAAAACTAGAAAAGCACTCGGAGAGCGCAGACCTCCGCCAAGCGCCACAATTCCCCCCATACAGTGTTTGTGTGTACGTTTTCAGATTCTTTGAGCATGTAAACATATGACTAGCAATTGGATTCACAATGATTATTTGTTTATTTGACAGGGACAGTGCAATAAACACACAATTAATCAATGACAATCAATCTGATAGTGATAGGATTAGTGGTTCAGTAGTAAAAGCATTGCCTCCTTGGCGGAGGTAATAAACTGAAGTGTTGCTGTTGTGTCCATCTCCTCCACTGACGGATGCAAATTGGGTAGACAGGTTGCCGTGCCGAGGTGTTTCAGGTACGTCCCACTGGGAGGAGACCCCGGGGCAGACCCAGGACTCGGTGGAGAGACTATGTCTCCCAGCTGGTCTGGGAACGCCTTGGTATCCCCTCTGAAGAGCTGGAGCAGGTGGCTGGGGAGAGGGAAGTCTGGGCTTCTCTGCTTGAACTGCTGCCTCCGCGACCCGGACCTCCGGAAAAGCGGTAGAAGATGGATGGATGGATGGATGGTTGCCGTGGGTTTTATATTATATTATTTTGGGGTTTCGCTCCACGGCAAACGAGAATTTAGAAGCTTCGCCGGCAGAGAGCTCGTTATTGCGCAGCGCGTATGGCTGGCCGGTGAATTTCTGCCAAATGCGCAGCTCCTATGGCTGGCCGGTGAATTTCTGCCAAATGCGCAGCGCCTATGGCTGGCCGGGGAATTTCTGCCAAATGCGCAGCTCCTATGGCTGGCCGGGGAATTTCTGCCAAAGAATCCGTCGGCGGACAGCTGCCCGTGTGAGGTTTTGCAGTTGCGCGCAAACACAAGCATGCTGGCGGGCCCAGGCCAGCAGTGTTTTCCGCGTGCTTTTGTGCCTAAAACGTTGAAGAACGCAGAGTTTGTGTTGCAGACACGACGACCAGCGCCCTCCATTGCGCCTGCGCACATGTTGAAAATGGCCCTATGTCACAGTGTTGAAAAATGCTTTAAAAAAATTCCTGTATCCAGACGGTGAACCGGATCACCCCCAAAATTTAATCAGTTCTTCCTTGTACCATTTCCAACAACGCCTGAAAGTTTCATGCAAATCCGTCCAAGACTTTTTGAGTTATCTTGCTAACCAACAGACAGACAGACAGACAGACAGACAAACAGACAAACAGACAAACACACAAACCCTGGCAAAAACATAACCTCCTCCTGGCCTTTTCGGCCTGGCGGAGGTAATAATGCAGTCACAAGGCTACATGGAAAAATGCATAGATTTACTGGATATATATACATGTAGATACTGTATTAATATATATTCTATGTACCTCCATACAATGATGTTTTTGCACATAAATTTGCAATCAATTGCAATCTGATAAATTCTAAACATTGTTTTCCAAACTGCAACACTTTGGCCAACACTATAATTTTTCAGATGTGCTAAAACCTCGTGACATTTACACACATTGTAGGTGGACTGAGACCAGGCAGTCCACCTTTAACAAGTGAGCGCTCCTGGCTCCTGTAGACAGTGATCACGTTTTGGCACGACACCGGATTTCACCACCCAGCCGACCCCATGCAGAAGTGGCTGATGAAACCCTTTTCGGACACAGGCAGACTTACCCCTGAACAATGTAACTATAGCTACCAGATGAGCCTTGCACGTTCAGTTGTGGAAATGGCTTTCAGCGGCTTGAAAGGACGATGGAGGTCCTTCCTGACAATGAATGACTGCAAATTGGAGCTGAGCAAGAAAATGGTGCTCACCTGCTGCATACTTGATAATATTTGTGAGGAACATGGAGACAACTTTGGACTCCCAGACACACCTGATCACAGTCAGCCTCCAGTTCAACCACTACCTGACCATGCCAGTGTAGAAGGGGATGGCATTAGGTGGCTTTAGTGGAGTATTTTAACAGTGGGAAGCAACAACCTGTTTAATGCCATATCATTTACAAAATATAACATGTGAAGTAGTGCAAAAGCATTAATGAATAAAAAAAAATTCAGCTGACAATCGGTCCTCAGTGTACTCTGTTTTGAAGTATTTATGGTGTATTTATATGTTTTATAAGCACAGTTACAGTTGTTGAAGGTATACACCTTATGTACTTGTATGTAATCTATTCTGGTGAAAGTACTAATTCAAGTTTTTATTCATGTAGGGGTAACAAGAGACAGACTATAAAGTGTAAAAGTTAAAAGTACTTTCCCCAGAAATGATCTTGTCCAGAGCTGATCGAATGTCATATGGTACGTTGTCAAAAGAATATAAACTCATTTATCATTTTTGAAGCTGGCAACTTGGAACATTTTCCACAGAAAAAGTGCATAGATTTAAAGTTTGTTGCTGCTTGTTCTTTAGAAAATGTGGAAAAAGTTGTCAAAAATATGAGTAAAGTTCACAAATACCTGATATATTATCCGGTACCTGAAAAAATTAACTTAAGTGCAGTAATTCAGTACTTGCACTCTCACTTCCCACCACTACAATGTTATAGTGATTTGCATTGTTTATCCTCAATAGCTTTGCATTTCATGCATATGTTTGGTGTGAGGATAATAATGAATGAATGAATGAATGAATTTATTTATTTCGGATAGTACATTACAGGTTAAAAGAAACTGTATAATATAACAACAAGGTCAAATTAGACAAAGACTCCTTCTACTATACAATTCCACGTGAGTTATCCGAAATGGGTGATGGCTGAAGCCGCAGCTTATATTGCCCACCCATATTCCATCCAAGAATTCAAAGGAGAAAAAAGAGAAAACAAGACAAGAGCGATTACAATTTAAAACAAGGCTAAGACAAAATGTGACTGAGAGAAAAAGAAAACTGAGCTAGTCTAAGTTAAGCGGTTACTATTCAAAAACAAATCTAAGACATAGTGTCACAGAGAAAAAAGAAAAAAAGAAAAACTAAGCTACAACACAACACAGGCTGGAAATGTCAATCCTTATGTGAGTTTACATGTCGTCTTGTAAATATGTTTGGAGTATTTCTTCCTTTAGTTTTTGCTTAAATTGTCCAAGCTTTGTACATGATTTTAATTCAGGTCCAAAATCGTTCCATAATCTGACACCTTGCACTGAAATACAGTGTTGCTTGGTGGTTGTTCTCACTGTAGGCTTTTGAAATATACATGTTCCTCTGAAGTGATATCGTTTCTCCCTTGTTTGGAACAACTTTTGGATATTTGCGGGCAGTGATAGATTCTTCACTTTGAACATTATTATTGCGGTTTTAAAGTCAATCAGATCTTTCAACTTGAGAGTTTTTTGTTTAAGAAAAAGTGGGTTTGTTGGTTCCCTGTAAGCTGCTTTGTTGATTATTCTAATAGCTCTCTTTTGAAGCATAAAGAGTGGATATATGTTTGTTTTATATGTATTTCCCCATACTTCATTACAATATGTCATGTATGGAAGTATTAATGAATGATACAAGGTGTATAGTGTGGGTTGATTCAGCAAATTTTTCACTCTGTGTAATATTGCAATTGATTTGGATACTTTACCTTTTATATAATTAATATGTGGCTTCCAACACAGTTTGTTATCAATTATTACTCCAAGGAATTTAGTTTCGGATACCCTTTCAATCTCTACACCATTTACACTGAGTTTGGGTACTGGGTAGTTGTGATGGTTGTTAAAGACTATAAATTTTGTCTTGCTTAAATTGAACGTTAATTTGTTTGAATCAAACCACAGTTTCAGCTTTCCTAATTCCTTTCCGAGTGTATCCAGAAGTTGTTCCAAATTGTTTCCACTGCATAGCAGGTTAGTGTCATCAGCAAACAATATTAAGTCCATTTTTTCTGAAACTTTACATATATCATTTATATACATATTGAATAATAATGGTCCCAAAACTGAACCCTGTGGGACTCCACAGGTGACCTTCAGTAGCTCTGAGTTTTTGTTGTTAACACATGCAAACTGATATCTATTCTTTAAGTAACTTCTTAACCAGGACAGTGCTACCCCTCTAATACCACAATTTTGTAGTTTCTTTAATAATAGATTGTGATCTACTGTATCAAATGCTTTTTTAAGATCCAGGAATACTCCAACTGAATACTCTTTATTTTCAATGGCTGTTGATATTTTTTCTGTAAATTCCATTAAGGCATATGCTGTTGTCCTTTTGTGTCTGAACCCATATTGCTGCTCACACAATAAATCATTCTTCAGTATGAAGTTGTCAATTCTCTCATAGAATATTTTTTCAAGTATCTTGGAAAATTGCGGTAATAGTGAAATTGGTCTGTAGTTGGAGAGTTCCCCTCTGTCGCCTGTCTTGTAAATCGGAATTACTTTAGCTATTTTCATTGCATTGGGAAATATACCTGATTGGAGAGACAGGTTACAGATATACGTCAGTGGTTTCACTATGCATTCGATAACAGTTTTGACTAGTAGCATATCAATACCATCGCAGTCAGTAGATGTTTTACTTTTGAACGATTTAACAATTTCAATGACCTCTCTTTCGTCTGTGTTCTTTATGAAGATGGTGTCTTTTACAGCAGTGTTATTGCATATTGAATCACCTGTAGGCACCGTAGTGGGTATTTCTCGGGCCAGTTTAGGTCCAATGTTAACAAAAAAATTATTAAATTCATCTGCAGGTGAAGCTATATTCACATTCGGAGTCGATTTATTATTTTTTGGAATGTTAGTTGGGTAGCTGGTATTTCTGCTTTTATTTCCAAGGATACTGTTGATTATTGTCCATGTATTTTTAATATTGTCTTTGTTTTTTTCCAGTTCTTTACTGTAATAGTCTCTTTTACTACATCTTATTATATATGTTAACTTATTTTTGTATGTTTTATACCGCTGCTCTGCTTCTTTTGTCCTTTTCTTTATGAAAGCTTTATATAATAAATTTTTCTTTTTACACGCCTTTTGTAGTCCTTTGGTTAACCATGGTTTGTCAGCAAATTTGTGTTTAAGCTTTTTTTTAACTAATGGGCAGTTTTTTTCATAAAGAGGGGTTACAATGTTTATAAATGTGTCATAGGCTTCATTTACATCTGATACATAGACTTCTGTCCAGTCTTGCTTCAGCAAGTCCTCTTTAAAAGAACTGATTGCGTTTGGTGATTTGTGTCTGAACGATTTTGAGATTTTTTCTGGGTTGGGCCCCGTGTGGCCATGGATAAGTGCAAAGATTGGCAAGTGGTCGCTTATATCATTTATCAATAATCCACTTTCTATTTTCTTGTCGAGAACATTGACAAACAGGTTGTCAATAAGTGTAGCAGAGTGAGCTGTGATTCTACTGGGATGTGTTATTGTGGGATATAGACTCATGCTGTACATAGAGTTCATGAACTCTGTAACTACATTTTGTTGATGTGGATTAAGTAGATCAATATTGAAATCTCCACAAATTGCTACCATTTTTTTACTAGTAATATTATTGTACAGCTCGACTAATTTATCTCTGAATGTCTCAATGCAAGTTCCCGGCGTTCTGTATATGCAGCTTATGATTAGATTTTTTGTTTTGTCTAGGTCAATCTCAACAGTAACACATTCCAGAATCCCTGGTAGTGCTGAGGACATTTCATTTACAAGCTTACATCTATATAGGTCATCAATATACAGTGCAACACCACCACCCTTTTTTTGAGATCTGTTAATGTTAAACATCTGATATCCCTCTATTGCCATCAGGGGAGCCTGGTCTTCATTAAGCCAGGTTTCAGAGACTGCTATAGCTGTGAATTTTCTGTTTAGCTGTTTTAAATAGTCCTGAATCTGTGAGAAGTTTTTGTTAAGACTTCTGCTATTGAAGTGTATTATTGACAGTTTACCATCTAATTGCACTTGACTTTTGAATTGCTTTTCAGTGTAATATTCACAGTGGTTATGAATATTATTGAAAAAGTGGTTATCAGGATCAATATCATTCTCCATCTCTTGTGGTTTATGTTCAGCATAGTGGCATATTTTTAGAGTTTGAGTTTCCTCACTCTGTGTTTCATAGTCAGTGTTCATTTGTATTTATCTAAGTCAGTAGCATCTCTGATCATTATACTTTTTGCTTGCTCAGGTGTTCCATTTAGTTTAATCCAAATTCTACAATTTCTTGTCCAGGTTGTCTGTATCTTATTTTGTTTTTTTAGCATCCGTGCCTGCCGTGCTAATTCAGCGGGTTTTTTTTGTCAGGTGTTCATTTAGGTAAACTTGAGTTTCCTTTAGTTTTTTGGCCTGCCTCAGTATGTCATTTTTCACCCTCCTGTTCACAAAGCACATCACAATTGATTTCTTTGTTTTGTTATCTTTCTTCGGTAAAGCATAACAGGCTGAGATTGCATTGGCTTCTACCTTAATGTCTTTTTCATTAAGGAACTGAAGCACTTGGTTTTCTAAGGACATTGATTCACTTATGGAAGCATGTTCACCACTCAGTCCCGTAGCGGCATGGGCGTACGACTGATATCGGATGTCTAGTCCACTTATAACTATGTCATCAATGCGAGAACCTTGTTCAAGATCCTCGACGCGTTGCTCCAAAAGACGCCCGTGTTGCTCCAGGTCCATAATTTTTTTGTCTTTTTCTTTTATTATTGAATGTAGGGCTTGTACCTCCTCTATTAGGTCTAATATTTTGTCCTGCTGGCTAGTCATTTTGGCCAATTCTTCTAACACAAAGTTCAGAGTTTTTTTAATTTCTTCCATTTCCTCTTTTCTGGGTGGCATTTTACTGACCTGTGGATAGAAATAAGCAGAGAATCCGGCTAGGCCTCAACTAGCTCGGTCGCTACTGGACCCGCCGCTCCTGCGCAGCTTCTCCGCCAAGTGACGCTGCTCAGCTCCGCAGATCACCGCCGTCTATCGCCGGCGCCTGCCTCCGTCTACCTGGCCAGTTATGTCGTGCACCGCCGGCGCAACCGGAATCCACCGATCACAGCCACTCGTCGCCGTCTGGCTAGGCGGCTCCTCCGCTGGGCCCCGTCCCCGTCAGTTATGTCGCACTCCGCCGGCGCAGCTCTAATCCACCGATCACCTCCGCCGATCGGTGGCCGATCACCGTCGCTCGCTGTCGTCCGGCTGGGTGGCTTCTCCTCTAGGCCCCGTCACCGACCGCCGTCAGTCTGGTAGTTCCTCGGCTGGGCCTCGCAATTGGGCACCGATTCAGGCCACTGTCCTGCTGGATCCAGGTGGCCCCCGTCTCTCACCAACGCCGCGCCCGAGCTCCCAATCGCCGCCTCGGTTGGTTCGTCCGGTAAACCCTCACCGGGGACTGAGCCGCCTCGGTTGGTTCCTCCGGTAAGCCCTTACCGGGGACTTAATTACTTAATGTAGAAGCAGAAAAACACTTGAATGAATGAAGGAATCTTTATTTCGGATAGATTAAAAGTAAAGATTAAAAAAGAAACAGAATAATATAACAAAGGGGAAAAAAATCCAACAAGGTCAAATTAAACAATAACTCCTCTGATTATACAGTTCAACATAAGTTATCCGAAATGGGTGATGGCTGAAGCCGCAGCTTATATTGCCCACTCATATTCCATCCAAGAATTCAAAAGAAAAACAAAACAAGAGCGATTACAATTCGGAACAAAGCTAAGACAAAATGTGACAAAAAACTAAGCAACAACACAACACAGACTGGATATGACAATCCTTATGTGATTTTACATGCCATCTTGTATATATGTTTGGAGTATTTCTTCCTTTAATTTTTGTTTAAATTGTCCAAGCGTTGTACATGATTTTAATTCAGGTCCAAAATCGTTCCATAATCTGACTCCTTGCACTGAAACACAGTGTTGCTTGGTGGTAGTTCTCACTGAAGGTTTTTGAAATATACATGTTCCTCTGAAATGATATTGTTTCTCCCTTATTTGGAACAACTTTTGGATATTTGCGGGCAGTGATAGATTCTTCACTTTAAACATTATTACTGCAGTTTTAAAATCAACCAGATCTTTCAACTTGAGAGCTTTTAATTTAAGAAAAAGTGGGTTTGTTGGTTCCCTGTAAGCAGCTTTGTTTATTATTCTAATAGCTCTCCTCTGAAGCATAAAGACTGGATATATGTTTGTTTTATATGTATTTCCCCATACTTCAGTACAATATGTCATGTATGGGAGGATTAATGAATGATACAAAGTATATAATGTGGGTTGATTCAGCAAATATTTCACTCTGTGTAGTATTGCGATTGATTTAGATATTTTACCTTTAATACAATTAATATGTGACTTCCAACACAGTTTATTATCAATTATTACTCCAAGAAATTTAGTTTCAGATACCCTTTCAATCTCTACATCATTTACACTGAGTTTAGATACTAAGTTGTTGTGATGGTTGTTAAAAACTATAAATTTTGTCTTACTTAAATTGAACGTTAATTTGTTTGAATCAAACCACAGTTTAAGCTTTCCTAATTCCTTTCCGAGTGTATCCAAAAGTTGTTCCAAATTGCTTCCACTGCATAATAGATTAGTGTTATCGGCAAACAATATTAAATCCATTTTTCCGAGACTTTACATATATCATTTAGATACATATTGAATAACAGTGGCCCCAAAACTGAACCCTGTGGGACTCCACAAGTAACCTTCAGTAACTGAGTTTTTGTTACCAACACATACATACTGATATCTATTCTTTGAGTAACTACATAACCAGGACAGTGCTACCCCCGTAATACCACAATTTTGTAGTTTCTTTAATAATAAATTATGATCCACTGTATCACTTAACCACTTGCGCTCCGTTGTTCCGCGGGCGGGCAAGTCTCTGCGTCCTATGACGCACGAGGGCGCACGAGGGCGCACGAGAGCGCGCTCGTGCGCCCTCGTGCGCATGACGCATGATGGTGGTGATGGTGATGTAGTAGCGTCCAAGCGCCACTCAAAAAAAAACTGCAGAGACAGCCGCGAACAGATTAGTTCATCTGATTGACCTCTCATTCGACTAATAAGAGCCTTGAATTGGGTTTCTGAAACCTTGAAGAACCAATGAATGAAAATCTAGGAAGGAGGACCCGCCTACTGTGAACGCAGGAGCCAATTGAAGCACAGAAATTCAGGCTGGGTGAAGAGAGATTTACTGTTGCAACAGATGAAAACAAAGGACGCTGTACGAATCTACTACAGACCCAGGCTCACCCAGCAGCATGGAGAACACCCACAAGTGGGACCTGCACTCATTCCAGCAGAATAGACGGAGGCCGATGACAAAAGTCGTAAATCATTCGCCAAAACGGCAATAATGGAATTATGTTGATCGGGATCCACGAGCGGAGTAGCGTCGCGTTCGTCTGACAATGGGGGAAGAGATGTTCGCCGCGACTCTGCTGCTTTGAAGAGGTAAGGTGTTATAAGCTAAATTATTATTTATCCCTGAAAACTGTAAACCAAAAATGACTTTTGACCGATCGGTAAATTACAACTGTACTGCGCACGAAGTACGTGCGCCGCGATAAATGGTTCATTTGCCGTGTTCGGACCGTGAACGCCCCCCCCCCCCCCGCTGCAGAAGAGGAGCGGGGGGGGCCACGGTCCGTTCACGGTTCCCCCCCACACACACACACACAGTAGCGAGGGGGGGGGGAGCCGCTGTGAAAGCATGCAAGGAGTGTAATCCGTCATGTAGAGGGCCGAATTTGGTCCTTGGTAGCGGGGGGGTGGGGACGACCCCCCCGCCCACACACACACACACAGACACAGCCCTGAGTGTGACCTTTCATTAGAGCCTAAAATGAAGATTCTACATTGAATTATTCAAAAGTTACAGACGTTTTTCCAAACTGTGCCATTTGGCACAATTTGGCACAGTTCCAAAACGCCTGGGAACAGCCTGAGAACAAAGCTGTGTAAAATATTCATTTTTTGTGGTATTGTTACCAAATTTGGATCTCAGCTGGATAACACTTGGTTCTACATTTCTGTTGCATTTTCCAGCCGGATCGGACAGCTGTGTGTTATTTACAAGCATTTGTATCCAAAAAAACACTGTGTCCAATTTTTTTTTCTTCAAGTTCAGTATGTTTAGATGACTGTAACTCAGTGGCCGGAGCACGTAGAGAGATTATGTTTTTTTTGCCAAAAAATTCAAAGTGTTTTCTTTTAAATGAGACCAACCCCATGAAGATGCTGCAAAGGGTTGAATAACAGCTTTCGATTTACTTTGGGCACGTTATTTTTTGGCATTTTTAGGAAAATTGCCCGGAGTGCAAGTGGTTTTAAGGAAAGAAAGCTTTTATTAACAAAATGTGCAAAAACTTAAGACTGCTACATACAGTATGAAATAATATGTACACACAGCCAAAAATATCAATGTTGTGATAGTTACTTTTTTTGCAGTCCCTCAAGCACAGACGATGTGTCCCATCAGTCCAACAAGGGTATTGGGACTGTCTTCCATCTTCTGGATGCTTTGCAGCAAAGCGGAGGTCAGCTGCTCCTCCCTCCTGCTCTGCTCCTGCTGTCTCTCATCTGACCTCTCCAAGTAGTCAAGAAGGAGGTCCATGTTTGTGTCCCACTTCTGTTTCCCTGTTTTAAAGTGCAAAAATAAGAAGCAATATAAAATAACTCACACTGAAAAATGCAGGAATCGTCAGTCCAAGATTGGATGTGTCTATTCAACATCCATTTACTGTTAGTGGCATCACAACATTCAATTCAAGTGTATAATTGGTTTAATTCACTCCCTCCTTTGTGTGAATGGGTCATGATTTGAACATATATTACCTAATCTGGTCTGATGAGAAGAGGAGGAAGAGCAGGAGGAGGACAAGCTTGGTGCAGGTGAAGGTGAGCTGGACACCACAGGTCTGGGTGGTTCTCCCTCATCATCCAGCTGTGATAAATCTGTAAATACAAAAAAGTGTTTTAGTTTGTGCAGTGTCCAACTTAAGCCTTCCATTAAATGTGCAGACATAGAAGGCAATTTTATTCAATATCAATATTAGCAAAGCTTACATGTCTGATTATGGAATAGAAGAATAGGAATAGAATAGACTTCATTATCATTGTACAGTTGTACAGTACAATGACATTGTTGGTGTTCCACCAGGCTACTGCGCAATAAAGTAAGAGAAAGATCAGATAAAATACGGTTACACAACACACAATTAAACACGAGTGAAATTTTTTTAAAAATGGCCCAAGATTATGGAAATATTACCAAAATAGTAAAAAAAGATGACGTTATTAGTGTCTTTGGTAGAAAAATCTCCCATAACACAATGCAAGGCACCCATTCATACACAGTATTGATACACAAAAAGTGTACTTTGCGCTGGATATCTTTATAAAAAAAAGTATTCTGCAAGACGCTAAGATTTTTGTTCTCGTTTTCTCTCAAATGAGCGTTTCAAGATATATGGCGACATCACTAACATCATTTGAGACAACAAACAGTTTTGAGGCCGAACAAGCACGGCGTATTTTGCACTGGAATCTAAAAGAATTCTATAAGACGCTAAGATTTTTGTTGTAGTTTCTCAAACGCACATTTCTTTATGGCGAGGAGAAACGTTCGTGGTAAAAGCACTGTTAGCTTGTTAGCATAGCTAACCGACAATACTATAGGCACAAGAGTGAGTAAAAAAATATCCTCTCTTTGGCCATTACATATCAATACAGGCGATATACTGTACATTTGTCAGCAGAGACGGCCTGTTCATTTCTTTATGGCAAGGAGAAATGTTTGGTCATAGTAAAAGCACTGCTAGCTTGTTAGCATAGCTAACGGAAAATACTATAGTATTTTAGTATACTATATACAGTGGGGCAAAAAAGTATTTAGTCAGCCACCAATTGTGCAAGTTCTCCCACTTATAGGATGTGAGAGGTCTCCAATTTTCATCATAGGTATACCTCAACTATGAGAGACAAAATGAGAAAAAAAAAATCCAGAAAATCACATTGAAGGATTTTTAATTAATTAATTGGTAAATTCCTCGGTAAAATAAGTATTTGGTCAATAACAAAAGTTCATCTCAATACTTTGTTATATACCCTTTGTTGGCAATGACAGAGGTCAAACGTTTTCTGTAACTCTTCACAAGGTTTTCACACACTGTTGCTGGTATTTTGGCCCATTCCTCCATGCAGATCTCCTCTAGAGCAGTGATGTTTTGGGGCTGTCGCTGGGCAACATGGACTTTCAACTCCCTCCAAAGATTTTCTATGGGGTTGAGATCTGGAGACTGGCTAGGCCACTCTAGCACCTTGAAATGTTTCTTACGAAGCCACTCCTTCGTCCGGGCGGTGTGTTTGGGATCATTGTCATGCTGAAAGATCCAGCCAGGTTTCATCTTCAATGCCCTTGCTGATGGAAGGAGGTTTTCACTCAAAACCTCACGATACATGGCCCTATTCATTCTTTCCTTTACACGGATCAGTCGTCCTGGTCCCTTTGCAGAAAAACAGCCCCAAAGTATGATGTTTCCACCCCCATGCTTCACAGTAGGTATCGTGTTCTTTCTCCTCCAAATACGACAAGTTGAGTTTTTACAATAAAGTTCTATTTTGGTTTCATCTGACCATATGACATTCTCCCAATCCTCTTCTGGATCATCCAAATGCTCTCTAGCAAACTTCAGACGGGCCTGGACATGTACTGGCTTAAGCAGGGGGGCACGTCTGGCACTGCAGGATTTGAGTCCCTGGCGGCGTAGTTTGTTACTGATGGTAGCCTTTGTTACTTTGGTCCCAGCTCTCTGCAGGTCATTCACTAGGTACCCCCGTGTGGTTCTGGGATTTTTGCTCACCGTTCTCGTGATCATTTTGACCCCACGAGGTGAGATCTTGGGTGGATCCCCAGATCGAGGGAGATTATCAGTGGTTTTGTATGTCTTCCATTTTCTAATAATTGCTCCCACAGTTGATTTCTTCACACCAAGCTGCTTACCTATTGCAGATTCAGTCTTCCCAGCCTGGTGCAGGCCTACAATTTTGTTTCTGGTGTCCTTTGACAGCTCTTTGGCCTTGGCCATAGTGGAGTTTGGAGTCTGACTGTTTGAGGTTGTGGACAGGTGTCTTTTATACTGATAACGAGTTCAAACAGGTGCCATTAATACAGGTAACGAGTGGAGGACAGAGGAGCCTCTTAAAGAAGAAGTTACAGGTCTGTGAGAGCCAGAAATCTTGCTTGTTTGTAGGTGACCAAATACTTATTTTACCGAGGAATTTACCAATTAATTCATTAAAAATCCTTCAGTGTGATTTTCTGGATTTTTTTTTTTTCTTATTTTGTCTCTCATAGTTGAGGTATACCTATGATGAAAATTGGAGACCTCTCTCATCTTTTAAGTGGGACAACTTGCACAATTGGTGGCTGACTAAATACTTTTTTTCCCCACTGTATACGCACTTTGGCCATTACATATCAATACAAGTGGCGATATATGTATATATACAGGGAACAGACATCGAGATGGTGACATCCTATAAGTACCTGGGTGTTCATCTGAACAATAAACTAGACTGGTCACACAATACTGACGCACTCTACAAGAAGGGACAGCGCAGGCTGTTCCTACTGAGGAGACTCAGGTCTTTTGGTGTACAAGGGGCTCTGCTGAAGACATTCTATGACACGGTGGTGGCATCAGCCATCACTTTTGGAGTGGTCGGCTGGGGCAGTGGCATTACAGCAGCCGATAGGAAGAGACTGAACAAACTGATCAAGAAAGCTAGCTCTGTTCTGGGGCAGCGCCTTTTCCCAGTGGAGGAGATGGGAGAGAGAAGGATGGTGGCTAAACTGTCATCTCTGCTGGAGTCCAAGTTCCACCCTATGCAGGACATACTGAATGCACTGAGGAGCTCATTTAGCAGCAGACTGCATCATCCTAGGTGCACAACCGAGAGGTTTCGCAGGTCCTTCCTACCTACGGCTGTCAGACTGTACAACCTAAGCAGGGCTGCTCGCAGAGATAACAAAAACACGTGACAACCTAATAGTTTTGAATGCAAAAGACGCAATAGACTTACACAATGGTCCCCTCCAATATACAACTAGGAAAATACCGGTCGCTATGGAGGGTGAGAATATGTATGGGTACATAATCATACCATGTAGGATAACCAAGTAGACTGTTGTGCTGTTTCATTCCATCTAGCTACAATGCTCCGCACTGTGTGTGTTTATATATATATTTATATATTTACTCTATCTAGCAACAATGCTCCACACTGTGTGTGTTTATATATTTACATATTTATTCCATGTAGCTACAATGCTCCACACTGTGTGTGTTTATATATATATTTATATATTTACTCTATCTAGCAACAATGCTCCACACTGTGTGTGTTTATATATTTACATATTTATTCCATCTAGCTACAATGCTCCGCACTGTGTGTGTTTATATATCTACATATTTATTCCATCTAGCTACAATGCTCCGCACTGTGTGTGTTTATATATCTACATATTATTCCATCTAGCTACAATGCTCCGCACTGTGTTTATATATTTACATATTTATTCCATCTAGCTACAATGCTCCGCACTGTGTGTGTTTATATATCTATATATTATTCCATTTATTCCATCTAGCTACAATGCTCCGCACTGTGTGTGTTTATATATCTACATATTATTCCATCTAGCTACAATGCTCCGCACTGTGTTTATATATTTACATATTTATTCCATCTAGCTACAATGCTCTGTACTGTGTGTTTATATATCTACATATTTATTCCATCTAGCTACAATGCTCCGCACTGTGTGTGTTTATATATATATTTATATATTTACTCTATCTAGTAACAATGCTCCACACTGTGTGTTTATATATTTACATATTTATTCCATCTAGCTACAATGCTCCGCACTGTGTGTGTTTATATATCTACATATTCATTCCATCTAGCTACAATGCTCCGCACTGTGTGTGTTTATATATCTACATATTATTCCATCTAGCTACAATGCTCTGCACTGTGTGTGTTTATATATTTACATATTTATTCCATCTAGCTACAATGCTCCGCACTGTGTGTGTTTATATATCTACATATTATTCCATCTAGCTACAATGCTCCGCACTGTGTTTATATATTTACATATTTATTCCATCTAGCTACAATGCTCTGTACTGTGTGTTTATATATCTACATATTTATTCCATCTAGCTACAATGCTCCGCACTGTGTTTATATACTCATATATTTATTCCATCCAGCTACAATGCTCCATACTGTATTTATATATTTATATATCTATCCCATTTAGCTACAATGCTCCGCACTGTCTCTCTCTCTCTCTCTCTCTCTCTCTCTCTCTCTCTCGTGCGCATGCGTGGGCGTTTGTGGGAGCAGGGGTGTGGAGTGGTGTCGAGTGAGTACTTTAAACTTTGTATTTTCTAACTTTTTCTCTATCTTGTGTGTTTGAGGTGTGTGTGTTTAATATAGTGGGTTGAGTGTGTGTGTGCTGGGGTGTGAGTGTTGGAGTGGGTGTGTTGGGGAACGGTAGCTTCTGCTGCCGGTTTTTCCCGGCCGGCATCATGCCGGTGATTGATGGTGGTGTGGAGTTTGAGCGCTTAACCCGGCGTCATGGCGTGAGAATCCTCCCGACAGTTCCCTGTTCTGTGGAGGAGGCCAGCCTCGCTGTAGGACAGGTGGTTGGGCATGGCAGCATAAAATCAGCATCGAGGATGAACAGCGCAATTGTGATCTTTCTGGATTCGACTGAAAAAGCTGATCAGGTGGTGGCACAGGGAGTGGTCCTAGGTGACACTTTTACTCCCGTTTTACCGCTGGCGAACCCGTCTAGGAGGATCACCATCTCAAACGCTCCTCCTTTCGTTAAAAATGATCAGCTGATTAGAGAGTTGTCCCGTTTTGGCCAGGTTGTGTCCCTTATCAGAATGGTCTCTCTGGGTAGTAAATCACCCCTGCTGAAGCATGTTGTATGTCATAGGAGGCAGTGTTTCATGGTGTTGAAAGACAGCTCTGCTGAACTGAACGCGTCTTTTAATTTCAGGATTGACGGCTTTAGCTACTTGGTGTTTGCAACATCTGAAACCATGAAGTGTTTTGCGTGTGGCGCAGAAGGCCATCTTATTAGGTCATGTCCTGAAAAGGCGAACACAAAGAGCACTGGCGGTAAGAAAGGTGACGCCGCTGTTTCTGGTGGTCCGGAGGGTAGCGCTACATGTGGTGCGGCGGATGCCGCTGCGGCGCCCGCTTCTGCTGGGGCGGTCGCGGCCGCAACCGCGTCCGCTTCTACTTCTGCGGGGGCGTCCGCTTCCGCGTCCGCGTCCGCGTCCGCTTGTGCTGGGGCGGCCGCGGCCGCCTCTGCTGGGGTGGCCGCGGCGGGCGCGGTAGTTGCCCCCCCAAACAGTGATGGTGGGGAATTTCTGTCTGGCGGCAGCTCTGATCATTGTGACGAGCCTGTCGCCCGGGGTAAACAGGTGGAGGGTGTAAGTAAAAGTGCAGTTAAACGAAGGAACGTGAATGAACAGACTTTGCAGGCGGGGGAGGAGCGGTTTGAGGCTGTAGCGGACACAAAGAGCAAACACTGCATGACAAACGTTGCGTTTCATGAAGAAATGCAGGAATGTAGTTTTGTTGAAGAGGATCCTTTTAAAGCTGCACAAAAAAGGAAAAGTGCGGAAAACTTGCAGAGCTCTGCTAAATCTAGTAGGGTTGGGAATTCAGATTTACTGAATGAGAGCGTTTCTGACGAAAGTGGAGATGAGTCTGAACTGATGCAGACGCAGACGCAGGAGGAGCAAAGCTCCTATTGTTTTACTAAAATTAGGCAATTTCTCCAGGTGACTAAGGGGAGCAGAGCTGTGAAAGTGGAAAATTACTTTCCAGATCTGGAGTTATTCGTGGCATCAGCTCGCAAATTTATGAAACTGAATGATGGGAATGAGACTTTCACTGATCAGGAAATTTATCGTTTAAAGAAACTGGTTGCTAAACTGAAATTGCAAATTACTAACAGTCATGTTGACTCTTAGTTTGTTTCTTCCCTTTTATGCTATGTGTGTGTTTTTTTACTGTACCCTATTTTTATCCTTTTTAATGCCCCACCTTAGAATTGGCACTCTCAATATTAATGGGGCCAGGGATGATGTAAAAAGGGCCTCTTTATACAAGCTTTTTAATTTAAAGAAACTTGACGTGCTGATGGTCCAGGAGACTCACAGCACTGTGGACGTTGAGAGCCATTGGAGAAAAGAATGGGATGGCTGCATTTTTTTTAGCCACAAATCCAGTCGCAGTGGGGGGGTGGCTGTACTTTTCTCTAGGGGTTGTGTGCCTGTCTCTTATGAGGTAGAAGAGGTGGTGAGAGGTCATTTCCTCTTATTAAAGGTACAGTTTGAAAACTTGAACTTCGTTTTTATAAACGTGTATGTGCCAACACAGAGAGCAGAGAGGATCAGGGTCTTTGACGTGCTTTCGGATACGGTTAAGTCCTGTGATCCAAATAGTTTTTTATTTCTGGGGGGTGATTTTAACTGTACATTAAACCACAGACTAGACAGGAACCATCAGGAGCCTCACCCTGCTTCTGCCAATAGGCTGAGAGAACTGGTGAAAACACATGAAATGGCCGATGTGTGGAGATCACATCATGGGGACCAGAGGCAGTACACCTGGAGCCATGTCAAAGATAACCTTTTATCTATGGCTAGGTTAGACCGTTTTTATGGTTTTAAACATCAAATGAGTGTTTTTAAAAATAGTTGTATCTGTCCTGTTGGTTTCACTGATCACTGCCTGCTGTTTTGTTCTGTGTTTATTGAAAATGTAAAGTGTAAGAGTGCTT